>SJYX01005719.1:260348-299632 GCA_006410675.1 Oreotragus oreotragus
CCTCCCTCCCAATACCATCCCTCTGGGTTATCCCAGTGCACCAGCCCCAAGCATCCTGTATCCTGCATCGAACCTAGACTGGCAATTCATTGTTTATATGATATTATACATGTTTCAATGTCATTCTCCCATATCACCCTGCCCTCTCCCTCTCCCACAGAGTCAAAAAGTCTGTTCTGTACATCTGCATCTCTTTTGCTATCTCGCATACAGGGTTATCGTTACCATCTTTCTAAATTCCATATATGTGCATTAGTATACCGGGGAAGGCAATGGCACCCCACTCCAGTACTCTTGCCTGGGAAATCCAATGGACAGAGTAGCCTGGTGGGCTGCAGTCCATGGGGTCACTAACAGTCGGACAGACTGAGTGACTTCACTTTCACTTTTCTCTTTCATGCATTGGAGAAGGAAATGGCAACCCACTCCAGTGTTCTTGCCTGGAGAATCCCAGGGACGGGGGAGCCTGGTGGGCTGCCATCTATGGGGTCACACAGAGTCGGACACGACTGAAGTGACTTAGCAGCAGCAGCAGCAGCATTAGTATACTGTATTGGTGTTTTTCTTTCTGGCTTACTTCACTCTGTGTAATGGGCTCCAGTTTCATCCACCTCATTAGAACTGATTCAAATGTATTCTTTTTAATGGCTGAGTAATACTCCATTGTGTATATGTACCAATGCTTTCTTATCCATCCATCTGCTGATGGACATCTAGGTTGCTTCCATGTCCTGGCTATTATAAACAGTGCTGTGATGAACACTGGGGTACACGTGTCTCTTTCAATTCTAGTTTCCTCGATGTGTATGCCCAGCAGTGGAATTGCTGGGTCATAAGGCAGTTCTATTTCCAGTTTTTTAAAGAATCTCCACACTGTTCTCAACATCACTCATTATCAGATAAATGCAAATCAAGACCACAATGAGGTACCATTTCACACCAGTCAGAATGGCTGAGATCCAAAAGTCTACAAGCAATAAATGCTGGAGAGGGTATGGAGGAAAGGGAACCCTCTTACACTGTTGGTGGGAATGGAAACTAAAGAGCCTTTTGATGAAAGTGAAAGAGGAGAGTGAAAAAGCTGGCTTAAAATTCAACATTCAGAGAACTAAGATCATGGCATCCAGTCCCATCATTTCATGGCAAATAGATGGGGAAACAATGTAAACAGTGACAGATTTATCTTCTTGGGCCCCCAAATCACTGCAGCCACGAGATTAAAAGATGCTTGCTCCTTGAAAGAAAAGCTATCACCAACCTAGACAGCATATTAAAAAGCAGAGACATTATTTTGCCAACAAAGGTCCATCTAGTCAAAGCTATGGTTTTTCCAATAGTCATGTTTGGATGTGAGAGTTGGACCATAAAGAAAGCTGAGCACCGAAAAATTGATGTCTCCCACATCTCCATCATTGGCAGGCAGGTTCTTTACCACTGAGGCACCTGGGAAGCCCCTAAGGAGGACTGTTTGACAATAAAAATGGCAAATATTCTTCCTATTTTCAGGACTTAAAGGGTAAGCATCTTGTTTTTTAACTTAAAGCTTATTGGGGTTGCAGATAGGATGAAATGGATCTGGACAGCCTCTAATGGGCTCCTCATTTTTTCTCTACTGACCAACTCTCTTGGTCTATTTCAGACACAAGTAAATTTAAAGCATTGAGAGGAAAAATTGAGGAAAAGTTATTTACATCTGTGGTGATGGCAAAGTATTGCTCAGGCTTCCTTGATGGCTCAGATGGTAAAGAACCCACCTGCCAATGCAGAGGTAAGAGACACAGGTTTGATCCTTCTGTCAGAAAGATCCCCTGGAGAAGGAAATGGCAACTCACTCCAGTATTCTTGCCTGGGAAATATGGACAGGGGAGCCCGGTGGACTATAGTCCATGGGGTCTCACAGAGTCAGACATGACTGAGCGACTAACGCTTTTTCACAAAATGTTGCTCAACTTTGCACAGGTTGAACCACTAAGTAGGTCCTTCCAGTATTCACTGCTCTGCTGCTGCTGCTGCTAAGTCACTTCAGTCATGTCTGACTCTATATGACCCCACAGACAGCAGCCCACCAGGCTCCACTGTCCCTGGGATTCTCCAGGCAAGAACACTGCTAATACTCCCTATAAAACAAGGGAGTGACAACAGTCCCTACACCCTGACGAAGTCTATTTTTTCTAATTAATTTTCCCTACTTCCACCTTCCAGACCCAGATTACAATATAAGCTTTAATTTCCTTTTTGGTCTTTAAGGAGTTAAAGTTCTTTGTTATCTGGCCTTCAACAGACATGAGTTTTGACTTCAGCTTGAAACAGCATTAACTTCCTGATCACTTCTCATCACACAACTGGTTAGCTTCCCTCTGGCTGCTCCCAGGATGTCCTCTTTCTATCTCTTCCTCCCGGCTTGTGACAGAAGCCCTGCTCCCACTCTGTTCCTGGTCCCTGTCCCCAGGACTATAGCATCCTGAGTGGTCTGCCATTTCTCTCTATTGCTTCTCTTCAGATTCTCCCTGGCTGCTGTACTTTCTGGCATTCATCGTATATTCTGTATCCAGTGCTCTTGAGCTTCTTTTTGACTCTGGCCATCTTACACTTTCTGTCTTTTCTCTTTCTTTCCCACTTTTGGATTTTGGATTTGTTTTTCACAAGTTTACCCCTAAGTATTACCTACCCACTATGTGAGGTTCCATTTCCTTACCTTCCTGTAGTTCAATCTTTCCCTCATTCAGGCTTGAACAATACACATCTTCAAAGTACCTCCCAGGGGATTTCTCTGGTGGTCCAGTGATTGAGAATCTGCCTTGCAATGTAGGGGACACAGGTTCCATCCCTGGTCAGGGAACTAAGATCCCACATGACAGAGGGCAACTAAACCTGAGCATAGCAACTACTGAGCCCATGTACTCTAGGGCCACAACTAGAAAGAGAAGCTTGTGCACCCCACTGAAGAGCCAACACAGCCAAAAATAATTTTGTTTTAAAAAAAGTACCGTCCTACACACACTAATTGCCATTAAACATTTATATATACCTAGGATTCTTATATTTATACTTTCTTTAATAGTCCCACTTTTAGACCTCCCTTCTTCAATTTCAGTCACTTTGAAGAAGGCAGGCATTTTTTCCTATAGATGTCTCTGAGTGTTTATGGCTAGAATCCTGAGTCTGATGACCAAATATGCAAACATAATGTGATACTCCCTCAAATAGATCTTGTTTAAGGTGTTATCTAAGGACTACCTGCATCACAGTCACTTGAGGGAAGCTTCTTAAAATGCTAATTTCAGGGGCTTCCCAGAAATCAGAATTCAATAGGCCTAGGATGAAGTTCCAGGATCTATATTTTAAGCAGCTCCCTAGAAGAGTATACAGAGAAGGCAACGGCACCCCACTCCAGTACTCTTGCCTGGAAAATCCCATGGATGGAGAAGCCTGGTAGGCTGCAGTCCATGCTAAGGGTCAGACACGACTGAGTGACTTCCCTTTCACTTTTCACTTTCATGCATTGGAGAAGGAAATGGCAACCCACTCCAGTGTTCTTGCCTGGAGAATCCCAGGGACGGGGGAGCCTGGTGCGCTGCTGTCTATGGGGTCACACAGAGTCGGGCACGACTGAAGTGACTTAGCAGCAGCAGCATCAGAAGAGTATATAGTTTGAAAACCACTGCAGTAAGACATGTTGCTTACACAACTTTCCTTACTTACTTTATTTATATATTTTATTTTGGCCATGCCACAGAGCTTGCAGAATCTTAGTTACCTAACCAGGTATTGAACCCATGCCAATGGCAGTGAAAAACAGAGAGTCCTAACCACTGGACAACCAGGGAAGTTCCAGCTTTCTTTACTTTAGGTGTTACGATCTTGACCATGGTCATCAGATTATATACCTATAACAGTATGTAGCGTTCTTTAACTTGGGGCTTTACAAAGACAGCAAAAATATCTGTTGAGAATAACTGAAGCTGAACTGAACTCTAACAAGAACCATATACCTACTCATTCATATACAATACACACACATACACACACATACATTCTGCTTGTTTATTTACTAGATACATTTAGATTAAAAAAAAACTATAAGGGTCTATGGCAGGTTTTGATATCAATCTCCATATTCTCCTTTCTAAGGAATTGTATACATTTTTCTTCTAGGATCAAAGGATCACTGTCTATCTGCCAAGTTATTTTCCCATGCTGACTGACCTGTGAGATCCAATTCTAGCTTCAGGGTGCTTCTTAGGAATCATGTGTACTTGCTCTAAGTATGGAAAATTAAATAATTTCTACGTTAAGCTTTACATCCTTCCAACGTGTTCTGTGAACAGCTGACTAACTAGTGTATTAGTTAACTGGAATTGGCAATGTGTGTGTGTTTAGTCACTCAGTCATGTCCTACTCTCTGCGACACCATGAACTATAGCCTGCCAGCTCCTCTGTCCATGGGATTTTTTCCAGGAAAGAATCCTGGAGTGAGTTACCATTTCCACCTCTGGAGGATCTTCCTGACCCAGGGACTGAACCTGCATCTCCTGCATTGCAGGCAGATTCTTTACCTTTGAGCCATCAGTGAAGTCCCAGATTTTGCAATATTTTCAGTAAATGTCTAATCTGATTGTTCTAAAACAGAGGCAGTGGGGAGGCAAGGAGATATATGAAAATCAGCTGATGTGTGCCCTCTATCCAAGATGGCTGAGCTTTTGACAAGACTCATTTTTGTGGACAGGATAATAAATTCAGGTTGAGAATTACTGGGCTAAACAGCATTCTGCATCTATATTCTCTGGAATAGTAGGAGTCTCTTATTTTTTTAAATCAATGTTTTTCAAAGTAAGACAATAGGAGATGCACTTTCAGTACATTTTGCTGGAAAAGCCACTTATGGTTTTGAATCTAAGCTGAAAACAAATTCTCCTATTTTTTTCATTATGTAACTCTTCCTTTACAACACCATAAACACCCTCCATGACCATCCCAACTCTTAGTCCTTGGGTGGCATCAGCTCAGGGCATTACTACTTAATTACTTCTTTCCTTCTATCCTTTGGTCTACAGAATGACTTTTAGGTTTACAATGGGCATCCTCAGAAACTGACGGGATCTAGAGTCTTTCCCAGGGTGGTATGAAATATGACTTAGACTCTGAGTTTCCCACATATGGTGTATGACCAGAGGAAATGGGTTTCTGTTACTAGCCTCACTGACATTCATCCCTCAACCAAAATGATGGACATTGAATAGCTGTTCACTAACCAATGTATATCCAAAAGAGGAAGACTTAGATTCCAATCAAAGAAATGACTGACCCCTTCTTAGACAAAGGTTATGGCTCCTCAGTAAGAAAGTAGCTCAGTTTCAAACAAATTGAATCTCCACACTTCCTAGGCAGACTAGCTATCCTTACGCTCTTCTGGAAAGAAAGGAGACTCACTTCCTACCCAGTTTTTGATCTACTTTCTGCAGTTCTTTAGTCCAGAAAGTGTCTGCTTTAGGATATGCTGCTGGTAGAAGTAATTATACCACACTGCCTGATCCAGGGCCTCAAACTTCTTTATTTTTTTGAAGATACGATAAATCTGGTAAAAACACATCCACCACATAAATCTAGAAGCAGAGCTTCTGTATCATCAGTTTTACTTTTTGCCTGGAAGACTGCCTCCATGATAACTGTACAGATCTTAATCCACCTAGCCAAACTTTCTGTGGAACAGAATTGAATTGAGGTAATATGGCAGAAGAGATGGCCAAAGAAGTACCTCTAGTTTAGCACATCTTAAAATAAGTAGATATATAGACAGATAGATAATAATAGACAGGTATGATAGATAAAATATATTCTTTTAAATTCAGGGCTGATGGTTGAGATAGTGGGAAAATAACAGCCAGTAAGGATATGTCAGCACTGATTCAGAATAAAAAAGGAAGCTCTGAAGATGGCATCTACCTTTGGATCGCTACTGGTTCCTAGTAGTTTTAAAGGACCAGTCAAGTGCAAGGGACAAAGAAGACAAATCCTTGGAGGCAAACAAGGTTAGCAGTTAGATCAGGCACACACCATCCCTTTCCTTCTCTGCTTATAGTCAGACTCCCAAAGGGTGATGCTCTTAATGGATGAATGGGGCCAGAACTACCACCCAGAGGCAGATGGCAGAGATAGGTGCTTGCACTGATTTTGACTCTGAATATAAGAGACAGACAGAGAGAAATTCCCTTCAGACATCATAATCCCAGGAAGCTCTGGGTCCAGAAATCATATGGGTCCAGAAATCTATGGCCAAAACATCTCATACGAGAAATTTAGCTTAAAACAGTTGTAGATTGTCAATATTCCCGGGTGACTAGTAGGAGCAAATGCAACTCTCCTCTAGAAGAATTCACTTTAAACCCAGGTCTCAGTCTCCAACGAAAAAGTTCCAAGGAACACATGTTCACAAATAAATATCATAATATACACAAGGGAAAATATGAAAGACAGGTAAAGACATATGGAGGATATAATGAGAAAGATCAACACACATCTAATGGAAGTCCTAGAAGGAAATATTAAAAATAATAAGAAAGAGAGAATGGCTACGCATTTTCCAAAGTTAGTGAAATATACAAATCTTTACATTCAGGCCACCCTTAATGAACTTGCTCACTCTACTAAACTTATTAGGCTAATATCAACCCTTCATTTGCACACATGACAGTCCTGGATAGACCACAATTAGAGTGTCCATTCATGTCACCTTCAAAAGGAACAAAGGCAACTGAGTACAATTGCTTGAATAAGCCTTATGGTTTATCTTTCAGAATACCAGAAGTAAGATTACGTATAGTCAACACAGATCTTTCCTTCAGAGTCTGAAGTGGTAGGTGAGCTCTGTTAACCCTAAGTCCTAGTGTGACCATTCTGCAATCTCCAAAAGAAAAAAAAAGAGAAAAGTTTGCATTTTGATGCAGAATACTAGGAAAAGCATAAATTTGAGGGCCAGGTACATCTAAGTTCAAATTCTGACCCTGCTACCATGCTTTAGGTCCCTTTCTATAAAAAAAATTTTTTTAAACAACACAGTGGGGAAAGGTTAGAGAACTGAATCACTGAGATAACATGTAAAATGCCAGCCAGATCACTGACACAGAACAAATGATTATTTCCTTTTCATCCCCCATCCTTCTACTTACGTCATGACTTTCAGACTTTTGTCCAAGACTGAGGTCAGCTCCATGATTAGTTTTTAAACAAACTTCCTACTTTTAACAAAATGGCCACTTTAGTTATAAAACTTTGTTAAACTTTTGAAAACCTAAAATTATGTCCACTATTTATCAACTTAAAGAAGTATATGGACAGGTTGGGTCTAAAGATTGAAGAGATATTGACCAACCAGAATGGCCAGCCAATGTGACCCAGGTGGATAGGATGACTGAAGTAGGAAAAAAGATCTGGCAAAAAGATTTCAGGCCCATAACTTAGCACTAACCAGGAATATTGGAAGATTGTGGTCAAGGCAGGCTGGAGAAAGCTGCTAACCAGAAGTTTAGCCTTCAAAGATGAGTAACATAGGCAAAAGCCATAAATGAAAAGCTAGGGATTTAATTATGCAGGGACTGAGCAATGACCACTAGAAGCTCAATTCCCAGATCATCTGGGTTACATGCGTCAGAGTTCAAGTTTAGGTGACAGAGATGAAAAGCTCATCACAGAAGGACTAAACTATACCACTGTTAACCTACTAATAATATAATGCCTAGCACATAGCAAGCCCTCTGTTGAGTGAATGAATGATCAAGCAACTACAGTAAAGCCAGATAAAAATACTGGAAGGTCAGTAGTAAGATTAACATTGAAAGTAAGGTTAAATTCTAAAGGCAAGCAGGTTCACTCAGTGGTTAAAGACCACAGAAGAAAGGGAACCAGACAGTCCCTAACATCACATGGACAGCAAGATTGCTGAGGTTCTAGAGAATATTTACAAACGGGGTTGAATTTTAGGTGTACTGTGTGTGTGAGTGTATGTGAAGCAAGATACTTCTTTCATATTTTAAATTCATGTTACAGCTTTTTCTTTTTTCTGAACTCACTGTTTTTTCTTCTGTTACATCATACCATAATGTTCATTTCCAGGGTGACATTTATTCCCAAGTGCATTCAAGGACTTCAGAGAGCAAACAACACCTGCTGATGTGTTACACTTGTTTTTCCAGGACTTACCTAGAGTTGTGGTTCTCAACTGGCAGAGGGAAGATAAGGATATTTATCCCTGGAGTAGTTTTCTACTGTTTCATAACAAATTACCACAAACTGAATGGCCTAAAAAAAAAAGACATATTTGTTAGCTCATAGTTCTGTAAATCAGAAGTCTGGGTACAGTGTAGCTGGGCTCTCTGCTCAGGGTCAAGCGTGACTGAAATCAAGGTGTCAGCTAGGCTGCTTTCTCATATGGAGTTTGGGGTCCTCTTCCCACCCCATTCAGGTTATCAGCAGAATTCATACCCCTGCAGCCAGAGGACTGAGGTCCCCATTTCCTTACTATCAGCAGGGAGCTACTCTTGATTCCTAGAGGCCACATTTCACGTCTTGGCCCCCAAAGTCAGCACACAGTATCGATGTTTGCTTTCTTTTTTTTTCCTAGATGTTTGCTTTCTCCAAAGCCTGCCAGAGAGTATTTCTCTGACTTCCTTTTCCCACTAGTTAGAGAAAACTCTGCTTTTAAGGGGCTCAGGTGACTAGGTCAGATTCACAAGTATCAGCCCTGTATCTTAAAGTCAATTGATTTGGAACTTTAATTACATCTGCACAATCCCATCACAACAGCAGATAGATTAACACTGAATTAATAACTGGGAGAAGACGTGTGTATAGACGGAGCGAGGCAGTCTTGGAGGTCTAGCTTAAAATTCTGCCTACCATAAACCCCAATGTTGGGACGTTTCTATTTAGATAAATACCATTAAAATGGGAAAAAAGAAATATCAACCAGTTGCTTTAATTTTTGTAGCAATATTACTATTTCAGACACTTCTCTCATTAACATGGCTCATTTGCTATAAGATAGCAAACTCGATTAAACTGTATATGCATACACACACACATGCGCACATTAGCCTGACTGATATTTCTATGTAAATATTTGCCACCAGATTATTTCACCAATTAAAAAATACATATATATGTATGAATGTATATATTCTTTTTCTTCCATGAAAGAAAAATAAAAGATCTCTTCCTCAGATTTTGACCTGGAGTGAATTTTTGAAGCATAAAATTCATATGTCTTAGTTTCTCTTTAGATTAGGTCATATATTACTACTTACTGTTTTGAAAAACAAAATTATTCTTAGCCCATATTATTTAGAAGTGAACCTCTAACATTATACTTTGCTTCTAGAAGCTCCACATCAGTGCATCATTTCACAGTTGCTTTAGAAATTATCATTACCATTCTCTTTGTTTGTCAGGCCTGCAGTGTAGAAAACATGATTTTTACCAGTAGAATAATTACACTCCAAGATTTTCTTTGTATTTTTTCCAAGTTCATTTTCTTATTGGCACTTATTAAACTGTTCCAGAAGCCAAGTGTGACACATGTAATACCTTATATTGGAAATGAATCTCAGATTTTCATTTCATGTGTAAGTCTACCTTATATATGATTGGTTATATATTTTCCTTTAATATTTTCCCCTCATTTACACAGAAACACATATTCATTGTAGAAAACTGAGTCATTTTATAAAGGTACAAATAACCATAAATTTCATTATTATTTTAATCAACAACCAAAGACAATCACCATTAATCATTTGGGAACACTCTTCCAGAACTCTCTTCGCTTATATACACATATAGATACATAGATAAATAATTTTCGTAAATGGATTATTCTTCATGCAATTATTTCATAACATCTGTTTTCATTTAACACATTATCAGTTCCTGTCACATCAATGAATATAGAGACTTATCCCTTAACGATTGGCGGTTAGCATACTGTTCTTGTCTGCTAGTAACCTTTCTTGGAAAAAACATCCATTGCATACTCCACGTGGTCCTAGTAAGAAAGATGATCAGAGTAGTCTCTCCCTACATGGTGTGTGGCAGGGAATCAGTTGACCCATGCCTGAAAACTCAGTCTCTATTCCCTTAGCCACAGGGGTTTCCTAAGAGCAATCAACATAGACCCTGAGATTTAATATATCAACACTAGGAGAGAGAGAGTCTTACTTCCTTTAGGAATGAGGATTATTAAGACAGTATAAACCAATTGCCTACAGTCATCTTTGCTGACAACAAAAAGGAATCTGTCTGTGATAGGAAAATTGAAGTCTAAGCACAAAAGAAGCAGAGATAAGCAAAGATGAAAGAGAAAGTTTTGAGATATCTTAGACCCCAGATGGAGAAGGAAATGGCAACCCACTCCAGTGTTCTTGCCTGGAGAATCCCAGGGACGGGGGAGCCTGGTGGGCTGCTGTCGCACAGAGTCGGACACGACTGAAGCGACTTAGCAGTAGCAGCAGCAGCAGCAGCAGACCCTGGATGCCACTATGCCTGAAGCTACTTCATCTGGACTACAGTCAGTGTTGCTATAATACAACACAGGCTTTCCCCAAAATTACTGCACTATGCAAAGATGTTCAGTAAAAATCACAGGGCTTATGGGAGAAATGGGACCAGGAGTACAAGATTTAAAAACTTTGTCATGGACACATATACAAAAAAGGTATGAACTTAATGAAAATGGTAGCACAGTTTTACACACTAACTGGTTACGAAAACAAAAATACTACAATAAACATGGTGCTTTAGTTTGAAAAAGACCTGAAGCTTGCTTGTGGAAATGGGTATCAGAAGGGTTGCAAGTTATGAGTTACTGTGAGGTGACAGATGGACAGTTGTCTGAAATCAGGTGGAAAGCTGCAACACTAGATGCGGATGGGTATGACTCAAAACACACAAAGAAGTGAGGCAACTGAAAACATACAAAGAAGTGAGGCAACTGGTAGGTATCTGAGATCTATGTGTGCATTTTATGTACTCCTCTGCAGCTTGATTCATCTGGGTTTAGTTTTCTGTTTTCACCTAATGTTTCTGGCTGACAAAACTGCACATAAGAAAATGCAAAATTCATCTTACACTTAAATTGTTCTCTAATACATTAGTCACAAAGGAACAGACAAGTGTTAGAGCAGTCTGTACTTGACTATGTATAAGTGAATAAATTCCCTTTTTTGGTTTAACATAATTCCAGTTAGCTTTCTTCCAGGGTCCTGAATAGTAATAGATGGCTAGATCATATTTCATTACACATCAGTAACACATTTTAAGTTCCAGGCTGGCTTCTCTGTGTCTCTTGACACATTTCTAGACTCTTTTTCTACTTTCAGTTCTTGTGTGCTCAGAGATTGAAAATTCATTTTAATATTAACATAAACCATCATTAAGAAGGTGAAGTGGGAACTTCCTTGGTGGTCCAGTGGCATTAAGACTTCACCTGCCAATGCAGGGGGTGTGGGTTCAATACCTGTTTGGGGAGCTAAGATTCCACATGCTTCACAGTCAAAAAACATAAAACCAGTCCAGGTTCGATGCATGATACTGGATGCTTGGGGCTGGTGTACTGAGACGACGGTACGGGGAGGGAGGAGGGAAGGGGGTTCAGGATGGGGAACATGTGTATACCTGTGGCGGATTCATGTTGATGTATGGCAAAACCAATTTAATATTGTAAAGTAATTAACCTCCAATTAAAATAAACAAATTTATATTTAAAAAAAAAACATAAAACAGAAGCAATATTGTAACAAATTCAATAAAGACGTTTAAAAAAGGTAGAATGGACCTGAAAAAGGCACAAAAATTCAAAGTCAAAAGATTTTTTAAATTTTACTATTATAATCTGTAACACAATTGACTTTTCAAACAGATGATTGAAAGTTGATGATTACAGAATTTAATCTTGGCCCTGAGAAGTTTTGGCCATTTTCATAATGATTTTTCCCATGGATTCTGCTACTTTAAAATCCATAAAAACTCTCATAGTGATTGCAATATTAAATCTTGTCATGTAAATACTATAGCTCAAATCACCTAACCTTTTCCCCTGGGTTATCACTTTAGCTCTTGTTTATGCAAAGGCCTACATGCATTACAGTTTTATCACTGATGTTCTAGGTGATTACTCTTGGGGTTGGAGCAAAATTGGCCCCAAAGATATTGCCATTTTGTATTCTTGACAAGAGAAGAGAGCCAGTATTCCATACCACAGACAAGTTCTTTCATACCCTGGCTGTGACTTTAGCATTTGAAATCCCTAAGCGGGGTTTATGCTAGGCAGATAAGGAGGCATAAAAAGTTTCCTTAAATCCATCAGCCTTAGATCTGTGTAGTTTTTATAGTCATTGGAAATGAGCCACTCAACTCTGCTCTGAAAGCAGACATAAACAATATATAAACAAGTACGGCTGGTTATGTTCCAATAAAACCTTCTTTACAAAAACAGACAGCAGGACAGATTTGTCCAGAGTTCTGGTACCACAATCTGCCAAAGCCTGCTTTGGACCAATAGTTTTCACTTTTTTTTTTTAATGGAGCCTTGCAGCAGTCTCTTGAGAGTCAAGGAAGGCCAAGCAGGCAGGAACCTGAATATCCCTTTTTCAACTATAATAGCTTTTATTTTTATGATATGTGGACCCTTGTATGAAATCAGGTTTGATTAAAGAGTTTCATTTCTAGTAAGGAGAAAAGCTTTAAAAACACAGCCTTGGACTAAGCCTAAAATCTGCTGCCTTAAAACGCAAGAACAGATGTTTAAGGCAAAACAAATACATCTTTTGACATCTTTAAAAAGTGATCATAGGTGGTACACATGTGTTTTGATGTTTCCAGAAATTCTCTTTCTCATAAAATTGATAAAAGCATTTAAATAGATAACTTGAACAGCTCTAAAAATGTTATTGGATTATCATTCCTATTTCATTTCAGCTTTCTCTAAACATAATGTTTAAGGTACCTTTAGGCTTAGTCCAAGGCTGTGGTTTTAAAGCTTTTCTCCTTATTAGAAACGAAACTCTTTAATCAAACCTGATTTCATACAAGGGTCCACATATCATAAAAATAAAAACTATTATAGTTGAAGCAGGGATAATTCAGGTTCCTGCCTGCTTGGCCTTCCTTGACTCTCAAGAGACTGCTGCAAGGCTTCATTAAATTAAAAAAAAGTGAAAACTATTGGTCCAAAGCAGCCTTTGGCAGATTGCGGTACCTTAAGGTCTTCCCTGGTGGCTCAGAGGATAAAGCGTCTGCCTGCAACGCAGGAGACCCAGGTTCGATCCCTGGGTTGGGAAGATACCCTGGAGAAGGAAATGGCAACCCATTCCAGTATTCTTGCCTGGAGAATCCCATGGACAGAGGACCCTGAGTGGGCTACAGTCCACGGGGTCACAAAGAGTTGGACACGACTGAGTGACTTCAGTTCAATTCAAGGTACCTTAAAAGGTCCAGGAGAGGTGGTATGAAATAATGAAAAAAATGCCAACTTAGGAGACTGTATTTTCCTCCATTGCTAGATTGTGAGCTCCTGGGAAACAGGAAGTAAATTGTCGTCGTCTTTGAATTATGCTCAGCACCTAGAACAGAATATGACATCAAGTTTTAATTTTTAAGGCAAATGTAAATTCACTATTACATAGCTAGGAAGAAAATAAATTCAGGTAGTTTATTTACTTATATCTTTCCATAATACATAAGGGGGGAAAAAAAGCATATCTTTCCTGATCGTATGCTAAGTTGCTTCAGTCATGTCCAACTCTGTGCAGCCCTATGGACTGTAGCCCACCAGGCTTCTCTGTCCATGGGATTCTCCAGGCAAGAATACTGGAGTGGGTTNTCAGGTAGTTTATTTACTTATATCTTTCCATAATACATAAGGGGGGAAAAAAAGCATATCTTTCCTGATCGTATGCTAAGTTGCTTCAGTCATGTCCAACTCTGTGCAGCCCTATGGACTGTAGCCCACCAGGCTTCTCTGTCCATGGGATTCTCCAGGCAAGAATACTGGAGTGGGTTACCATATCCTCTTCCAAGGGATCTTCCTGACTCAGGGATTGAACCCTGGGTCTCCTGCATTGGCAGGGAGGCTCTTTACCATCAGCACTACCTGGGAAGCCCCTTATAGTGAGCAACAAAATAAAGTTTGTACTTTGAGATATATTTTTAAACCTAGAAAATTAGCATGTTTAAAACACATAAAAGCTAATAATTGGGTCCACAAATCCCTTATGTGCACTTCTTAATTACAAAAAGCTCTGGAAGCCAAACATTTTTGTTTTGTATTTTTAGTGACTTATTTGACAGTCAATTTAGTCTAACCTAAACTTATCTGACAGTAGTAGCTGACCTGAACTGAAGGTGGCTACTTACTGGTGTTTATCTACCCCTTATGAATAATCATAATGTTTGCTGCAAGAAATATTACCCTATTTGATTATGCAGCGTTTTCCCTCAACTCCCTAGGGTGTTAACGAACACATAGTATATGGCATTCGGTTTTACACAAACTCGCCAGACAACCCCAGATCTTTTCCTGGTTGCTTTCCACGTAGGAATCTAGAATCCCATTCCAGCCTCTCTGAGGCCATGACCCCGGTCCCAGTTGCTTTTCAGCCGCCATCTTGAGCAACAATTGTAGTGCAAACAGCTCCGAGTGCCTTCCTGACACAGCAGTTGGAAAAATAAATGTGCTTCCCGATTATATATAAAGTCAGCATTATCACTTTGATGGTCAATGATGCGTTAAAAAGGACATATTGGTCTTTTATAAGCACCTTTCTATTTTCATCACTGGACACTCAACAGTCGAGGATCATAATTAAGTTACAAGCTCTTAGCCTTGCAACGGAATCTGCTCAATATATTTACCATTTGACTGATGCACATATTAACCAGTATGTAAGAATTTCTCTCCCGTTAAGTGTGGGCAACAATAGTTATCTGTAAAGAGAAAGTAACCGGAGGCCCTACAGTGGCTCAGCTCCAGCAACAAATTCATCATTACTCCAGTGTGAACTGGCACACTCCCCACTATCTGTCCTGGACCCCACCCTCTGGCCAGCAGGATCCTATCTAGAGATCTCAATTAGAGATCTTGTACTAAATAGCACAGGTTTTGCCCCATAACGCTAGAGGAGGTGGACCCGCCTACTCCCTAGGGTTTGGGAATCTGGGCTTGGATAAATTAAATCGACGAAAATTTAAACAATGCCAACTTATCCCGACACCATTTCCTCGTAGGAAAAACAGCAGACTCCAAATCACCCCTCTAAAAATGCCTGTTTAGAATTGCAGAGTTAGTGAATGGGACACTCTGCCGGACTCCACCTACATCAGGCGCGCTCCCACAAAGTCAGGGAACCGCGTCGCTCAGGCGTAGGCTTTAGACTCCTCCCCTCAGAACACTCATCCCCACCCTTCCCCACTACTTCCGGCCCTCACCTAACGCCCTCAACGGCGCTTGCGCCGTTTTGATAGGCTTCTAGAGTACAAAAAAATCTGAGCTCTGCCTCTCAGGAACCGCCCCCGCCTCCTCTTCGCCCCACCCACGCCCCACCGGCCCCTCCCGAAATCTCGCGAGGGTAGGTGCGCGTCCGTGTTTTGCGGGCAACTGGCTCTCCCAGCAGCTGTAATTGCTGCTGCGGGAGATATTGGAGCTGCTGTCGTCCGCGCGCCCGCCCTCCCCCACTGAGGAGAGCCACCGCCTCTTTCGCTCTCTTCACACACCTATCGCCGGGAGCGGCGGCAGCAACAGTCCCTGGATCCACCGCCGCCTCATCAGACGGCCGCTCTGCCGGTTATTGCCTCAGTCCGGCACTTGCCGGCGGCCCCCTGTCCAGCTCCTCTCTTCAGATCGTCTGCTCCCTCCTCATCCTCCCCGGGACCCACCTCCCCAAGGTTCGCCGGGGTGGAAGACGACGAGGAGGAGGCGAGAGTCACCCTCCCTCCCGGCGGCGCCGGCCCCCTCACCCGCGGGTGTGTCCTATAAATGGCGTCGGAAAGCGACACGGAGGAATTCTTTGATGCCCCTGAAGATGTGCACCTAGAGGGCGGCGACCCTACCGGGTAAGTAACCGGAGCCCTGGCCCAGAAGCCAGGCGTCCCCGTCTCCTGGCTTCCCCTGTGCCTTCCCCCCTACACCCCTTCCAGGTCCCGTCGCCGCAGCCCCTCCGTCTCCCTCGGCTACTTCACAGTGAGTTCCGGGGAAGGCAATCGCCCACCTTGGGCAAACCCCCCTCTTGACCCTGGTAAACGGCCCCCGGGCTTCTCTCGGAGCCGCTTTCTCTTGTCCAGCCTTCTGCGAGGTGGGACAGTTTACGAGCTCGAGAGCCAGAGATGTGTATTTGAGCGTTTTAGAGCTTACCTTGAAACATCCGTTTTGGCCTTGGGGGCCATAGATTAAAGGAGCGGTAACAGGAATTGCAGTGACGGGTTTTTTTTCTTCTTCTTTTGCCGCTAACTTACCTATCCGATTCAGAGGTGTCTCTACTTCTCCCTATTTGCTGTCCTCTTTTGGTTGCACAAAAAGAAAAGGAGCAGAGCGCGGGGCGGGGGAAGACTGGGTGTTTACTTGGGAAAGTCCTCTAGCTGATGTACTCTAGATCCACGGTGTTTTATTAAAATAGCACCTTGCCGTGAGGCAGAGGAAATCGAAGACGAGGTCCTTTACAATTAGCGAGACTGCGGTCTTAAAAGAGTTGTCGTACAGAAATGTGTACAACCGACTACAGCGATACAAACAAGTGCTGAGTAATCTGTGGTTGGAAGGAGAGCCACAGCTTTGTGCTCTTTATCTAATTCTGCAAAATGTTTTAGTGGTGATTAATAGGGAGATTCTGAGTAGGAACTACAGTAGTTGGAATGCTTCGCTTGCCTGGGACTTCTACTGACCAACTCCTGACTCTTCCCAGTTGGAATAATGTTTAAAGCGAGTTTACCGAACTTTTCTACTGGTCTTGTGTGGCACTAGAGGCAGTGAAATACATTTTCGTGCTATAAGAACTTGAACATGGGTAAAATTTGTCATGTTACTGTAAAAGTCACTAATATGGTTCCAAAAGTCAGCTGCCTTCAATTTGCAAGCTTACCCGTGGAAGAAATACCTTAATGCAAATTAATATTATCTGTACATTCTAGAAGTCGTTCTAAAACTGAATAGGTAGTATATATAATATGTACCCCCAAAGTTACAACAACAAAAGCAGAGAAAATGTACGTTGGTAGGTCGTTAATGAGTGTGTTTCCACCAACCTTCAAATCACTAGTATGGGATTTGAAGGTGGCAATGGCCAATCTTGAGATGGCATTGAATCTCCTTTAACTTCACAAATTCACAGCTAGATGGTAGAGGATAGAAAATTCACTTGGATTTCCAAGTATATAGGAGTCCTGTGAAATTAAATTTTGTCTTCCTGGTATTCCCCTTAAAGTAATCATATGATTTAATAAGTTTAGAGCTGTATGAGTATTGTTTCTTTTCAATGAATGTAACATTTAATTTTGAAGAACAGCTACATCAGGACCTGTGTAAACTGCCTAGTAGTCCAGTACCTGGCAGAAAGAACTCCAGTGTTCATTCCCTTCTCCTTCCTTTCTTGTAATTAGCAAATTTAACTTCACAGGGTGCTTACTTTGGGAGGAAGTATGCACAACTTGGAGTTATTTAACTTATCTAAACTGAATGAGTCATTTTGATAGAATTGCTAGTCACTTCTTCCCTCCTGGGATAATAAACTTCTCAAGCACTTTGATCCTTTGATATGCTAGGTGAAAAGTAAAAACATTTCTTAGAACCCAGTCTTCTGATTTTAACTCTAACCTGCCCCAATATTGAGGATGTTGAGCTCTATGGGTAAAACTACTGTCAGTCTATGAATTTCAAGGCTCCATCCTGCATTATTGAGGGGATTTCAAAGGAAATTAAACTCTACTAGAGAATTTAATCTGAAAAGAATTAGCAGTACTGAGAGGACTGCACAAGGTTGGCATTATTAACATTCCCTCTGTCCTTTGTGACAGTTTTTGTTATTTGCATAAGGTACTGTGAGGAAACTTGGCTGGGTAACTAACAACCTAGAAATGAGCGAGAAATCTTGATTTGTGAAAACATACGGTATCATCAGATATCAGTTATTAGAAGTATCTTCTCTCCCTTGAGGTACACTCGGAGATTTACACCACATGCACTCTAAAAGATTAACCGACCCGGTTTGGGCACTTTAAGAAATGTTCCTTGCATTGCATTTTCTAGACTGCTGCTGCTGCTAAGTCACTTCAGTTGTGTCCGACTCTGTGTGACCCCATAGACGGCAGCCCACCAGGCTCCCCCATCCCTGGGATTCTCCAGGCAAGAACACTGGAGTGGGTTGCCATTTCCTTCTCCAATGCATGAAAGAGAAAAGTGAAAGTGAAGTCGCTCAGTCTGTCCGACTGTTAGCGACCCCATGGACTGCAGCCCACCAGGCTCCTCCGTCCATTGGATTTTCCAGGCAAGAGTACTGGGGTGGGGTGCCATTGCCTTCCCCGATGTTCTAGACTACACAGAACATTTCACCAGATTGTAGTAAACTGAGTAAGCTGTTGAGAGTTATCTCATGTTTTGTTAATTAGGAGAATCCAGATAAACAATCTATTTCCTAAAACTGATTTCTTTCTTCTTTTCCCCTTCCAATGGTATCTTCAGCTTTGTTATTCTACTCTTTGAAATCAGAGTTAATAAAGTTAAAAATCAGTCCAGTTTTTTATAGGATGACTTGATTTGAATGCAGCTACTTTTCCACAGTGGGAGATCATCTCCACTTGTCCAGCTTTGCAATGTACATCACAGTTACAATGCTTTATTTTGATTGATATTTTAGATCAGATTTCCTTATTCTTTTCTCCATTTTAATAAGGAACCTTAGGCTCAAAGAGGTTAATAAATTGGCCTGGAGGACACAGCTTGTAAGTGACAGCTGGGATTTGAAACCAGTTCTTTGGACTCCTACTCCAGTATTTTTTCTAGTACATCATAGCTGCCCCATACTGGGTGTGTGCTCTGTGTGTGTTCAAGGTAATTTCTTCCAAGAGATACTTGAGTCAAATGCTTTAGGACCAACTTGCTAAGTTGAACTGATGCATATATTTAAAACTAGTAGCCCAAACTTCAGTTCTCTTGACTAGAAATTCCCACTTTCTCTTTCAAGAATGTGTGTTTTGTTTTGTCAGATAGGGCTGTTAAAAGATCATAGCATGTTACAGCTGGAAGGGACATCTGGTTTAACTCCTTCATGTAAAATGTGAAAGCCAAAGCCCTGAGAAAAGAAAGTGACTTGTCCAAGGTGCCACAGCATATTATGGCAAAGTTAGGACTTGAATCCAGATCAGTTTCACTGTCTAGAATTATCTTCTGCTATCATGCTATCTTTTGATAAAGCAGGAAAGGGAGAAGGAAGTTTGATATAGTACAAAAAAGCCCTGGACTGTGAGTCATTTCATTTCCTCATCTTTAATTTGAGGAGAGTTTAACAGACTTGATGGTATTTGGTACATGATTTAAGACCTGTAGATTTGAAATTCGATATTTACTGGGTAAATTATATGTGAAATGAATGTTTGTGCCATTTTGTGTGGATTATGCATACACATACTAAAGGCTTGCACTGAGAACATGTTGTAAAAACAAATGTGATGTTTTGAGCATTCTTTATTTTTTTATTGGAAGAAGTGGTAAAATTTTTAGAGTAGGAAGGGACAGAAGATAATTTGGCACAGCTCTTCCATTTAACTGAAAGAGAAACTATGCTCAGAGAGGGGAAGTGACACATTGCTGATTAGTGGCAAACTCAGAACTAGAACCCAAGTCTCCTGATTCCTCATTTATACCATGATGCCTTGTCTGTAGAAGGAAGGAAAGTATTGGCAGTTATTCCTGCTGTAGGTTTCTGGCATATACTCTGTTAGCGGGACTCCTGAGATAGTCAACTACATCTACTATGATTCTGTTTCTTTCATGTCTTGCTGTCAGAGGACATGGAATATTCTAGGATCCTCACTTTTGCCCACTAATTTTCTCCAAGTCTGGATGAAAAAATGGTGACAGAACAGCTAATATAAGAACAGGGATGTGGGGAGGGAGGAGGGAGGAGGGTTCAGGATTGGGAACACGTGTACACCCGTTGTGGATTCATGTTGATGTATGGCAAAACCAATACAGTATTGTAAAGTAATGTAAAAAAATAAAAAAAAGAACAGGGATGGTTATTTGTTTTGTTAGTTTAGTGTCAATTGCAGTCTATTATTTTAGATTGGAGTAATAATGCAAATCTTGATTTTTAAGTCATAAGAACAGATCAAACTGTCCCAAAGAGTTGTTTGGTCTAAAAAATAAAAAGTTGCTTAACTGCATTTGTTGAAAACTCAGTTTTTCACTTGGACATCAGAAACATTTCTCTCTGAATTGAAAATTGATGCATTTTAATGAAAAATTATTTGCGTGATATGGTTTATTTAACAGCCCTATTAAAAATAAGCTGTTATTTAACAACCTTATTAAAAACAGCTGTTCATGGTTTGGCCTGGAAGCATAGATGAATTATATTTGATTGCTATTGGCTTCGTGGATTGATAGAAATATATTTACATATGCTTTTTTATCACACCATGTAACATCATGTAGAGGTGGGAGGGGACCTTTTGCATATTAATTAGTAAATTCAAGCTCTAAATTTAGTGGCCTCCAACTGTCAGTTTGGTAACTCATGGAAGTAGGACAGTCTGAAGCAGTACTGCAGTTTGGGGACTCAATTTGAATCTGTACAAACTCTTAAAACTGAAGCTTTATTTTGTTCTTGGGGTAACCTACTTCAAACAATAGGGCAGATAAAATCTGATCTTAAAAAAAAAAAAAAAAGAACAGGGATGGTTATTTGTTTTGTTAGTTTAGTGTCAATTGCAGTCTATTATTTTAGATTGGAGTAATAATGCAAATCTTGATTTTTAAGTCATAAGAACTGAGATCAAACTGTCCCAAAGAGTTGTTTGGTCTAAAAAATAAAAAGTTGCTTAACTGCATTTGTTGAAAACTCAGTTTTTCACTTGGACATCAGAAACATTTCTCTCTGAATTGAAAATTGATGCATTTTAATGAAAAATTATTTGCGTGATATGGTTTATTTAACAGCCCTATTAAAAATAAGCTGTTATTTAACAACCTTATTAAAAACAGCTGTTCATGGGTTGGCCTGGAAGCATAGATGAATTATATTTGATTGCTATTGGCTTTGTGGATTGATAGAAATATATTTATATATGCTTTTTTATCACACCATGTAACATCATGTAGAGGTGGGAGGGGACCTTTTGCATATTAATTAGTAAATTCAAGCTCTAAATTTAGTGGCCTCCAACTGTCAGTTTGGTAACTCATGGAAGTAGGACAGTCTGAAGCAGTACTGCAGTTTGGGGACTCAATTTGAATCTGTACAAACTCTTAAAACTGAAACTTTATTTTGTTCTTGGGGTAACCTACTTCAAACAATAGGGCAGATAAAATCTGATCTTTAAAAATGTTAAAAACCTAGATAGTTTTAGGATGTTGACGGTTCAATGATGGCAAAATGTAACTTCTAATTGTTGTTTGAGACTGTATAACCTTCACAGTACGTGACAGTCCTTATGTTCTTTTCAGTTCATTGTTTCGATTTTGACAAAGTCAGGTGAATTTGCCAGGCAAGCACCTTGAAGAGGCTGTTTGTTTCCTCCTCAAACTCTGCCTGCAATTCTGGTGATTACTTCCTGGGATACGTAGGTGGAGGCCAGGGTGGTGATGATGGTGATGGAGTAGGTGGTGAAGGTAGCCCCCGAAGCCGAGAGACAGGTTCTCAGACTGCTTACTGGGACATGGATAACTGAGATCGGACGAATCACAGTATTTAGTATTGTTTTAGATACACATCTATACAGTGAATTAAACACTAGTCTCTAAGAGATTAATAATCTATAAGAATTAATTTAAAGTAATAAAAATTGTAGGTACTTTATGATGCCCTACTGATATTTAACTTGAATTGCTAATTAACCTACATTTTTGTTTCTACCCACAGCTAAGCTAATTTCTACAAACTTTCACAAGGTTTGTTCCACCCTTGCTGTCAGATATTATTCTGCTAACAAGCTAAACCTTTAGTTGGGTGCTTTCCTTATTCTTCAGAGTGGAATCTTATCTGTTCTCTTATTTCAGACTGAGCAGCCTTTGTATTAGTCTGTCTCATGATTCAAAATTGTGGAAAAACTGCATAAGACATAATGTGGGCCTCATACCTGATGGCAACCCCAGTGTTTTTCCCCAGTCCTATACAAATTTATCTTGGTTACTATAGCAACCAGCCTATCAGTTATTTTTCTAGCTCTTTTGCCTGCTCAGATACTAAGATTACCATATAATCAGGTTCTGCTAAAGCCCTCCAGATCTTAGCATTTTATTACCAGCTGCAGCTGTCTCACAGTTTCAGCTTGGCATTCCATTAGGGTCAATTGGTTTTAAGTTCACAAAACCTTTTTGTCCCCAAACATTTTAAAAATACAGAATTTAACAGGAACATGTTTAAGAAATATTTCTCTCATGCTAATTTTATCAGTTCCATTGTTAGTCATTGTCTTGAAGATTGAATGCATTACATCACTGGCATTCAATGGCCATCCATTTGTCATATCAACTAGAATAAATTTCAAGATCGAGTTACCATTTAAGAAATATATACAAATATGATTTTAGACTCTATGTCATCACCAGCTAGCTGAAGTGACTGAGAAGTACCTTGATTCATCACCTCACGAATAAATCTGGCTTCTACCAAAAATTATTTCTGTAGATAGCAGAAAGAATGTTTGGACTTTTCATTCTAATTTTGGAAAACAGTTTAGCAGTTTAATAGGAAAGTTTGTCTTTCTTTTGCAGCCTCTGATAAATGGGAAAAGAAACGTAAAGATTGAATAGTTGTACAGATCTTTATTATGTTCTATTTTTTAAAATCTCGTAAAAACCTCAGAATTCAAATAACTAAAATAGTTAAGTTACAAACATGTTTGTCTTGCTAAAAATAAGAATGTTGAAGAAATATTTAGAATATATAAACTTATAGTTCATATAGTAGTTTATATAATGTTTGTGTTAATGTTTGTTTTTGGTGCTCATGGTTGTTAATATTATATGGTGTAGTAATACATATATGCCTGATTAGTCTTTCTAAATATGCCTAATTAATCTTTCAGTTTAACTGAGGTGGTTAATCTTTTAATGCTTTAGCCAATTTTGGTGTGTGTTTCAATATATAACAATAACATAAGTAATGTGTTTTTAAAAATCAGAGTAGAATTTCTTTTAAGATATGTTGTGTACTTTTCAAGAAATGTTTATCTTTCTGAATTAGAATATTATGTAGTAAGCTTGTGAGTTTGAAAGCTTGTGAGTTTGTGAAATGATTAACTTAAAATTTCCTGGCTTGAATTTTTATTTTTAAATCATTTGAATGGTTTAAGAGTTTAAAGCATTTTAAGATTAGTTTATCCTATTCAAAACTGTAGTTACTAAATTCTGATGATGCCCTAAGGAGAACTTTATTTTAATTGCACAAATAGGCTACAGAGCAGAAAAGGTTTTACTTTATCCACAGGACACTAATCCCTAAAATTTTTTAAATAAAGGGGGAAGGGAGGATAAGAATTTTTTTTTAAGGCCTAGGATGAACCATAAAAATTTTGGAAAGTACTGACAGAAAACTTTAATGTTTTCCGGTAGGCAGCCTGTACAGAGGAAGCCATACCTGTATAAAATGTACTTGACCACTACTAATTGTAATAGACTGTTCCAATACAAACTCATTGAACCGTGAGCATTCTTATGAAGCACAGGTCAAACTCTTTAGAGAACCAATAAATAGAATGTAGAGCTGTATTCAAACCCATTTTCTCAGAAGCAGGCATCCTGGTTACTAAGTAGGCTCAAGAGAAGAGGTAAAAGTGTTCTTTCTGGCATCACTCTTGAACTGGAAAGACTAGCCATGGATGAACTTAATATCCATAGTCCTCTTTTAAATTTGTTTCTGAACATCTTTATTTAAATTGGGAGACAGAGGAAATTATTTTTCCAGTTATTCAGTTCAGTTCAGTCGCTGAGTCGTGTCCGACTCTGTGCGACCCCATGAATCACAACACGCCAGGCCTCCTTGTCCATCACCAACTCCTGGAGTTCACCCAAACTCATGTCCATCGAGTCGGTGATGCCATCCAGCCATCTCATCCTCTGTCATCCCCTTCTCCTCCTGCCCCCAATCCCTTCCATCATCAGAGTCTTTTCCAATGAGTCAACTCTTCGCATGAGGTGGCCAAAGTATTGGAGTTTCAGCTTTAGCATCAGTCCTTCCAAAGAACACCCGGGACTGATCTCCTTTAGACTGGACTGGTTGGATCTCCTTGCAGTCCAAGGGACTCTCAAGAGTCTTCTCCAACACCACAGTTCAAAAGCATCAATTCTTCGGTGCTCAGCCTTCTTCACAGTCCAACTCTCACATCAATACATGNTATTACTCAGCCATTAAAAAGAATACATTTGAATCAGTTCTAATGAGGTGGATGAAACTGCAGCCTATTATACAGAGTGAAGTAAGCCAGAACGAAACACATCAATACAGTATACTAATGCATATATATAGAATTTAGAAAGATGGTAACAATAACCCTATATGCAAGACAGTGAAAGAGACACAGATGTATAGAACAGTCTTTTGGACTCTGTGGGAGAAGACGAGAGTGGGATGATCTGAGAGAATAGCATTGAAACATGTAAACTATCATATATGAAACAGACAGCCAGTCCAGATTCGATACATGAGACAGAGTGCTCAGGGCTGGTGCACTGGGATGACCCCATGGGATGGGATGGGAAGGGAGGTGGAATGGGGGCTCAAGATGGGGAACACATGTACACCCATGGCTGATTCATGTCAATGTATGGCAAAAACCACTACAATATTGTAAAGTAATTAGCCTCTAATTAAAATAAGTAAATTAAAAAATATATGTCCTTTGAAGATACAGCAGAAAGAAAAGATTTGAGGCACAGAATTTTATCAGAAATAAAATAAAACATTCTTCTTTTTAAAATCTCATTGAAGCTGGTAGAAATATTTAGCTCCTCGGGCAGAAAGGAATTCATGGAACCATTCAATTCTAGCCTGTTCTATTCACTAGAGACTGTCATGTAAATGCCTGACAGAACTCGGAGTATGAGAAGTTACACAACATCAGTATTCATTAAGATGGGTCATTCAGTACAAAGTGAGCTCATTTTACCAATATAAATTTGCATGGATTGAATGAAGGGAAATCAAAGATGAAGGAAAATCCAAAAGTGTGACCTTGAGTCATTGCCTGTGGGTATAGTCTTGTTTCATCAGTGTCAAGGAAAGAAGGGGTAACTTTTAAGCTATCTTGGAGCATCAGAGCATGCAAATTACCTTCCAGTTCTCTCCCCTGATGAGAAATCAAACTAATACATACCTGCCTATTTCATACAGAAGCATAATCTCTCACCTCACACTAATGACAGGGGGACCCAATGTGGGTTACAAAATTTTGAGCTCAGAAAGCATGCAAAAGAAAATGACAAGCAAGGGTCAACCACAACACATGACAGGATTGTGCTAATCGACTTGGACAGAATTTCTTTAGAATAAGTTACATACAGACACTAAAGTGCCACAGACGTATCCAAAGGGAGAATAGCGGGTAGCATGTAAATAAAGTAGAGTGGTTTGTTCTTATTCCTGCCCCAACTAAGTACTTTCACATCCCTGAATGCTGGGACTAATAGGTTAATAATAAAGTTTCCCCAGGGGGCAGGTAAGACTGGTAAGGAAAATTAAAATAAGTATCAGATTTTACATCTAGCATTTTCTTAGGTTATTCTCAAGTTAGCCTGTATCAAGGCTCCATGTAGATCTCTTGCATTTCTTCCCTTTTCACTGTTATTTTCTTTTCCCCTCCCCCCTGGTCCCTTTTTTCTTATCTTCTCTTCTTTTCTCTCCCTCCCTCTCTCTCCCTTTCTCTCCATTCCTCTCACTTTTTGCTTTTTTTTCTCTCTTTAAAATACTTCTTCTTGGTAATTCCCTGGTCATCCAGTGCTTAAAACTCCACTGCAGGGGGCACAGGTTCGATCCCTGGTTGCGGGGCTAAGATCCTACATGACTCCCAAAGGACCCTCCTAAAAAATACTCCTTCTTTTCCAATAGGCAGCATCTGTCTTTTTTCTTTTTTTTTTTTCTTTTTTTTTGTAGCTCATCTTCAGGCTATCATAGGACACTGTCTGTATACCCTGAGAGATAAAAGTACCTAGCAATGGTGCCCCACTCCAATACTTTTGCCTGGAGAATCCCATGGATGGAAGGGCCTGGTGGGCTACAGTCCATGGGGTCCCTAAGAGTCAGACACGACTGAGTGACTTCACTTTCACTTTTCCTTTCATGCATTGGAGAAGGACATGGCAACCCACTCCAGTGTTCTTGCCTGGAGAATCCCAGGGATGGAGGAGCCTGGTGTGCTGCCATCTATGGGGTCGCACAGAGTCGGACACGACTGAAGTGTCTTAGCAGCAGCAGCAGCAGCAGCAGCAAGCTCCATGTGCCTCTAGGTGGCCTAGTTCATTGGGTATAACAATGAATAACAAGGTATGAAAATCCACCTTCCTTGTTATTTTCAGGATAATTTTAGGATAGCTCACACTCCACGGGTCTCCTGCAGCAGCCCTGACTGAAGCACTCTGAGATGGCTCCTTCCTGCCTTCTTCTCTTCATTTTTTTTTTTTTTTTCTATTCCCATTCATAGTTTTCCCAGACACTTCCTTAGTCACTTGATCACACATTTTTGTCTTGGGGCTGCTTCTCTTAGAACACAGTTTTGTCTGTCACAAGAGTTAAGTTGACAAAGAGATAATGAAATGTGACTTTTAAGATCTTTTAAAGAAATTCCACTTAAATTTGTTTTTTAGTCTTCAAAAATTCCTTTGACGAATGATTTATCTAGTTGAGAAATAGAGAACCATCATCACAGCTACATGAGCATATGCTGTCTTTTCAGTCATGTCCACCTGTGGAACACTATGGACTATACCCCGCCAGGCTCCTCTGTCCATGAGATTCTCCAGGCAAGAATACTGAAGTGGGTTGTCACATTTTCCTCTAGGAGATCTTCCTGACTCAGGGATAGAACCCACATCTAGCCTGCATTGGTAGGCAGGTTCTTAAACACTAGTGCCACCTGGAAAGCCTTATCATAGCTACAGGTAACACCTAAAATAATTACCTGTGACAGGTAATAATTAGAATCTGATAAGAATGAAGCTTAATGAAGGAAATGCTTGTATTACTCCAACCCCGACATTGTTAGCAGAAATCCAGTTTTCCGTATTGTATTTTTCCCATTCACTTGGTTTTTGCACACACACAGTAGGATTTTGTTTGTGATTTCCTCATGAACTCAGTTTATTTTGTTAAGGTTACTAACCATTAATTCCAATCTTTACTTTATAGACTTTGGTACCATCCAGTAGTGAGCAAAATTACTAACATGAGGTAAGATCTTTGATGCTGCTGCTAAGTCACTTCAGTCGTGTCTGACTCTGTGCGACCCCATAGATGGCAGCCCACTAGGCTCCTCCATCCTTGGGATTCTCCAGGCAAGAACACTGGAGTGGGTTGCCATTTCCTTCTCCAATGCATGAAAGTGAAAAGTGAAAGTGAAGTCTCTCTGTTGTCTCCGACTCTTCATGACCCCATGGACTGCAGCCCACCAGGCTCCTCCGTGCATGGGATTTTCCAGGCAAGAGTACTGGAGTAGGGTGCCATTGCCTTCTGCGGGTAAAATCTCTATACATTTACAAAAGACTCAGGAATAGTTAGTATACTTCATTCTAAAAGAGAGGAAATAAACTTTCCAACTGAAAGTGGTGAAACAAAGAACTTTCTACATGGGCAATCCACGCAGTTCTGCTAAGATGTCTTTTTATATAAAAGTGTGTGCAACTTTGGGTTTCCCAAGTGGTGCAGTGGTAAAGAATCCGCCTGCCAATGCAGGGGCCACAGGAGACGCAGGTTTGATCTCTGGGTGGGGAAGATCCCCTGGAGAAAAAAATGGCAACCCATTCCAGTATTCTTGCCTGGAAAATTCCATGGACATAGGAGCCTTGTGAACTACAGTTCATGAGGTTGCAAAGAGTCAGATGCCACTGAACGACTGAGCATGCACACACATGTGCATCTTTAAAAAAAGGGTAATATCTAGTCCTGACAACTATAGCATATGCTTTTCCAGAGTGCCAGATTTTATAATGGTAAGCCAAGGAGCATTAGATTTATCAATTCATTCTTTCTGTACCCTCCAAATAAAGGTATTCTGTCACAACAGGGTGTCTTACTCAGAAGTGAAGTGAAGTGAAAGTCGCTCAGCTGTGTCTGACTTTTTGTGACCCCATGAACTATACAGTCCATGGGATTCCCTAGGCCAGAATGCTGGAGTGGGTAGCATTTCCCTTCTGCAGGGGATCTTCCCAAGCCAGGTATAGAACCCAGGTCTTCTGCCTTGTAGGCAGATATTTTACCGCTGAGCCACAAAGGAAGCCCAGGGCATTTAATTACTCTGATAATTGAAAGATTATCTAGTTCCCTTGCAGAGTCCTTTCCAAACAGGGACTTGTGTGACCGTGTTTCCATTCAAGTGTGAACAGAGAAAGCTTCCATGTTCAGAAGAAAGTGGCCACTGGAAAATGATGTATCCAGGCCGAGAGTTGAAATACCAGGGTAAATGTATCCACTTTTGTGAACTTCCTTGCCATTTTGTAATTTCTTCGTATCCTTTGGTCTGGAATGATCTCTTTCTCACCTAGCAAACTATCAGCGTCCAATCCTGGAAGTCCCAGTCCCAAGGTCTTTTCCTCTGTGATGCTTTCTTGACTCTTCTTGACAGAGGTAGGTTTTCTGACTTCTGGTCCTCTTTTTATATTATATATAATATTCTATTATAAAGCAATTACTATTATGTAATTTAATATCCCAGATTTTAGCACGATGATGGATATATTGAATGTACTCAGGACACATTTATTAAAGATTGAATGAATGAATGAGGAGGTGAATTACAAATGAGCAGATAATTAAGTCATTAATTAGGTGATGGAAAATAAGAGATAAAAACCAAATGCATGGGCAGAAAATGTGTACTCTAAGACATTAGATGTCTTTTAGTCTGGAGTCTTTTAGAGACAGTTCTGTAGAGGAGATTAGATTTGAATTGGACCTTAAAGGATGTTAGTCTAGGGATCAATACCATTATTCATAAAAATGCTTTAAGGAGCATAGAAAGTGCTGTAAGTTGCAAAAACTGCATTAGTACTTATTATAGTACATTGAGTGTACTGATCTATTTGTAACTGATACTCTAGAAAATATTTCCAATTAAAAAAAAGAAAAAGAAAGCCTTAAAACACAGTTGAAGTAAAGCATCTTTTTAATAATAATAAACTTATGTACTAATAGATATTTTCAGAAGTGAAAAAGAAGCCCTAAAACGTTTTTTTTTTAATTTTAGTTTTTAACAAGGTAATTATTTGATTTTGCAATTTTTATCTGTAGTAATATTTGCATTATAGTCCATTCAAGGACTAAAATTAACTTTAAGCTATGTGGTTGGAATCTAAAAAGTATAATCCCTTCACATACCACATGGTCCTCTTCCATCATTTTTTCCAGTTTCTTCATTTGCAAAATATGTTCATAATTCTTCATCAGAATTATACTGGAGAGGAAAGAAAGACACATCACTTACACTAGTGCTGATATATTCTAATTATTATTTCTAAGCACATACTTAGAAAAATGCCAGAAACAGACACGGAATCAGACATAAAGGCTAGGTTCAGATTAGAGCAATTGTCCAGTCACTTTCATATTTATCTAGAAGACTGGCTCCCAAATCTCAAAGCTGTCAGATTTAACTACCAGCCACTTTATTAACATTTTCACATTCATCTGCCTGTATGATAGAGCTGCTGTGTGGCTTGTCTGGAATAAGCTGATCTGAGGAAGCGGAGTTGATGTGGTATGAATGGCAGTCTTCTCAGTCAGTCTTTAAGTGTCATGACTTAATTTCAGGTCACTGTTTGCCTGACCTCAGCTAGGTGGTTCATCATATGATTTCCATGGCTGATGCAAGCAGCCCAGGACAGCTTCTCACACATTGAAATAGTTTTGCTAGTGATAATTTTGTAGTGAGCCTTAAGACAGAACTGACTACCCCATTAAGTGGGCAGAAACTGGGTTGGCTGATCCAATCTCTAATTTTGGGCTTCATGTTTGAAATGCCATTCAGAAAGGACACCTTGCATTTTACTATGTCATCTAGAATTTAGTAGACATGTCAAGGGGGAATTAAGGGACCTTTGAAAAACTGGAACTTTTACCATTAAATGTACTCTGCTACAGATGTGGGTTTGTTTCTCAAAGGAAACTAGTCAATCATTTTGGCTTCAGCATGGCAGAGGGAGATATTAAGAGGACTGTTTTTGGACACTGGCAATAAATTATCTGAGTCATGGCTTTTAAAAAAAATATACTAATTGTTACTCATTTACTGTGTTCTAAGTGCCATTTTAAGTGCTTTGCATAGATTATCTCATTTAATCATTTCTGTAACGTTATGGGGCAGATCCAAATAGAATCTCCATTTTACAAATGAGTAAATTCAGGCTTATGTAACCAGTCCAAGGCCACACAGCTGGTAAGCGGGGATACAAGCCCAGGAAATCTGGCTCTAGAATTCGTGCTTATTTGTACCTTATATTTATTTATTTTAAGGAATGTTATCAAAATTAACCACTGTAATGGTGCAGTTGAACTGCCAGAATAATGGCTTAGAATAAAGTATGACTGGGTCATTTTGGGGGATGTATCAGATTGGAACCACTGGCATTCAAAGATCTGTTCCTACCTATGTAGTTTAGTAACTGATTCATATCAACCAACCTCTACAGAACTGAGTGTACCACCCAGAAGGACCATTTAATAGTTTTCAGTGGGTGGTTATTTCTTTCCAGTGGCAAGAATGATCAGAGGCTAATAGTATGTGTATTAGGATCAATCAGTCTTGAACTTAAATTAAGATCCGCCACTTACTAGTTGTACAACATTACATAATTCTGTAAGTCTTGGTTTCCCCACCTATTCAATATAAAATGAAGAAGATAATTGTCCCAGACAATTTATATAAAGTGCATCTTATGCAAATAGAGTCAGTCAATAAGCAGTAGATATTATTAATGAAGTTCATGTGAACATAATCTGTTTCCGTTATCCTAGTATCTAGAAAATCATATGAATAATCAGTAGGTAGTCTTATGACTATCAAATATGATAAAAGATAGTTGTTAATTATTTTTACTTTTTCTGTTATTATAGAATATTTTAATCAAACTTGAAAAGTATTTGTCCATTCCTGTGTTTACTATGCCAGGCACTGAAATACTCACGTCTGTCAGAGTATACTCTCCTTTAAACAGAACTGGATAAACACAAATGCATCCCTAAGCTTTAATTCTACTTTTACACAATTCCTGTTGAAACAAACTTCCTCATAAAAGGAATATGTTTCCTCAATTCTTAGATGCCATCTAGAGTAAAACAACACCATAGATTATATAATAGTTTTAAGAGAAAAAACAGGCTTCCCAAGTGGTGCTGGTGGTAAAGAACCCGCCTGCCATTCTAGGAGACACAAGAAACTCCGTTCTGTCTCTGGGTCAGGAAGATCCCCTGTAGGTGAGCATGGCAACCCTCCCCAGTATCCTTGCCTGGAGGATCTCATGGATAGAGGAGCCTGGCTGGGGTACAGCCCACAGGATCACACAGAGTCGAACACGACCGAGTGACTGAGCATGCATGCATGCTAATGATCCCTACCTCGTTAGTACTTTTGGGATTTACAGTATAATTTCAAGCCATATTTAAAGCATATAAGGATTTATGATACATTTTCACTTTGGTTTAACTCACAGTCTGCTTTCTTTTTTCTTCATTTGAATTACTGTCCTTAAAGTTAAACAGAAGGCTTCCCAATGGCTCAGCAGTAAAGAATCTGCCTGCCAATGCAGGAGACCCCAGTTCGATCCCTGGGTGGGGAAGATCTGCTGGAGAAGGAAATGGCAACCCACTCCAGTATTCTTGCCTGGGAAATCCCATGGACAGAGGAGCCTGGTGGGGCTACAGTNTTACTGTCCTTAAAGTTAAACAGAAGGCTTCCCAATGGCTCAGCAGTAAAGAATCTGCCTGCCAATGCAGGAGACCCCAGTTCGATCCCTGGGTGGGGAAGATCTGCTGGAGAAGGAAATGGCAACCCACTCCAGTATTCTTGCCTGGGAAATCCCATGGACAGAGGAGCCTGGTGGGGCTACAGTCCATGGGGCCTCAAAGAGTTGGACATGACTTCGTGACTAAACAACAAAGAAAGTTAAACAGCTTCTTTTGGAAGTCAGCCAAAAACTTTTGGCAAAAATGTATTTGACCCTTTAGTGATGTTTAGTGGCTGAGTCATGTCTGACTCTTTAATGATACCATGGCCTGTAGCCCAACCAGACTCCTCTGTCCGTGTGATTCCCCAAGCAAGAATAATGGAGTGGGTTACCACTTCCTTCTGCAGGGGATCTTCCCAATGCAGGGATCAAATTGGTGTCTCCTGCATGGGCAGGTGGGTTCTTTACCACTGAGCCACTGGGGAACCCACTTGATTTTTAGGTTGTGTAGTTTGTTACGTAAAGTCTCCTAGATTTGGAAATCTTATGATCCAGTCGAGGGGTTGGCAAACTACAATTCACAGGCCAAACCTAACCCACCTAATGGTCTTGTAAATAAAGTTTTATTGGAACATAACTATGTCCATTATTTTCGACATTGCCATGGATACTTCTACATTTGTTGTTGTTGCTGCTGTTCAGTTGTGTCTGACTCTTTGTGACCCCTTGGACTGCATCACCCCAGGCTTCCCTTCCTTCACCATCTCCAGGAGTTAGCTCAAACTCATGTCCATTGAGTCTGTGATGCCATCCAACCATCTTATCCTCTGTCATCCCCTTCTCCTCCTGCCTTCAATCTTTCCCAGCATTTACCCCATAGACGGCATCCCACTAGGCTTCTCCATCCCTGGGATTCTCCAGGCAACAATATTGGTGTGGGTTGCCATTCCTTCAAATGATACATCTTTATAAATAATGATTATAAGTCAATTTACTTATCAAGGGATTTATCAGTTTGTTACAGTAGCCGTCTTAGTTTTTTTGAGAGATTCAATCTAAGTCAGAATAATGAAGCTGTTAATAATACACCTTCCTGTTCTTCACAGAGTGTTTTTGAAAAATGTATATAATAGTGTATATACAATATTTGCATTTGGGCAGGTCTACTGAATGCATTGTCTGGAAAAGCTTTGACTAAATTCACAGATGTTCTATTTTTTTCCCCAGTCAGTAAATGCTATTTAATACTTAGATTAATATTTATACAATGACATTGGCCATACAAATCCTCCTACTTTGTTCCTTTATCACATACGAACAAATCATAGAATTAATTGTCCACTTAATTAATTTCGGGATAGGGTAGAGTTGCCAGATAAAATACAGGCCTCCCAGTTAAACCCCGATTTCAGATAAACATACTTAAACTGGAATTTGACTGAGCTGCCTATATTTATCATTGCTAAATGTGGCAACCCTAGGTGAAGGAGAAGCAGAAGAAGACTAGTAGGTATGGGCACGGTTGTGAGACTTAAATACAACTGAGTATGTAGTGACAAGGGTCGCCTTTATTTACTCTGACATGAATACCAAGATTTTTGCAATGGTAATTTTAAGAGTCCAGCTCTTTTTTTCTTTGTAAGTGCATTCCCGACAACAGGCCTCAGAAATAACAAAACTTAATATATTGTTCGGAGATACATGGCATTTTAAAAATAAGTAAGGGAACAGTAAGTCAGATCTGGGCTAGTGGTTCCCTCTAGGACAAGGGCATCAGAATACGGTACGCAGTAGCTGCCTGATCTTGATGCTGTTCTCATTCTCAGATAACCTAGTGAGTCACAGTTTAGTTTGTTGTGCTTCGTAATTACATGTACATGCTACATTATACTCTTGTACATATCAAATATAGAATAACAGTTTAAAAGTTAAATTAAGACAGACTTAAGTAAGAAAATTAGCCTATATGCAAAGTTTCACTGCTTATACTTTCCAAAATAAAACCAAAGTCAAAAAAGTCAAGAGGCAGTCATTTCTGTCTTATCTTCTCTGGATTAGCCGTCCTTAGGAGAAGGAAATGGCAACCCACTCCAGGGTTCTTGCCTGGAGAATCCCAGGGACGGGGGAGCCTGGTGAGCTACCTTCTGTGGTGTCCCACAGAGTCGAACACGACTGAAGCGACTTAGCAGCAGCAGCAGCAGTACTTTGTATCATCCTACTCAGTTTCTGAAACATTCACGAAATTGGTTTCTCTTTTGGATATGTTCCATTTTATGTTTCTTTTAAAATATAGTATCCCAATGACACGTGATATTCTAAAGTGTGTTGTTATTAGTGGGAAGTAGAGTAGAATTTACCCCCCGCCTTGTTCAGGACGTAATAGTTTTCTTATGCCTGCCAATGCAGGAGACATAAGAGACACAGGTTCAATCCCTGGGTCAGGAAGATCCCCTGGAGAAGGAAATGGCAACCCACTCCAGTATTATTGCCTGGAAAATCCCATGGACAGAGAAACCTGGAGGGCTACAGTCCATGGGGTCGCAAAGAGTCAGACACGACTGAAGTGACTTAGAATGCATGCAGTTCAGCCTAAGATCACACTAGCTCTTTCAGCAGTCATATGCTGAAGTCATAGCAGTCTTTTATGACTCTTTCAGCAGTCATATCACAGCCTTTACTCTGAGCAGTCGACAAAAGTACCTGAGTGTTTTCATGTGATTTGTTAAGTCACATCTCCCCAGTCATGCATTTTGCATTTATCCCTACTACATTACATTCTGTTAAGTTTTGGCCAGTGGTTCTGACCTGTTGAAATACATTTTTGGATACTGTCAGCTAGTATATTCCCTAAGCCCTCCAACTTTGTGCCATCTGTAAATTTGGTATATATGCCATCAGTTTCTTTGTTTAAGACATTAAGAACATCAAGTAGGATAGAGCACAATAAAAATTAATATTTCCTTTTGGTTTTTCATTGATCCATTAATCAGCACACCTTGAATTATGTTTAGCCAGTTACAAGCCCACCTAAGTGTATTCTAGCCTACATCCCTTTGTTGTCTAAAAGGATATCTAGAGAGAATTATAAAATTTAGTACAAATTTTTATACAAAAATATCCAGATTTTTTTCGTGTGTACAGTATGCTCTTTATGTTCTAGGCCAGTAACCCTATCAAAAAAGAAAATTAATTTCGCGTGTTTGGCTTTCTGTGAATGCTTTTTCTTAAATAAGAATATCTTTTCCCCACACCTAAGGCCATTAAACCATTTCATCATGTGTTTAAGAATTTTGCTTGACATTGACATCAAGTGAATGTTTATAGTTTGTAGCACTACCTGCTTTCCAGTGTTGACCACCAAAGTTTTCCCTAATATCCTCTTCCATATTCTGATTCTTCAGAGGTTTTAGAGGTTGAACTCTATAAATTCTCAGCTTTTGCTAGGAGATAATTTGTCTGGGATAGAAGAACTGAACTCATTTAGAGTAGCCAGGCGTTTTTATCTCTTTGAATGCTTTGGAATTTGATTTCCTCATTCTATAATTTATTTTTCCCTTTCTGGTTTGACTATCAGCAATCTTAATTGGGAAGAAAAAGAATCGATACATCTTTCACATATGTACATTCAGTCAAATCGTGTCTGGTTTGATAGCCTGCCCGACTCCTCTGTCCATGGGATTCTCCAGGCAAGAATAATGGAGTGGGCTGCCATTTCCTTTGCCAGGGAATCTTTTTGACCCAGGGGTCAAACCTGCATCTCCTGCATTGGCAGGTGGATTCTTTACCATCTGAATAACCAGGGAAGCCCAGCCTATTACATTATATAATTTATCCACTTATAAGCAGACTGCAGTTTATTTTTGTTATTCTTGTTAATATAAATTAAAATAATGAAAAACTGTCTCTGGTATTTTTTAAATCTTCTCACATTCTGAGCAACAGTCTTTCTGATACTGTTCTTATAGGTTTTTGTACTTTTCCTTGGATGTGTGTCCGTTCCATCCCTCCAATCTCTTCTGCATGTTCTCCTTTAAAATATTCCTTATGACATATCGCCATGGAGATGCAGTCAACAAAATTCAGACAGTGAGAAATTCTGCAGGGTGAACAACCTAGTGTCTTTGTTTGTTTGTTTAAGACTTATTTAAAGAGCTGTTTTAGATTCACAACAAAACTGAGAGGAAGGTACAGAGATTTCCCACACACCTCTCCCCCAATACATGTATAGTCTCTCCGATTATCAGCATGCCCTCGCCAGAGTGGCACATTGTTATGACTGATGAACCTCCATTGACACAGCATAATCACCTAAAATCCGAAGTTTCCCTTAGGGTTCACTTTTGGTGGTGTAGGTTCTATGGTTTTGGATATCTGCATAATAGCATGTAGCCATCATTATAGTATCATACACAATAGTTTCACTGCCCCCAAAAAATCATCTTTAGGATGAACAGCCTAGTTCCTCAATACATGAACTGCAAGAAATAAAATGAAACCTACTGATTGAAAGAGACATATCAACTGATTATGGCACATGAAACTTTTTTGGATATTGATTGAAATGGACCAGCTGTAAAAAAAAATTTTGAGACTATCTGGGAAATCTGAATGTTTACTGTATATAATAAGGAATTGCTAAATTTGATAATAGTGTTATAATTATATTTTAGATGCATATTGAAATTTTTATGGGTAAAGATTAAATAATTTCTGAGATTTGCTTCAAAATAATCTGGCAAGGGAGTGGAGGGAAGCATACTGATATTGATCACTATTGACCATGATCAACATTTTATACATGTGGGTTCATAATATTATCCCAGTTTTGTACATGCTTGAAATAGCCATAACTAAAGGTTGGAAAAACTGCACCAAAATATTTTTTATGGTCACATACATTGTTACTGGCAGATTCGCAACTAAAACTCAGGTATCCTGATTCCAGTTCATGTTCTTTTACTAGGTAGCTAAACTTACAATCTTTCTACTTTGAGGTTGGTGTCATGGTGCCCTTTCAGTCTTTGGAAACCCCCAAATCTTTGGTGGAGAATTTGTGATGGCACTCCTAGATAATTAAGACTTTAATAAATGGCCAGTTTCACTTCACCGGCTACCTGACCGTGTGAAAGTAGGAAGGGATTTTAGACTTCTTGGGGTAAACTGACAGGCTGCGTGTGTTCTTCGAATCAGTAAAGAGACCCGGGTCCTAGACCTAATCAGACCCTCATCTTAGCGTAGCTCTAGCAGAGTGTGGGAAAAGGCAATGGCACCCCACTCCAGTACTCTTGCTTGGAAAATCCCATGGACAGAGTAGCCTGGTGGGCTGCAGTCCATGGGGTCGCTAAGAGTCGGACATGACTGAAGCGACGCAGCAGCAGCAGCAGGAGAGCATGACCTTGTCTGCCTTGTTCACTACTTTCCAACCAGTGCCTAGCACTGTGCTGGTACGAGGTAAGCAGTAGGTAAATGTTGAATGAAGGTATTAATTTAACCTTCTTCAGCCTTGTTTTCCTCACATGTGAAATGAGACAGTGGTCTAAATGAGTCTTCCTTCAAACACTGAAAAAATATATATTCTTACCTTCTTACTGATTTAAAAAAAATCCTTTTAGGACTTTGTAAAGAATTACTGTAAATTTCTTTTTAACACTAGGTAATATCTATAGGTAGTATCTCACTTTTAACACCTGGGACAGAAAAATCACAGTTATGTTGTACCAAATCCCTTTAAAGTAGACTCTGCATTTTCTGTTGGATTGATTTTGTTTCTATTAAGTGAATGAATATGAACCCGGTTCTCCTGCATTGCAGGCGGATTCTTTACCAGCTGAGCTATGAGGGAAGCCCACTGTTCTCAACATCAGTAAATTAGAGAGTCAGGTTTATTAGCAAGTTGCAAAAATCAAGCTCAGGCTTCCCAGGTGGCTCAGCGGTAAGAAATCCACCTGCCAATACAGGAGACACGGATTCAATCCCTGAGTCGGGAAAATCCTCCAGAGAAGGAAGTGGCAGCCCACTCCAGTATCCTGGCCTGGGAAATCCCATGAACAGAGGAACCTGGGGGGTACAGTCCATTGGGCTGCAAAGATTAGGACACAACTTAGTGACTCAAAAACGACAACAAAATCAAGCTAAGAGAGTTATAAATAAAATATTGCTTTGCTTGCATATTTTGAATTGAATGCAGTATTACTGAAAGGATTTGACATTTTGCTTTCTATGGAAACAGCTTTTAGATAAGTTGTAATTATTGTCGTCAGATCCAAATCCCAGTTATTAGCACCTACCTTTGGAAGTAATGACCTTATTATTCTAATAAAATTTTACCTAAGGTGTCTGAAAGTTATCACTGGATCAGGTCAGAGTTAATAAAAGAAAAAATAATTCTTATACTCCTCTGCAAAATGACCAGAGCAATGTTTTGATGCCATGTAAAATTTTTAAAAATAATGTTGTGTAGATACTAAACTGCATTGGTGGTGGTTGTTCAATTCAGTTCGGTTCAGTTCAGTCGCTCAGTCGTGTCTGACTCTTTGCGACCCCATGAATCGCAGCACGCCAGGCCTCCCTGTTCATCACCATCTCCCGGAGTTCACTCAGACTCAAGTCCATTGAGTCCGTGATGCCATCCAGCCATCTCATCCTCGGTCGTCCCCTTCTCCTCCTGCCCCCAATCCCTCCCAGCATCAGAGTCTTTTCCAATGAGTCAACTCTTCGCATGAGGTGGCCAAAGTACTGGAGTTTCAGCTTTAGCATCATTCCTTCCAAAGAAATCCCAGGGTTGATCTCCTTCAGAATGGACTGGTTGGATCTCCTTGCAGTCCAAGGGACTCTCAAGAGTCTTCTCCAACACCACAGTTCAAAAGCATCAATTCTTCGGTGCTCAGCCAACTCTCACATCCATACATGACCACAGGAAAAACCATAGCCTTGACTAGAC
>SJYX01005720.1:10577-58644 GCA_006410675.1 Oreotragus oreotragus
CCCCCACCACCCTCTCCCCTTACCCCCCACCTCCTGCTGCATTCCGTGGGCAGCTTTTTCTGTGGGGAGTCGCACCCACACTTGTGCTTTCTCTCAACTTCTCCCTCTTAGATGCCCTGCCTCAGAAAACCTCAACATTCAGCAGAAGGCAAATTTGAGTCCGGAGGGTTTTCCGAGAAGCCAGCTATGACCCAGAAGCAGATCAAAGAGTCTGACATTTGCCCTCCATAGACCCTTCATGCCCTTTCCAAAGAGCATCCGCCCACTTTCTCTGATGATTAGTATTGATACTTAGTGAGCAGTCACAATGCAGCCCAAACAATGACAAACACAAAGGCTTCTTTACCTTCCACCCAGCGCTCAGTGTCCTGCAGATAAAAATAACAATGGCTGCCATTCACTGCACCCTTACCATGGTCCAGACCCTGTGCAAACCAGCTGACAGTCAATCTTCACAACAACTTAAATAAGTGGGAAGACATAGGCATCCCCATTTTGCAGATGGGCAAACCGACACTCAGAATCTTATCAAACTAGTGTAAGGATATGCTAAGAGCAGCAGACTGCAAACCCCAAGCTCTTACCTACCGTACAATAATTTCTCCTACTGCTTGATAACTGTGCTTGGCAGGCAGAGAGGAAAATACAACTTCAAGTGACACTCATTTCCTGTTCAAGTGATCTCCCATCGTGTTTTCGTTGGACTGATAAATATTTTTTAAGGAGAATCAACAGCATGGAAAAACCTTATGCGATTCTAAAAACTGTGTAGGTAGTATGGTACTTGAAAGTATTCTGCCTTTAGGCAAGTTTTACAAATACTCTAGACAGGGAGATGGAGAAGGCAGAAGTAGGGAGCACCAAGAAATGAATCATCAATGAAAATGCAGGTTTTTTCACAAAGTCTTAACTATTTTGATAAAGTATAATAAAATAATTAAGCAGCATGCAAGGTGGAATTCAAGGGGAGTTTTATTTTTCTTCTCTGTACTTGCTTTTCTCCTCTGTACTACAAATGCCTTTCAACATGCCATATTTCCAGGTCTGGGTCAGAGCAAGAAAAAGACCTTGCAGTGATCATTATAAGGCTAAATTTGCTCACTTTAAGTAGTTATTCTTAATTTTGACCTTGTTTCCTCCTTTTTTTCAGTATTATAATACCCTTTTTTCCTAAGAAGGATAATGATAGAAAATGTTCATTTTCTTTTTCTCTTTTTTAAATTGTCTTTATTTCACTAAGTAAAGAGTAGTCTGGTGAAATGAAGTTTATTTTCAAAAAGAAAAAAAAAACTAAAAAAACTGTCACTTAAGAAAGTCTTGGGCTAACTAACTTTTTTTTTTTTTTTAATGTCTGAAGAAGTCTTTATTTTGGCTTCTTTTTTTTTTTAATTTTTTTTTGGGGGGGCTAACTTTTTTATTTTTCTAATTTTTCATCTTAGCATGAACTGGCTTGTAAAACCTAATAATAAGTTATTTTTTTAAAATGAGTTATAAATTTTTAGAGGAACCACACACACACACACATATATATATATATCCTCTTTAATATAACTTTATTTTTAATTTTGTTTTAATCTGTCCATTTCTGATTCTTTTTTTATTTTTTTATTTTTTTGCTTCTGATTCTTTGTATCACTTACCATCACTGAAGAAGAGCATAGGAAAGCAAAGTGGTTTCTTGACAATGTTGAGAAATTTTAATGACAAGGGAATAATTAGATGCATCAATAGGTCAGATGAAATTTAACAAAGTAATATGTTAAAATTATTTTTATAAGGCCATAAAATCATTTATTTATTGGACAACAAAGGATTTTTTCTTCTGGTACAGACCTGAAATTTTTAAAATATATACATGTATAATGCTACCAAAGTTTAGGCTACAGCAAATGATGCTATACATCTGATAATAAAAAAAAAAAAAATTTAAAGCAGAGTATCTGGCCTCATGGAAGACAGCCTGACACTCAAGAAACAAAAGCTCTATTGTGAACAGACTCTATTTCAAGAGGATACTGAGGGAGGATTTGGCAAAATGTAGTTTAGGCTTAGACTAATTTCACATTCTAATGAGAATCTCCAGATAAAGCTGCTTTATAATGGCTACTAAGCAGTTGGCAGATTAACAAGATTCAGACCATACAGAGCAGGAATTAGTCATGTTTGTCATAAGACCATATGGCTAGAAAGAGACTGAGAGAGTTTGGTTTAGCCTGTCTTGGAGGTTTTTGGGAGGACAGCATACATAATTAAGAGCCCCAGACAAATCAGAATATTCCACAGCCTAGCAACCTTTACACAGGGAAATCAGGCAAGGTTCATAGGTAACCAACCTCATGTAATTCCTTTTGGTGTTGGAAAAGTTTTGTAGCCAAAGAATTGGATCCTAGAGTTTGTGGTCATTCTCTTTACTTCAGTCTTCAGAATTTCTGCATTAAATGGAGGAAATATGGCAAAGAAAAGAACAGGACAGATTTTAGAGATGCTCTGTGTAATGTGGGAGCCCCTAGCCACTTAAAATTCAGTGATGTTAGCCCCATTTTGAGTGCTCAGTGGCCACATATGGCTGGTGGTTACCATACTGAACAGCACAAGCAGAGAACATTTCCATCATCATAAAAAGATCTATCAGATAGCTCTGCTCTAGAGACAACGATCCCGCTGCCATGGACTTGAAATCCTCTCAGCTTTCTTATCTGCACAATTAGGAAGCTATCTGTCTCACAAGAATGTTGCTGCTGCTGCTGCTAAGTCGCTTCAGTCATGTCCAACTCTTTGTGAACCCATAGACAGCAGCACACCAGGCTTCCCCATCCCTGGGATTCTCCAGGCAAGAACACTGGAGTGGGTTGCCATTTCCTTCNCACAATTAGGAAGCTATCTGTCTCACAAGAATGTTGCTGCTGCTGCTGCTAAGTCGCTTCAGTCATGTCCAACTCTTTGTGAACCCATAGACAGCAGCACACCAGGCTTCCCCATCCCTGGGATTCTCCAGGCAAGAACACTGGAGTGGGTTGCCATTTCCTTCTCCAAGGAATGAAAGTGAAGTTGCTCAGTCGTGTCCAACTCTTAGCGACCCCATGGACTGCAGTCCACCAAGGTCCTTCATCCATGGGATTTTCCAGGCAAGAGTACTGGAGTGGGGTGCCGAGAATCCAATTGGAAGAGTTCTCTGCAAGATATAAAACAAATAAATGTTAGCTATTTTGATAATGATGATGATGAATGACTTCTATATAGGAAGCCATCATATAGTTAGAAATGATAGCAATCTCAGTCTTCACTCAGAGTGTACACAATCTCAGGTTGTGAGACTTTTCCTCCAATCATATACTCTCTTTTTCTTCAAAGCTTCTTCTTCACTCCATAACTGGTGACAAAGAATTAAACCATGTAGAAGTAAAAAGTCCCCAGAATCCTATTTGAACTCTTGAGCTTAAAAAAAAAAATCACACCAAGCAGAATTCATATTTTACACCTAAGTTATTTACCATTTCCCAAGTTAAAGTCTGCATCTCCGAGGAGCCTGTGGAAGTCTGAGGGATGGGCAGAACAGTGCAGATGGGGTAAGGGGGTATGTGGAGGGAAAGTGATGTTAGAGTTATTACCATTATTACAAAAGTCTTCCCAGAAGACTTTTGTGTGTTTTCCAGAATAAATCTTCTAGACCACATATAAAGCATCGGTTCAGTAAAAAATTGTATTAACTAAACTAATAATATTGTTTGGTGGAACTATAAATGACTGCCATTTTTTTGTAGGTCAAAACAGCAACTGCATGTAGTACAACCTAATGCTTATCTCAGTTTGACCCATAGCACGGAGGTCAAGAGTTCCAGTGTTGGCAGACAGACCTGGATTCAAATCTCCCTCTGCTACTTAACAACTGTGTCCCAGGAGAATTAATAGAATAATGGGAAAAATAAATGGAATTTGCAGATCAAGTCTTCCAAAATCCTAGATCTATGAGAAAAGAAAAAGTGAAGACCTTTTTTGCCTCAGAGTAGAAATGACAACCCACTCCAGTACTCTTGCCTGGAAAATTCCATGGACAGAGAAGTCTAGTAGGCTACAGTCCATGGAGTCACAAAGAGTCGGACACGACTGGGCAACTTCACTTCACTTTACTTCAGTGCTTTTAATTTGTCGATACCACCCCATTCGGGCAATATTAATCTTGTAGGACAGAGACTAACAAAGGCAAGTAAGCAAAGGAGTTGTACAGTAGCTAAGTCGTGCCCAACTCTGTGTGACCCCATGGAGTGCAGTATGCCAGGCTTTCCTGTCCTTCACCATCTTACGGATTTTGCTTAAGCTCATGTCCGTTGAGTCAGGCTCTTCAGTCCAGGGACTTCTCCAGGCAAGAATACTGGAGTGGGTAGTCATTTCCCTCTCCAAAGGATCTTCCCAAGCCAGGATTGAACCCGTGTCTCCTACATTGTAGGTGTATTCTTTACTGTCTCAGCCACCAGGGAAGCCCTACCCCCCACCCCACTCAAGGAAAGGAGAGCTCCTTAAAAAACAGACTTTTCCAAAAGCCTGTGCCCTTCATCCCATATGCGTGATAAAAACCTCAGGGTTGACTGAGACAATTGTGCATAAAAAGGCTCGTTGATAGTAGAAAGAAACAGCATTAACTGCTGCAAAAGCCAGAAACAAAGGTAGATAAACAAAAAAATAAAACAGCAGAACTGTCAAGAGACTTTGGTTTTGACTTTCTCAATGGCCTGACAGTTCACCTTATTACAATAATGTTTCGAATTATTAGTTGAGAAAACAACAACATGGATGTATTGCATCATCAGGGTATTTCTGTTTGAAAAACAATCAAATTAGCTATAGTACAGGCCTTTATCTGACAAAGGAGGCCAGGCTGCTGCCTCCAGTTCCCCTTGCCTATTACAGCCACACAGGAGACCTGGGAGCAAATGCCAGGGTTAGTGGCAGCACCAGGAGGGGAAGAGCCAGGCTGTTGCAATGAGGGTAGAAAGAACAGTAGTGAAGACACGGAATCCCAACAACCAAAAGGAGAAATTGAAGAACAAAACACACACACACACACACAAAGAATCTGAGAGCAAAAAGAGCAGAGCAAACCATCAAAAAAGGAGCTAGAGGAATTTTGAAGACAAAATTCCTGGGGTGGGTTTTACACAAGTGAGCATGGGTCTATGCAGACAAGCAGGATGCACTTAAAGGGACCAGAGAGGAACTTCTTTGTCCAGAAAACTCTACCATATAGGATTGTTGTTGTTCAGCCACTAAGTTGTGTCCGACTCTTTATGACCCCATGAACTGCAGCATGCCAGGCTTCCCTCTGCTTCACTATCTCCTGGAGTTTGCACAAACTCATATCCATTGACTCCAGCAGGGCATTTGCCCTGGCCCCCAGGCGGCACCTTGACCCACACCTGGCAGCAGGTAAAAGTTCACATGCTTAACGAGGACCAGCAGTGGGGCAGCCAGGGCGCCAGGCACGTTGTCCAGCTGCATGCAGCAGCTGAAGGGCATGTTCCTGCGAATCACGCCTGACAAAACGTGGTTCACTGGAGAAGGGAATGGCACACCGCTTCAGTATTCTTGCCGGGAGAACACGATGTAGATGCTTCTCCTCAAATCATAGGTGAATTCCAGTTTACTACAAGAAATGAAAACCTATTCTCAATTTTGAACAATAGCCTAATAGTCCCTTGAAACAGCATTACTGTGTTGGTATAAGGAAAAGAGCATGGGACTAAGATTTGACAAAACTGAGTCATTTGGCTCAGCGGCTATTAGCTCTGTGCCCAAGGAGATGTGGGCACAAATCTCTGTGAACTAGTTTCCTCATCTTAAAAGAGGAACAATAATGGTGCCTTCTATACAGCATATTCAAAAGCAGAGACATTACTTTGCCGACTAAGGTCCACCTAGTCAAGGCTATGGTTTTTCCTGAGGTCATGTATGGATGTGAGAGTTGGACCGTGAAGAAGGCTGAGTGCCGAAGAATCGATGCTTTTGAACTGTGGTGTTGGAGAAGACTCTTGAGAGTCCCTTGGACTGCAAGGAGATCCAACCAGCCCATTCTGAAGGAGATCAACCCTGGGATTTCTTTGGAAGGAATAATGCTAAAGCTGAAATTCCAGTACTTTGACCACCTCATGCGAAGAGCTGACTCATTGGAAAAGACTCTGATGCTGGCAGGGATTGGGGGCAGGAGGAGAAGGGGACGACCGAGGATGAGATGGCTGGATGGCATCACTGACTCGATGGACATGAGTGAGTGAACTCCGGGAGTTGGTGATGGACAGGGAGGCCTGGTGTGCTGTGATTTATGGGGTCACAAAGAGTCGGACACGCCTGAGCGACTGAACTGAACTGAATGGCACCTTCACAGTGTGTGGTGAAGGAGTGTGGTGAGATCGAAAAGTGCCCGGTCAGTATCTGGCACTTAGTGCTCATGCGTGCTCAGTCTCTCAGTTGTGTCTGACTCTTTGCGACTCGTGAACCATAGCCTGCCAGTCTCCTTTGTCTGTGGCATTTTCCAGGCAAAAATACTGCAGAAGGTTTCCATTTCCTACTCCAGGGGTTCTTCCTGACCCAGGGATGGACCTGCGTCTCTTGCATCTCCCGCACTGGCTGGTGGATTCTTTACCACTGCACCATCTAAGAAGACCACCTGGTACTTAGAAGGCAATCCAATATTAAATGGCTTCTCTGTAGCGATAATGATTTATTAGCAGCAAAATCAGTGGTTTCTGGATTTATTTTCTCTCTTGTGCTTGATCAGTTACACCCCCTTTATACCTGCTGGACAAATGTTCTTTCCTGAGAAGCCTGCTGTTTATTCTTCCAAAGCAGTGTGAATGGCAGTCTCCATTTGGAGACAGAATGAATGCATGCATGCTAAGTTGCTTCAGTCGTGAGACCCTAAAGACTCTAGCCCTCCAGGATCCTTTCGGATTCTCCAGGCAAGAATACTGGAGTGAGTTGCCACGCCCTCCTTCAGGGGATCTTTCCCACTTAGAATGAATATCTGAGTCTTAGTTCTGGTAATATCCTACAGCAGAATGTCAACACTGGAAGGTTTCATTGTCAGCTGACCGTGGCAAGAGAAAAAGAATCTTCAAAAAGCAAGAGGAACCTCCCCCACACCTGCCATGAAAACAAAACACTGAAGCTCAAAGCCCTGTCTCCCAGCATGAGCAGCTGCTCAGGGCCCAGCACTTGGCCTGGCAGCTACTTAACCTTCCAGCAGAACTCACGACGGGCCCTTCCCACCCCTGGTCTCCGAACTTATCAGGCGCAGACATCTGCAGCCCGGTCTTCGGGGACCACCCAGAGGGCAGTCAGAGAGCCCTGGGGCTCCCCGAGAATTTGCAGAAAGGTCAAGAGTCACTTGCTCTGACCAGTTCACTGAAAGCATCTCAGGGAGACCCAGAGGAAAGGTGACCTTTCGATAGTGACAGGGCACAGCTTGAGGGGGGAAAAGAGGAGAAGGCAGGAGAATTTCTTTCTTAAGTAGCAAAAAGTCCATCTGTTTCTGGCTCAGCTTAGACTTTCGAGTCTGATTTTTATTTCAATGGCATTTCCTTGGCTTTTCCAATTCATGTCTAAATCACAAAATGTGTCCATTGTGCACTTCTGAGCTTGCATATATGTGCCACGGAGCACAACACTGGAAATACTTTTTCTCACTTCATTAAACATTGCTTTAAAACGGCATCCAAATGTCCGCTCCCCTCTGCAAGTTGAGAGGGGATTGTGTTACTCCCCCCACTCCAGTGGGAACAGAAGGAACGCCTAAGTCACAAGCTGTGATGTTTAATATTTTTCAATTTTGCATGTTAGACTTTTCGATCTAATCATGGAGACAGGCTGGTCAGCCCAGTCTCTAGGTAGAAGTGCCCACATCGTGTTGGGGACATGCCATTCACTTTGCAACGCTTCCAGCCTCACTGTAGCAGCTGAAACTGGCCTAACCCCCCAACACCCTCACCCCACCCCACCCTTGGAGCCCCCCAGGAGCCCTCTCTACTTCACTGAGTGAGGTGCTGACTCCATCTCCCACAGGCAGGCCAGGACACATTCTGCTGACTTAAGAAGATGCCACATAAATTAGAACTCATGTAACCATATGGTTCAAACCTGCAGGTCATATTTTATACACGAATGACTATGACAGGCGGTATTTTTGTGCTGACAAGTTGTATTTCATCCATGTTTACTTAGAATTCCATGCTATCATTAAAAGCTGAGCAACAGAACTTTATCATATTTGTATGCAAAAGTTTGATTGAGTTTCCTTCTTATTAAAAAGAAGAAGAAATCACCCAGGCAGCTTTTGCTTCCTCCTTAAATTACTATCCATGTGTTGGGTGGTGGGTTCAGATGTCCTGACAACAGGAATTTAAAAGGAGTCCTAGAGTCCTGCCTTCCATATTGACCAGTCTTGATTGTGCTAAACAGTCATCTTATTTGGGTTCTCAAAATAGAAATTGCATTAGTGTACCAACCACCCAATGCTGGACAACCTCTGGATGTTTGCACACACATAACCAGTTGACTCAACCTTCTTGCTTCTACTTCCTCTAAAGTGGTAAATAAGAGAATCTTCAATGCAGTGATTAGTAAACTCCAAAGCCCTTTCATTGAGAAAGGAAACAATGAAATACCAGTTGGATTATCCTACAGCCTCCGGTTCTTAGAAGACAAGCCCTAGAATAATACCTCTCAAGTTTACTAAAATTCTGATTCAGTAATTTTCTTTCAATGGACATGTGTCCTTCCATTTGAAAGATAATATATAATTACTACCCAAAAAAGAAAGATGCAAAAAATACAAAGCAGAATTTCCTGTCATCCCATACTCAAGGACAAGCACCATTAACATTGTGTTGTATTTTCTTATAGTCTTTTCTGCATGCCTATTTATTGTAACATGTGTGTATGTTAAAAGGGATGATTAATAGCTGTGTTCAGTTCTAACTTAGAACAGATTCAAATACAACTTTACATATACAAATTCTCATTTAACATTTTAACCCAGGAAGCATTTTCTACATGATTATAAACTTCTCATAAATACTCATTTTTAATGGCTGCAAAATAAGGGATGCATTTTAAAAGTACAATTTCTAACTCTATTAGGTGCTGTGGGCCATAAATGCAGGAAACAAAAACTAAATGTACATTCTTCTGAGGGCAGTGACTTTTGTCTCTTTATTTTGGGCAGTAACCCTGATACTTAGACTAATGCCTGTTCATGATAGGGGTCCTTTACTTAATAAGAATAAGCATGGGTGACTTTGTGGAGTCCTAGAGACCACAAGCACCCTCTCTTCCAGCACTGTGCCCTGCTTTGCCATTAACTCACTCTTTATGGTGGTTGACAAGTAGCTACTCTGTTTGTACTTTGATTACTTCTATGATATGTTGCTAAGACACAAGTAAGAGTAAATACATGATTCATAAAAATAGCAATAGTTTTTTTTTAAGCACCTGTTTCTCATTTAACTCCCTCACAAGCATATTTTGAAAACTACAAGGAAATCTAAGAATGCTTCAAATTGTTTCTCAAGTTCTTTTAGAAATTAGGAAATATGCAAGTTAGAATAAACCCATCTCTGTGAGTCTCTGATCCCCAAATATCAAAATATCTTGGACACTGGGCAAACAAATAAGAAATGAATTTAGTTTAACACAAAAATAAATTATAAAAGATATATTACTTTGTTTAGCTAAAAGTTTTGATGCCCAAGAAAGCAAGGCAAGGCCTGCCCTGGAAGTAGTTGTGTAATGTTCTGGTAAAAGTGGTGTCTAGCTAGGATCTAGGGTCTTATCCCCAAGAATGAAGGCAAGATCAGTGATTCAACCCAAGAGTCAGAATGGGATTCATGGAAAATTTCAAATATCAGTTGGGCAGAGTTGAGAGGATATTTTCTGAGATGCTTCTATTTAGTGGAAGGACTCTATGAGCAAAAATACCCCTATTTTGCTTATCTGGGCTTCCCTGGTGGCTCAGATGGTAAAGAATCCACCTGCAATGCAGGAGACTTGGGATTGATCCCTGGGTCTGATCCCTGGGTCAGGAAGATCCCCTAGAGAAGGGAATGGCTGTCCATTCTAGTATTCTTGCCAGGAGAATCCCATGGACAGAGGGGCCTGGCAGTAGGAGCCACCACTGAACTTAGCCTTGATTATACAGAGTAATTCTTAGTATATTGTATGCATGTACTGTCCTACTTTTTTTCTTTTTTGGTTCTTCTAAAACCTAAAGAGATATACCCTTATTAATGTCCACAGACCTACTGTATGAGCACAATTCGACTTTGAAAACAAATATAATATGGGCAAGGAAATATAATATGTAATTTAAACACAAAAAATATAATGTGGGCAAGAAAAATATTAAAAATTTAAAACATTGTCATTACCATTAACCTCTTCCATTAGCTCTGTACCAGGGAAGGATGAGAGGACATACATTGCCAGTCTCTCTTCTTTCCCAGCCCAAAGCAAGACTTCCGACAGCAGAGGGAGTTTCTGAGGCTACAGCAAAGGTGAACGAGAGGTTGAAAGATGGAACCCCTCCAAGAAGGCTGAAGGAAGTGGGGAGATGTGATGTGATAAAGAAAAGGAGGCAGAGAAAGTTTTGAGTTTAAAAATTTATCTTTAATTATGTGGAAGGATGTTGATGCAAGAGACTGACCTCTTTTTCCCATCTCTTTTGGGGCAGGTCAAAAGAAAATGGACTTAAGCTGTAGCAGAGCGGGTTTAGGTAAGACAGAAGAAGGAATTTCCTGAATGTGGAGATCGTTAAAAACTGGAATGAGTTACTAAGGGAGTCTGTGGACACTCTTCCTCTGGGGAACATTTAAAAATAAGATAAATTTTCATCTGTCAGGGAAGGTTTAGAAGTAATCCAACCAGAAGGCCTCTCAAAGCATTTTCCAGCCCTATAACCTGAAGTCCAAATTCCCTCCAATTTTATTTCTACAGTTAACTAGAGGCGAGATGGATGCCTGAAGCGAAATTCAGAGTTTCAGATACAGCAACGAAAGCCTATTGCCTTTTGTTCTACAGTAAGACACCACTTTGCATAAAAGACTAAAGTCGTAATCCTTCCTGGAAACCATATCAAGAAAAACATTCACAATTCAAGACTTGGCAAATTAGCTATTGCTCAGACACCTTCACTCTCATTCTCGAGAATACAAAATACCGTGCCCTCCGCTACGCCCTTTTGTTCCCTTTGGTCTTCCGAGTACACCTCTCCAGCTTTTAAGTTTATCTTTCCCAGACAGTCATTCCAAATATTCCATTTTACAACTAGTCAGTTTCTCCACACAGTCTTTCGAAACCTAACCAAATATTTTCCCAGCAATTATTTGGCTAAGTTTCAATCTGAGATATACCAAGCTAAAAACCAAGTTTGCATTGTGAAAAATTCTACTCAGGCACATTCCTTGCTTTTCATTTTTCCTGAGTTTTTAATCAAGCCAGTCGGTGGATTTACACATGCCCTCTGAGGATGGAATATCCTGACACTGCGGAGTGCTCATATAACACTCTCGCCTGTAATTTTCCAACTTTGATTGAGTTCCATGGTTTGCTTTTCTTTTAAATGCTTCAAGTCTTCTTTGTTTCAGAAATGTTAAAGGGAATTGATCACCAAGCCCTCCTCCTGTGATCACTGGTACTCCCTCCTCTTCATTCTTAGCTTCACTTTTTTTTTTTCCCCCTTCAGTTTCTCCTGCCTCCTTCTTATCCCCTTACACCAAAGCACTTGTCAAAAGTTCCCTCAGAGTTCTGCAGTCCCTTTGTGCAGCATGATCTCGCCAAAATTAAGTGGGAAGAAATGGAATTCAGTTTAGGTAAGAAAAGGAGAGAATGGACAGTGGAAAAGGAGAACAGAGAGGGTTTCAGCCACTCTGAACATCTAGACCAGATGCTTTCTCATAGTCATCTCTTAAGCAGAGAGAGAAAGGTTCTCAAAGAACGCATTTGGTATGTGTCATGGCAGGATTTGGGCCCAAAGAGATATATGACCTTGTAAAAAGACAGCATGAATTTATTCATAGGTTGTGAATTAAAGTAGATATCATATAACTCACAATATTCATGACACCATCAAATGTCTGCTTCACTTCTGGTTCTAAATTAAGGTGACCAAATTACAATAATCAAAATAAAATCATCATTATTTTCACTTCTACAGAAGCTTGCTGGAGGACTTGGAGTCTTGGTGGGGAGTAGCATCACTTTAGTCTTCACACACCATGAGGAAAGTAAAAGAGATGTGTTCTTTTCTTATATTTATGTGGGGGGAACCAGGAAAAGCCTGATGACATAATCCACCAAGGGTGGCCAAAGTCATTGCAAGGTATATAAGTATCTGTACATAATATATTCTTCACCAGGGTCCCTGTTAGGATAAAATTTATTTGTATAGATAAATAGGTGGTAAGGTTTTTTTTTTAATGTGTTCATAAAAACTAAATTGAGCTGATGAGTAACATCCTTCAAATAATGAAATACATCATTAAATATTTAACACACTGAGAGAAGCTTGATCAATAGCAGCCTGTTTTCTTGGCAATAGTTGCTTTCATCAGTCTCTCCAAGTCTACAAGCCCAAGGTTCTATCCAAGTTTACCTGGAGAGCTAACCACACACCACCTCCCTGCCCCACCCCACCCCACCATCCTCTTCAAACTACTCAGAGTTCAACCCTCCCTTCTCAAATGGAGATGCCAGTAGGGTTAAGGATAGGAGTAGACATGGGAAAGTCAGAAAGGATCCTTTGGATTCATTTCACCTCCAGGGACCTACACCCTTCTGGACACTATTTACTGGACACTCAGGGGGCAAATAAACTGTACTAGAATATTGCATGTTGGATGGTGAACCCAGCTGTTAACTGGCAGTCCAGTCCTTCATGGAACAACCCCTGGACTAATCATAGCTTTGCCCCCTGAATCGCTGAGAAATTAACATGAGCGCAGTTCCTCCTTCTGGCACACCACTTCCTTGCCCCCATTCGTCCAATGACCACACTCACTATTTTAGACAAGAATCTTTCTTTTCACATGTGATTTGAATCTTTGTCTTAAACCTTTTGCCTCATGACAGCCACCTGGTTCTGTCTTGGTCCTGCTACACCCTGAGATGGGAAGAGTCCAGCATCCCTGCCCACAGAAGCATGTAGATAGATGGGTCAGGGAGATTCTCCCAAAGCTTGGGTACCACAGAGCATCAGGTTCTCTGCTAAAACTTCCAGCAACAGAGTGAAACAAATCACCCCTTTGAACAAAAAGCTTCAAAACTAAAGGGAAGAGAAAATGAAAGCTGCAGATCTCTGTAAATTATATATTATCTGTGCCTGGAATGCCCACAGGGGTCATGAATTCAGAGACCCCAACAGCAACAACAAACCAATATCTGACACCTTATGTTCCTAACTCATTACAGCTCTGGGAGTGAAAGGATGGAGAGAAAACCAACAAACAAGCACCAAATAAATTATTCAAAAGAGGAAAACCTTTCATTATTTTCTTGAGTTTTTCCCAATAGTTTCAAAACTGGCAGAAAGAGAAGTCCTGTCTCCTAAATTATCCATTGAATTCAAATTATCTCTGGTCTGGGATTGAAAGGGTTCTTTGTGCTTTTATGAACTGGCCAGAAAAGCACAGACTCTCTCAATCTTAACCTTTCTTTTCTTTCTGAAATGTTATAAAGAAAAACAATATGAAGATTTAAATCACATATCAACTAAGAAAGAGATTAGCTGTTTTATTTTAAATTAGCCTTTCAAGTTAATGAAAACTCTGTTCTTTACATTGAATTGGGGAAATATTTTGGGGGAAAGTGTTGGCCCTTCTCTTATACCTAAAATCTGACTACATTCTCTCACACTTCATTCAAACACGGTTGCCATTGTGCTACGTTGAACTGGGTTGTGCTGTGCTTAGTTGCTCAGTAATGTCCAACTTTCGCGACCCCATGGACTGAGGCCTGCCAGGCTTCTCTGTCCATGGGGATTCTCCAGGCAAGAATACTGGAGTGGGTTGCCATGTCCTCCTCCAAAGGCTGTTCCCAACCCAGGGATCAAACCCAGGTCTCCTGCATTGCGGGCAAATTCTCTACTTTCTGAGCCACCAGAGAATCCCATATTGAACTGAGCTGGCGCTGAACCGATTCTAGGTGTATAATGAATGCGTAGATCTACCACATTAGCTATGAACTCAGTAAGACACCATGCTCATCCTCATACCCACACCTTCTCATTCATAGTGAGTGTTCAATAAAACCTGGTGGTCTCTGTGAACAAATGAATGGACAATCATGTCTAAATCACTAAGGTTTTCTCCCTCCACTCCATATCAGTCTTCACTGAGAATTACTCCTCGTCCATTTTCTTCCCCTAAGACATATTAGTAATCAAAGGAATGCACCGTACTTTGAGAGTCCTACACATTCTGTTTCTTATTTTATCTGAGAAAGAATGTACTGAAGAATCCTCCCCACCGCATGTGGATTGAATTTCCATTCTCTTCTCCTCATTTCCACCTTTCTTTTATTTCTGTCTCCATCAGAGCACAGCACTCAATATGCTACAGAAATAATTTTCTGCTGAATGAGGTTCGGCCATAAGTCAAGGGCAGATTTATTAAGGCCCCTGCACAGCCTGTTCCCCAGCTTACCATCAACATGACAGTTTAAATCTTTGATCACTCTTACACGTAACCCCTTCAGTGCTGAGCAGTCCACTACATAAGCAACAGCCACTCCTGGCATGTGAGTGGTGTTGAAAATGGTTTTGAGCCCCACAGACAGGGTGTCATCACCAGGACCCAGGGGGTCGGGAGCTTCCACAGATGGTCAAGGTATCTCCCCTCCAATGCTCTCTACCACCTGTCTCTGCTTCCAGAAGTTCACTTCATTGTAACCACAGCCAGGCCCTATCATCTACTGCTTCCTAGGGAGCAGGGAACAATCCACTGAGGTTCATGTCCCCTGGATAACAGTTCTATTTAGTGAATTAGTTGGGTGTCCTGTGAGAGACCCTGTTTGGTTTGGGTTTCTGCTTTTTAATCATTTTACTTTTCTGTGACTTATCAAACATCTGGCACCATATCAACCAGTCTTTTAAAAATAGACTCTCGGTTTCCCTGGTGGCTCAGAGGTTAAAGCACCTGCCTGCAATGCGGGAGACCTGGGTTTGATCCCTGGGTCAGGAAGATCCCCTGGAGAAGGAAATGGCAACCCACTCCAGTATTCTTGCCTGGAGAATCCCATGGATGGAGAAGCCTGGTGGGCTACAGTCCACGGGGTTGCAAAGAGTCAGATACAACTGAGCGACTTAACTTTAACTAACTTAATGTAGATCAGTCAGGTGTTGAGATTATATGGTGCTCCAATGATCACTTTTGCATGTAATTGAATGTCTTCACATATTACGTTTTGAGCACTTTGGTTACCAACACACACACATACTTTCCCTTCACGAAACAGCACTGGAAGGGACCACTAAGAAATTAAGCTACTTGTACAAGTTCAAAGGCTCCTGGGAAAGGCTCCTCCAGTCATGCTAACCTGAATGTCAGGTCACCAGGTATACATACCCTTGTTTCAAATCTTTGATCTACATTTGCCCCATGGTTTCCTCCCAGACAGAGGAGAGGTGTTGTTATTCCTCTCATGTGGGTAGCCCTTCACACATATCAACATTTTCTTTGTGCTTATCTCAGTAGAGTCTCACCTTAATTTCTACAATGAGGTTACTGTCCTCATTTTACACATGAGAAAATCTGAGTTATTCTGAGTGACATACAAATGTAGGGAGCAGACAGAGACCTTACATGCAGATCTCCACTGGAGGCATAATCTCCTCGTAAATGGCACATTAAGAAATCACCACGATGCTAAATAGCTTTGGGGAAAGGTTAGGAATAAAATGGCTTTCGTGGTAGCTCAGCTGGTAAAGAATCCACCTGTAAGGCAGGAGACCCCAGTTCAATCCCTGGGTTGGGACCATCCAGTGGAGAAGGGATAGGCTGCCCACTCCTGTATTCTTGGGCTTTCCTTGTAGCTCAGATGGTAAAGAATTCTGCCTGCAATGTGGGAGACATGGGTTCGATCCCTGGATTGGGACGATTTCCCTGGTGAAGGGAATGACTACCCACTCCTGTATTCCTGCCTGGAGAATTCTGTCCCAGAGAGTTGGACACGACTGAGTGACTTTCGCTTTTATGAATAAAATATCCTATTTTAAAATATATGCACAAATTCACACTATACAAAAAGGTATGAAAAGGATAGGAAAAAATGATGCAAATATCCCAAAGCTAATCATGCTGTCATTTGGGGGTATGTATCCTTCCAGCCTCTTTTCTACAAAAAGATGTTGTTTTTTCAAGATCAGATGCTGGTCTGTTTTATTGAAATCATCCCACAAAGCCTCCTTGAGTATATACCAACAGGAAGGATGGATTCAACACTAAGTAAAGGGGGGGTTGTTTTGGTGAATGAGTAAACTCAACCTTACGTTTCTTTCTTAAACAGCAGTTTTACCGACATAGTCTTGAGTTAACATTCAAGACTTCTCTTCCCTCTTTTAACTGTTAATACAGAAGGCAGAGCCCGGCAAACCCCTTTCGAATGATGCAGGAAATGTTTGCAGGCAAAATGTAAGATGTGGACTAAAGACATAAATTAAATGTAGAAAATATACATTATAGGTGATGGAAAGATTCAGTCAGGGCACAATGGTCCATCAATGTTTTCACAGGGAGGGGTAGGCCCTCCAAGTCTCTGTTAAAAGGCTCCCTAACAGGTCGCTAAGAGTAGGACACGACTGAGAGACTTCACTTTCACTTTTCACTTTCATGCATTGGAGAAGGAAATGGCAACCCACTCCAGTGTTCTTGCCTGGAGAATCCCAGGGACAGGGGAGCCTGGTGGGCTGCCGTCTATGAGGTCGCACAGAGTCGGACACGACTGAAGCGACTTAGCAGCAGCAGCAGCAGCAATTTCCCTTGGTGGGAAATAAAGAGCAGCAGGAATTGCGGTGGGGAACAGGCAGGGAGAAAGAGATAATATCTAAAGGAAGCTTCCAGGAATGGAGAGACTCTTACGAAGAGAAGCAGAAAACCATGTTCAAACAGAACAAACCCAATCATCATGCACTCGTTGACCACAGAATCAGAGTATGTTCCTATAGAGTTGCAGTGATTTCTAGAAAAATAAAAGATCCTCAGAAACCTGCCTTGGAGTGGCATGATCAGAAAAGAGCTGGCCAGCAAAGCTTAGATAGGTGATACGTCTTCTGGTTTTGTTTAGATAAACAGAGTTTCCTGCCCACGCCCAGTTGTTGCCAGAGACAAGAGAAATAAGAATTCATTTTTCTTTCAGCAGAAGATTCACTTGTGCATCCACTGACTTGAGGGTTAGTATGGTCCTTGGAGCCTCACAAACTCTGCTCCAAAAAAGAAAAAGAAAATACAGAAAGTGCACAAAGAGCTGAACAGAGTGAAATCTGCAGGAACCAGCTCGGTGTGGTCAGGAGATATAATGAAACATTTGTCAATACCCAGAAAGTTGAGTGTTCTTGAAAGATCTTAAGTGTTTCCTCCCCAGGGTGACTCCCATAAGACAATGTGCTCCTGTTGGGATCTCATACTGACCCTGAGGAAATAGCCCCAGGCCCTGCACTCTCTCCTCAGACTAACACTTAGGTGTGTCAAGGGCTGCCTTGTTCTCCTGGCAAGTCCTCAGTTGTTACTAACGACTGCAGTACAAGGCCATCCACCCAGCTCACTTATGGGAATATGGGATATTTTCATTTTCCACTAAGTAAGCTGGGGGATCTTTCTAGCAGAGACATGTACATGCCTCCCTTATTGATAACATCTATTCATCTCCTTCTTGGACCATTTTACTTAGATGTAGCAATGATTTCAGCCAGGCATTTCTCTTGGAATTATGGGATATTTGGCCATATCTACTAACATAGAAAACATTTTTTAATCTACATGCTTTCAGTTCAGTTCAGTTCAGTCGCTCAGTCGTGTCTGACTCTTTGCGACCCCATGAATCGCAGCACGCCAGGCCTCCCTATCCATCACCATCTCCCGGAGTTCACTCAGACTCACGTCCATCGAGTCCGTGATGCCATCCAGCCATCTCATCCTCGGTCGTCCCCTTCTCCTCCCGCCCCCAATCCCTCCCAGCATCAGAGTCTTTTCCAATGAGTCAACTCTTCGCATGAGGTGGCCAAAGTCCTGGAGTTTCAGCTTTAGCATCATTCCTTCCAAAGAAATCCCAGGGCTGATCTCCTTCAGAATGGACTGGTTGGATCTCCTTGCAGTCCAAGGGACTCTCAAGAGTCTTCTCCAACACCACAGTTCAAAAGCATCGATTCTTCGGCACTCAGCTTTCTTCACAGTCCAACTTTCACATCCATACATGACCACAGGAAAAACCATAGCCTTGACTAGGCGGACCTTAGTCGGCAAAGTAATGTCTCTGCTTTTGAATATACTATCCAGGTTGGTCATAACTTTTCTTCCAAGGAGTAAGCGTCTTTTAATTTCATGGCTGCGGTCACCATCTGCAGTGATTTTGGAGCCCAAGAAAATAAAGTCTGACACTGTTTCCACTGTTTCCCCATCTATTTCCCATGAAGTGATGGGACTGGATGCCATGATCTTCGTTTTCTGAATGTTGAGCTTTAAGCCAACTTTTTTGCTCTACATGCTTTAATGTGTCATTATAATAGTATTGGTCTTCTGTTGCTGCTGCTAAGTTGCTTCAGTCATGTCCGACTCTGTGAGACCCAATAGACGGCAGCCCACCAGGCTCCTTTGTCCCTGGGATCCTCAGAGGCAAGAATACTGGAGTAGGTTGCCATTTCCTTCTCCAATGCATGCATGCATGCTAAGTCACTTCAGTTGTGTCCGACNGCTGCTGCTAAGTTGCTTCAGTCATGTCCGACTCTGTGAGACCCAATAGACGGCAGCCCACCAGGCTCCTTTGTCCCTGGGATCCTCAGAGGCAAGAATACTGGAGTAGGTTGCCATTTCCTTCTCCAATGCATGCATGCATGCTAAGTCACTTCAGTTGTGTCCGACTCTGTGCGATCCTATGGACCGCAGCCCACCAGGCTCCTCTGTTCACAGGATTCTCTAGGCAAGAATACTGCAGTGGGTTGCCATTTCCTTCTCCAAGTATTGGTCTACTATTCCTTAAAGTTAAGCATTTCAAAAAAATATTTGTGATTTAATTTGGTCCCATGAGCTCTTATTTATGAAAAGAAGTCGGCTATAAATGATATACTTGAAAAACCACTTTCTCAACATTTCCTCCAAAACACCGTAAGTGCCACAGTCAAAGTATGACAGCCACATTGAAACAATGAGGATAACTGACAGGTTTTTGTGCATGTGTATTTTTCCCCCAGGCTCCAAAGTTGCTGAGCCTTTGGGAGCCTCCGGGGACAATGACTCTGGTTTAATAACTGTGAAAAGCTATTGAACTAGCAATAAAAAATATTCTCCACAACGGAACAATATGATACTTAACAACAGCCAGCATTCCTGCCAATCACAGGACATTCATGAAAAGTGACTAGAGTTCCTTTAGCAACGGGACTGCCCCCTTGTAAAATTTGAGTGCACAAGCAAGAGGGTTTGGCAAAGCCAAAGGGCTCCACAGCTGCATACCATGATTTAGACTGCATTCAACTGCTGTATTTATGTAAGCCCAGAAGAAAAACATCTCTTCTGTTTGAAGAAGATAAGTTAAAACATTAGGGTTGCATGCTGGTGGCCATGGCCTCTACCACGTTTATTTTTACTCTTAAGCCCATCAGACATAAATTAGAGCCCATATCTATAGGTCCACTAAGACATCCCCAAAGTTCTTTATGTTGATGGGCAGGTTTGGCAAAATAGTCACTCTGAAAGAAGGTGATTTTTTTCTTTTAAGTAAAAGGAGGGAGCAGGACAAAAACGATGCCTCACCTTAAATAAATAAGAAAAGAAGGTAAATGCTGTTTGCTCAGAACTGGGAGGGGAAGGCAATGGCACCCCACCCCAGTACACTTGCCTGGAAAATCCAATGGACGGAGTAGCCTGGTGGGCTGCAGTCCATGGGGTCGCTAACAGTCGGACAGACTGAGCGACTTCACTTTCACTTTTCTCTTTCATGCATTGGAGAAGGAAATGGCAACCCACTCCAGTATTCTTGCCTGGAGAATCCCAGGGATGGGGGAGCCTGGTGGGCTGCCTTCTATGGGGTCACACAAAGTCGGACACGACTGAAGTGACTTAGCAGCAGCAGCAGCAGAACTGGGAAGTGCTCCCTTTCCGGGAAGTCATTAGGCTCCAGCGAGTAGCCAAAGGCAGGTGAACCTAATAACCGCTCCAAGAAGGTGAAGAACCATGCTCTCTCAACAAGGAATCCTTTTTCTACAGGAGATCAGCTGATCAGCCTGAATTTGGCAAACTGCCAGGCTCTGGCTCTGTTTAAGTGCACATTACATGGAGGAGAACTGGTGAGCAAATGCCCCAAAGTTAAGATACTTAGGAAAGATCACCACACCAGACTGCTGCACCACGTCTAGAAACCTACATCAGAAGAAATGGACAGAAGCATGAACGGCCATTTCAAACGCCACCTGATGGGAGAGCCCAGTTACAGGGAGGCAGAAGTCATAGCAAAACTTGTTACTCTTTGGCTGTGTCCCATGAAGAGACTTCTTCTTCAGCCTCTGCTTAATACGAGTTCGGATTTGATGAAGCACAGATAAAATTTTAAGTTGGTTGTTTTCCAATCAAAGGGGATGAAAAGAGAAATTTCTCCCGGGGACAGGGTGAATTGGCATAAGATATTGAAAAGGCACACTGTGTTCAGTATTTTCCTTGACCTTTAACTCTTTGGGCTGAAGTATGACAGTTCCACAAGGGTTCTGAGAAAGTTTGCCAAAGGAGGGATTCTAGGAACTGTAGTGACAGAGCTCTTCTCTGAACGTGACACTATCCCGGTTATTTGTAGATTGTACATGGTGCGCTTCGTTGATGAAGATGAAACCTTTCCCGCAAATGACTAATCTCTTCACTAGTTTGTGGAGTGAGGCCCACACTCTAGTAATGGTTTCTTTGTAAGCTGTAAGTCCCTCACGAGTCTCTAGTCTCCCCAAGAAGACTCCTGTTTCCTCCATCTTAACTTCCTCACAGCACCCTCATACCTGCATAGAGCAGAGTCTCAATAAATAGTAACTGACAGTCCAGCTCTCCTTCTCAGTAGCTGAAGATGCTATTGGCTTAATCACATGAAATCACTTTTTTCATGGGTCAAATGATCACACACTGGCAGTTTCAGAGCTAAACCCAATACTTCCTACCCTATAGTATTAGCTACTTCATTTATTCCACAAACATTTCCTAAGAGGCACTGTGTACTCACCATGTAACTAAACTTTACTTAAAAATGAGGGAAGAACTGCATGCATTAAAGAGATTGCCAAAACCAAGTAGTTAGTTGAAGAATAGCTAAACCTAGTCGATTGGTCAGTCACCACTCCACTGTAAGAGAAAGAAACCCAGCATAAACAAACAGAAGCATAATGTAGCTCGCAAGCTGGGAAGATTAAGAGGGAATTATTTTTAGGCATCAGTACTCAATAGCAACATGCTGTCTTTTCATCTGTATCTCTCTTTCCTTCCCTCCCCCCATCCTCCTCCACTTCTTCCCCTTCCCTTCTTCTCCTTCCTCCTCTTCCTCCTCCTCCCTCTCCCCTCTCTACCTGTCTCTCTCTTTTAATATGTTGCCCTCATTCTTTCTTATCATAGGATACCTTTACATACAAAAGCAAGAGGCCCTAAATCTGTCCCAGGGCCCACAAACTATCTTGGAAAGACATGATTGACATTAGTTAGGTCACCTACTCAAGCCTTGGCTGAATCCAGTCTTCCTTTCCACTAGGTCATGGGCTTACCTCTCAGGTCCTATGCTATAGGCTGAATATCCATGTCCTTTCAAAATACATGTGTTGAAACCCTACCCCAATCTGACACTGTTAGCAGGTGGGCCTTGGGGAGGTAATTAGGATTAGATGAGGTCATGGGGGTGGAGCCCCCACGATTGGGATTAGTGCTCTGAAAGAGTCAGGAGAGAGCTTCCTCTTTCCTCTTTCCATTCTCCAGTGTGAGAACTCAAGGAGAAGTAAGCCAGCAGCCCGCAGCCCGCACTCTCACTGTGCTGGCGCCCTGATCTCAGACTCCTCCGTTTCAGAACTGTGAGAAAAAAATTCTGCTGTTTATAAGTCACCCAGTTCTGTGCTCTTTTATTACAGTAGCCTGAATAGACTGAGATAGCCAAGGATGAGGTTCAGTGATTAACAATCCAACAGAGGCATCTAGGATAAAGAAGCACTTTCCCAACGGAAAGAGAAAGGGGGCAGACAAGACCACTGGCGCCTCATATTACCTTTCCAGTCCATCCCCATGTGCCCGCCATCCTATCTGAGAACACTAAAACAATTCACTCGCTGATTTACAACTGTCCTCACTATAAAACTGATATTCACGAGACTGAAAGACCAAACCACTACTTACTCTAATTTGAATCCCACCCTCCCCACCCCCAGCAACAGGTTGTTTGGGCAGAGTGCTTCCTGTCAGGGGTGGAAGGTAGCACTATGAGATCTAGTGCATCCTCTGGCTGTGCCAAATGGCTTTGGTCTCCACATGAGCCAGTTAGTTCTGACCTGCATCATGCCTGTGGACTATTCTGCGGCCAGGTCAAACACAGTCAAGGTTCAAAATCAGGCGTTCCTTATTTCACATTGGCTCAGAGGTTAAAGCGTCTGCTTCCAATGCGGGAGACCCGGGTTCGATCCCTGGGTCGGGAAGATCCCCTGGAGAAGGAAATGGCAATCCACTCCAGTATTCTTGCCTGGAGAATCCCGTGGACAGAGAAGCCTAGTAGGTTATAGTCCATGGGGTTGCAAAGAGTCGGACACGACTGAGCGACTTCACCTCCAAACAAAGGTGGTGGGGGGGGAACATCCACGCAAACCCACCACACCCAGGCAAACCTGCAAGAGGTGAGAGCCAGACAGCAGGCTGGGCTGATTTCTAAAACAAGACAAAAATGATAGATGCTTCAAATTTGACTTGTGGAGGACAAAAGTTATCAGAAATTGAAGTTAAAGTAGTTTGATTCTGCTGGTTTTCTTGTTTCACGTTAACAGGTACACAGGAGATTCTTTATAGGAAAGAAGACCAATGATTAAAGGCATATATAGATGATTAATGTAGGTTATAGTCCATGGGGTTGCAAAGAGTCGGACACGACTGAGCGACTTCACCTTCACCTTCACCTTCACCCTTTGGCCCAAGACAGCATCTGTCAGCAGTTTGGTGTGATAGGGCCCCCCAGCCCAGAGGAAGCCAGGGAAGATAACAGCCAACCCACTTATTGTGTCTTGGATTCTGTAGGGAGAAAAACCATAGTCCGAGGTAATCCACTTGTGTGTGATTGCCAATGGTTTATGATCTTGCTCTGCTTTAAAGGAGAGTCGGGGGCGGGGATCAAATCCCTTAGCAAAAACACGAGATTTACACCGATCTCGAAGAGTCTGTCACCTCCCCGTTTTAGGGTTGTTTTTTTTTTTCCTACTTTCTTCTCAAGCTAGTGGGGCCATTTCCATCCCTCTCTTTCAGTAAAACTTCTCAAAAGAGCTGTTTATAAACACAGCCGCTCTCCTCTTCCCCCACTTCCGTTCTATTTGGAACCCACTCCACTCTAGCTTTTGTCTCTTCCGCTCAATTTATCAAGGTCACTAATTCCTTGCAAGTTGCTAAATCCAATAATCCTTTGTCAGAAGTCATTTTACTTGACTTCTCAACAGTATGGAGCTGGCATGATCCTTCTCTTCTTGAAATGCTTATTCCTTGCCACGTACTCCTACTTTTCTGGCCTCTCTGTACAGCTTGCTGTGCTGGTCCATCTCCATTCCTTCCTCTCAGGACTTTGCAGTGTTTGGACTCTTGGGAGCTCATCCTGTTTTGTGGCTTTAAATCCTATCGATGGAACAACCACTTACCAGATGTCTCCAGCCTAGACCACTCCCCTAAATCCCAGATTCGTGTGTCCCTGGCCAAGGCCACACCTCACTGTGGCCTATATATAATATATGTCTATATATAATAGACATCTCTCACTGCCCCAGACTTGGTCCTCTTGCAGTCTTCCCCATCTTGGTAAATTACAGTTCCTTCCTTCCAGTTGCTCGAGCTAACAATTCCTCTCATACCCTTCATCCAGCCCATGGGTGAATCCTGCCAGCTCTATGTTCAAAATAAGTCTGAGACTTCCCTGCTGGCTCAGTGGATAAGAATCCATCTGCCAGTGTAGGGGAAACCTGTGCATCCCTGGTCCGGGAAGATTCCACATCCCGCGGAGCAACTAAGGGGTTCGCCACAGCTACTGAGCCCTAGTGCTGAAACTACTGAAAAACCACACGCCCTGGAGCCTATGCTAAGAGAGAAGCCACCACAATGAGAAGGTAGCCTACCTCAACAAAGAGTAGCCCCTGCCTCACCAAAGCTGGACTTCCCTGGTGGCTCAGACGGTAAAGTATCTGCCTACAGTGGCAGATACCCGGGTTCAATCCCTGGGTGGGGAAAATCCCCTGGAGAATGAAATAGCAACCCACTCCAGTGTTCTTGCCTGGAAAATCCCATGAACAGAGGAGCCTGGTAGGCTACAGTCCATGCGGTCTCAAAGAGTCGGACACAACTGAGCGATTTCACTTTCACTTTTCACCACAGTTGGAGAAAGCCTGTGCAAAGCCACAAAGACCCAGCTCAGCCGAAAATTAATTAAATTTTTAAAATGGCTAGAATGTGATGATGTTTCCTTATGATTCCAGAATCTGCCCATTCCTTCCTCCATATGTGTGGCCTCTGATCCTGCACTCCCCCTTGCTCATCCCCAGCGATATGACCCCTCCTCCCATAGTCCCCAGATACACCCAGGCCACCCTTTCCTCAGGTACACATGGGCTCACCACCTCACATCCTCAAGTCTTTGATATCACATTCTAAACGAGGCCTTTCCCCACCATCCTATCTAAGTTACAAACCCTCCACATTCCCTATCCTCTTTTCTGGCTGATTTTTCTCCTTTGCACTTAATACCATTTAATATTATATTTTATTTAGTTTTTATTTAATATTTATTCGATTTAGTTTTTCTTGCCTAACTAGAATGAATGTTCCCTGAGGGCAGGAATTTTTACTGTCTTATTCATAGTGCTATTCCAAACTCCTAGAAGAGCACATAATAAGCAATAAATATTATAAGAATGAATGAAGAGAGGTTTGCTAACAGCATCATATTTAACAGCAGCAGTTACTTAATTTGCACACACTTTCTTTGGACCAGAAATATTGTCTACAAATTTAATAAAAAGCATCATGTAAAAATTTATTCGAAAATTTTTGGAAAGACATAAACTTGACACTTGTAAACTTTGAGGGAAAGGACTAGGGGGTAAGGCCTAAAGAGAGGCCTTAATAAAAACAGATGAGGCCTCTCTGTAGGCCTTACCCCCTAGTCCTTTCCCTCAAAGTTTCAGAGAAGGCAATGGCACCCTACTCCAGTACTCTTGCCTGGAAAATCCCATGGACGGAGGAGCCTGGAAGGCTGCAGGCTTTGGGGTTGCTAAGAGTTGGACACGACTAAGGGACTTCACTTTCACTTTTCACTTTGATGCATTGGAGAAGGAAATGGCAACCCACGCCAGTGTTCTTGCCTGGAGAACCCCAGGGACAGGGGAGCCTGGTGGGCTGCCATCTAAGGGGTCGTACAGAGTCAGACACGACTGACGTGACATAGCAGCAGCAGCAGCATGTCACTATGGACTAATGAATATGAAGCAACAGGAATTCATATACACCAATGGTGGAATATAAATTGGTATAATCTCTTTGAAAATTAACTGAAAGTAATTACGTAGGTTGAAAATAAGGGAGAATTCCCCAGAGGCCTACTGGTTAGGTAAAGAATCCACCAACAATGCAGGAGACGTAAGAGACATGGATTCCATCCCTGAATTGGGAAGATCCCCTGGAGAAGGACGTGGCAAACCACTCCAGTATTCTTGCCTGGAGAATCCCCTGGATAGTGGACCCTGGTGGGCTACAGTCATGGGGTCACAAAGAAACACAACTGAAGCAACTGAGCACACACAGGCACTAACGGTAGGATTCTGGGCTTTCACTGCAGTTGTCCAGGTTCAGTCCCTGGTTAGTGTGGTGACCCAAGGACAAAAGAGCAGATAAAACCAAGGAGGGTGTTAGAATGCAGGAACAGAAAAACCAGACCCTTGTTGTCCTTCCATCTCCCACGTTGCAACTATTAATGGAACAGTATATAATGTGTCTCCCCTCCTACCCCATGTGAAGTCGCTCAGTCGTGTCCAACTCTTTGCGGCCCCATAGACTGTAGCCTACAAGGCTCCTCTGTCCANGCTTTATGTTTTTAAATATTTGTGGGGAAAAAAGAACAAAGAATAATTTCTAGGGCTTCTCAGGCAGTCTAAAAGTGAAACAGCAAAGTGAAGTCGCTCAGTCGTGTCCGACTCTTTGCGGCCCCATAGACTGTAGCCTACAAGGCTCCTCTGTCCATGGGATTTTCCAGGCAATAGTACTGGAGTGGATTGCCATTTCCTTCTCCAGGGGATCTTCCCAACCCAGGGCTCGAACCCAGGTCTCCTGCATTGTAGACAGACGCTTTACCATCTGAGCCGTAAGAATCCATCCTGCAAGGGACACCAGTTTGCTTCCTGGTCCGGGAAGACCCCACATGCTGAGGAGTAACTAAGCCCGTGGGCCACAATGACTGAAGCTAGAGCCTGCGCTCCACAAGCCCCGGCAACGAGAGGCCCAGGCACCACAACTGGAGAGTAGCAGGAAAAGCCCCAGTGCAGCAGTAAGACTCGCCACAGCCAAAAAATAGAATGAATCAGTAAATATTTTTTTAAACAAGGAAAATCTAACAGAAACTCTGTGGTCCATGATGGCTAAACACTTACCATCTGTGGCACTTCACAGAAAATGAACTGACTCCTAACCTCAAAGGCCTTCTCTAGCCCTTCTCCTAATTCCAACACAGCAGTTCCCCAAACCTCCATTGAATACATAGCTTTATTGACCACTGACTTCTCGCTTCTTGAAAAACTTTTCGATTTTGTCCTTAGCATTTAAAAAGTGCCACATTAGACAGAATTATGTATATTGATCTCTAAAAAAGAACATGATTTTCAAGTTGAAAAGTATCTCAGAAACCATGGGTGTCTATCCTCCATCTTACAGGCAGGAAACTATGATCAAGGCTGGTCTAAATTCACCAAGTCTGTGAGTGGCAGAGACAAGTGTTATGTCTGGACTCCCTGCCCAGGGCTTTGCTAAAAAGAAATTAAATACCTGAATATTTATTCTTCGTAAAGCTACCGGATTTAGCACATAAAGATGCTCAGTTAAATGTGAACATCTTATAAACAAATAATTTTTTAGTAAACACCCACACAAAATGTGAGATATATTAAAAAAATTATTCCTTGTGTACCTGAAATTCAGACTTAACTGGGAGTCCTGGTTTTCTCTGGCAACCTTACTTCCCTACAGCCCAGGCTGTTTGGGAGCTGCTTCTTTACAGACTCATGGTTTCACTCTCCCAATAACCTAGTTTACCTGTGCAAGAGTCAAAGTTTGCCTGCAAAGACCCCTTCAAGGTCCAGCAGGACTGGCATTATTTTCTCCCAACACACATAATGCCCCTTCCTGACACACTCTCTACACTGTCTCCAAACCCTCTGTTCCCACCTCTGCTAACACATGAACACACTCCGTATAAAGGGGCCACCATCTCAGGTGTCACTGAAGGCAGGAATGCCAGCCTAGCCCTCACATGTCCCACCACCAGGGGTAACCACACACTGAGGGCACCTCTACTCAGGGCATGCATTTTGCTCTGATTGCACAACCCCAAGGTGACAGTCTAGGTCATATGCTTTTCTGTCCTTTTATATCTTCACACACATATCTGAGGGGTTTAGAAAGTGCAGTGTTTGTGAGGGAGTAGAAGTTTAGTACTAAAGATGCTGAACAGGATTTGCCCTTGGTTCTTATTTCCAGTGATACATACGATTCTGTTCTTGGTTCTTTCTTTATCCAGTTTCAAAAATTCACTGAGGGTTAATTCTTCAAACTGCTTCTTGACAGAAAGGAAAGCACAACCGGATGAATGCTTTTTGTGTTCTTCTCTAGAAAAAACAACGCATGAGCATGTCAACAGAGACAGTGCAGTAAAGGGAGAACCACCAGTCTCCCTCCCCACCTCAGAGACACACGCTGCTCTGCTTCAGGAGCAGAGTATGAATTCTGAAGTCGATGGAACCAGTGCCCAGACCCACATTCCCACATACCTCACCTCAGCATCTTCGTGGTCTGTGGACACCCCTCATCCCCCTCCTATGGCTGCTATATTCTATCTGGAGTCCTTTAGCAAGCAGTAGGAAGTGTTACAGAGTGTAAATCTAAAGGAACCACATGTCAAAGCCCTTAAAAATCATCCAGGAATCGTTTGCAGTTATCTCATTTTATTGGACTTATTACATAATCTATTGGTTCACAGAAAGGGCACTACTGGCCTGGTTTCTCCAGTGAATTCCTGTGCCTGTACTATCATTCTCTCCAGTGGGAATTATCCCTGCATAGCAGACTGCACTAGAACCAGAACGGTCTGGGGTCTTCCTGGTGGTCCAGTGGTTAGGACTCTGCACTTTCATTGCTGAGGGCCAGGTTCAATTCCTCGTTAGGGAACTTAAGATCCCACAAGCTACTTGATGCGGCCAAAAAGAACAAACAAAAAACCACAGCAATAATCCAGAACAATCTGGAAGAAACACACAGCCACACAAATTCCAAGAGGACAGCCAACAGTAACTATAATCTGAAAACATTACAGCACTTGGAAATTCATTCCCAAGAATATAACCAGTGATTTCTCCACTAATCCCTGGTATGATCACCACACCATCCCAGTCAATACCGGGTCACAAGAGCAAACATGTTACGAAAAAACAGTAATACTCTTCCTGCCAAGAAGGCAATCTCTAGGACAAAAAAAATTCAAGTTGTGGAAGCTACTGATTCTGACATGGAAAAAAAATGGGAGGAGAAAAATGGGGTATTACATTACAGGAAGACAGCTGCTGTCTGTATGAATATATGCACGCATGCAGGCACACACACACACAAACTAGACACGAAGAACAAAATCCAAAACAACACGCGTGTACTACTTCAAGGTGTGTTTTTTTTCTGCTGTATGAATGTTAGTCCAGATAATAAAGCTTCAGACTTAAAAACTCTAAAACAGGAAAGGCACCTGAACAGCTCTAGGTCACAGCAGGATCTGCCCCAGCATTCTAACTTAAAAGCTATCAAGAACCCACAGGAAAATGCTTTTCTTATTCCGCCAAATCGGGTTGGATTAGGTTGAAAGCTTCACCAAGGTGCCAGCAGCAGACTCATCCATTACAATAGCTGTTTAGGGCCCAAAGGAGGTTGGAAAGCTGAAGCTCTTTCACTAATCCTTCAAAATTCAGGGTTTGGTTTTTTTTTTTTTGAGGAGCCCAACACAAAACGAAAGGTCCCGATGGAACTGGGGCGCCCAGGAAGCCCAGTGAGGCCGGCCTGCGGTACTTACACAGGGTCGTCATCTGGTTCCCAGCCTTCCAACTCCTTGAAGCAGAAGAAACACTGAGCCAAGTCGGGCTCGTTCTCAGTGGGACAGTGGATGAAGCCTGCCGCGGCCATCTGCAAGGGAGAGCTCAGCTCAGGCCCCAGCGCGGAGGAGGCAGCTCAGGGAGGGGCCGGAGCCCGCGGGAGACGCTGTCCCGGGCCTGGAAGCCCACAGTAGGGCTGGGGCCCGAGGGAGAGGTCGCCCCGGGCCCGGAAGCCCACAGTAGGGCCGGAGCCCGAGGGAGAGGTCACTCAGAGCCTAGAAGCCCACGGAAGGGTTGGCGTCCGCGGACCGGTCGCCTCAGGACGGGGGCGGGACTCTTGGGGCGGGGAGGACCTGGGGACTCCGGGAGGTCTTACCCGCTCCGGGGTGCAGGCGCAGCCCTCTAAGAAGGGCCAGTTCTTAAACGTGGAGACGCGATGGTCCTTGAGGTAGAGCTGCCAGGCCGGGGGCAACGACTGAGCACCCATCCCGCCGCCGCCGCCGCCGCCGCCGAGCGGTGCCGCGATTCAAATCCGGCGGTTGACGGCCTCCGCGAGGCATGTCGGGAACGCGCCTCCCGCTGCCTTCTGGGAAGTGGGAAGCTGTGTGGCGCGGGGCATACTGGGAGTCGTAGTCCTCTCGCCGCGTGGCTCTGCAGCTGCTGAGCCGCCACCGAGCGAACCCCGCCCCGCGCTTATTTACATCCCAACTACTTGCTAAGAGTGGTGGGAAGGGAAGCTGGGGATGTGCTGAAGCCTCCGTGACAGTTTCAAGGAGTGGCCCCTGCGAGCACGAATGGATTAAGCTCTTTCAGCCTGCAAACTCTATGGGTTTTGTGGGTGTCCCATTCCTGAAACCATTAGTGCTAGCTTCCCCAGGCGTTGTACTGGCCAGATCGGAATATGTGCTGAGGCCCAGCCATCTAGAAGGCATGCATCCTCCGGGGGAAAGGTGTCACAAAGATGAAGTCTACAGCTTAACCTCCACCCTTGCTGGAGGGAGCTGTTCACTCTTTTAACAAGTCTTTTATCGAATCTTCACTGAAGCTTCTTGGAGATCCAGAAACATATCCTTGTCCCTTTGTTCTTTTGTTTCCACCAGAATTCCTCAGGAGTTAGATATCTCTTCTAAGTCCCCCTTCCCCAGAGATGCAAGTAGGGGTAAGCAGAGGTGAAGCCATGTGTTAAAAGAAATAATGCCCACTGCCTTCCCTCCAGGAGACCTGGGTGTCCTCTCAGAGGGGTGGGAGGGGATAGGAATGTGATTCAAGGAAGTGAACAGCCCAGGACAGTACGCCTGCATAATAGAAATGATTGCCCAGGGAGCAGGCGGCTCAACCAGATTGGGTTCAGAGAAGGCCTCTGTAGCCGGTACCCAGCCTCAGGCAGAGGCCCCAGCCTTCCAACTCTCTGAACATCCTCTTTTGAGAGGTTTTTATGGGGGTTTCACAAGCTTGGTTGTTGAGTCATTTGCCTTTGGTGATTAACTGAGTCACCAGCTCTCCACTTCCTGAAGATTTGGAAGGTGGGGCTGAAACCTCCCTAAAGACGGTTTGGTCTTTCTGGCTATTGTCTGCTACTGCTGCTGTTGCTGCTAAGTCGCTTCAGTCGTGTCCAGCTCTGTGCGACCCCATAGACGGCAGCCCACCAGGCTCCCCCATCCCTGGGATTCTCCAGGCAAGCACACTGGAGTGGGTTGCCATTTCCTTCTCCAATGCATGAAAGTGAAAAGTGAAAGTGAAGTTGCTCAGTTGTGTTGGACTCTTCATGACCCCATGGACTGCAGCCTACCAGGCTCCTCTGTCCGTGGGATTGTCCAGGCAAGAATACTGGAGTAGGGTGCCATCGCCTTCTCTGTCTTTTAAGCATTGTCTAGGGGCCTGCCAAGAACTGCTCATTACAAGAGACTCTCCTATTTCTTGAGAGATTCCAAAGGTTTTTTAGGAGCTGTGTGCCAAGAATCAGGCACAAAGACCAAACATCTGTTTATCACAGAGGCAAATTTTCTTTGTAAACTCTGGAGTTTTAAATAGTTGGCAACAAATCCTGGTGGACACTGTGATGATCCAACAAAACAATTTTGAGATCGTAAATCATCAATGCTAGATATTACCTTATGGCCATCTAGTCTCACCAACCCTTTTGTGAACATGTTTCTCTTCTGTTGTAAGAGTGACACATCAATGTAAAAGCAAAAACCATGCAATTGTTGTTGCCACGCGTTCCGGGAAAGAAACTCACTCAGGACAATGCAGATAGTGGAGCGCAGTTTATTACACCACCGGGCCCAAGGCAGTCTCCTTTTGGCCAAGGACCCTGACCAGTTTTTGTGAAAACCTTATATACCTTAAGTGTATCTCCCCTAACCGACCTCCCCAAATTCCTTGAAACTAGTCTGGACAAGGTAAAAGAGAGATATGATCAAAGTTAACCCATGATTCATGTGTCACAAGACTAGATAAACAGTGGATATTTATCAATAGGCCTGTGGTCATATCCCGATAAACATAATGGGATTTACCACTTTGTTCTGTTACAAAGATAATAAGCATATTCTTTTAGGCAACAGAGAGTCCATGTACAAGTCCTGAGGCTCTTTATTGGGGGGTCTGGTTTCCCATTGGTCTGCCATTTCTATAGACACCGGGCACAAGGTTCAGAGTCCACTGGGAGGGTGACCATGCGTGTAGCCTAATGTTTGCAGCCTGGCCTAAGATGGAGTCCAGCTCTGTCTGTTTCCTCCTTCACAATAGGAAGGAAGTCTTCCTCTCCCCCAAGACCTCTAGCAGAAGGGAACTTTTCGGCCGTTTCTATATGTACTTCTAGGGGTGGTGTGTGTGTGTGTATCTATCAGTTGGTGTCCTGTCTTTTCAGGTAACAGCACATCTCAGCTTTTTCGACACCCAGATTGCAACTCTCTAACGTTTTGTAAAATCTGCGTGGTATCTATTAGATGGTCTACTGATCTACTCTAATTCCAATCAACCAGTTTCCCATTGGGTAGCTCCAATTTTTCTTGTTGCTATTATGAATTGTATTGATCCTACAGCCAGCAGACACAGAGACATCCAACTATGCCTGGAGCGTAAGCATCAGCAAGCGAGATTTCTGGCAGTGTGTGTGTGCCTTCAGCATTTTTGATTACAGCCAACTTGCCCTCTCAATCATCAGAGTGGGACACGGTTTGCTTTGCGATCTTGTCTGCCTTTTTCATCCTGCCTATTTTAATCAGAGTTCTGCCAATAATGATGGCATCTGTTTAAAAACATATATCTTACAGAGAATTCCCTGGCGGTTCTGTGGTTAAGACTTGGCACTTTCACTGTCAAGAACACAGGTTTAGTCCGTTTGAGAAACTAAAATCCCATAAACTGTGTGGTGCAGCCAAAAAATATATACAATTTTAAAAATAAATAAAAGTATACATCTTCTGGACAAACACCATCAAGTCAATGTATTTCTGTGACTCATTTTCTATTTAGCACCAACATGTTCCAACTTATTTTCCATTTAAAATTTCATTTTACTGAAAACTTCAGCTGCTTAGTCTTTTCTATAAGATTTTTTTAAAAAAATTATTACTTGTATTTTTATCACAATAAGAGTAACATATATAACATGAGTAAGATGTAAATAGCAAAGTTGCTTTATGTGATAACATTGCATATACAGAGAAATCTCAACATTTTGGGTTTTGGTTCTTTTCATTTCTATGCCAACTGAAAGATGTATACTTAAGTGGAGGAATTTAGAATATCTAAATTTTTTTCCCTCTATCATTCTATTATGTATATATATATATATATATATATACACATACACAATTATATATGGTAAAATATACATAATATAAGATTCAGTTTTAGCCATTTTTAAAAATTGAAGTATAACTGACCTACAACTGTATGTTTGTTCCAGCTGCACAACATACTGATTCAATGTTCTAACTCATTACAAAACAATCGCCACCATTACAACCATTTTTAAGTATACAGCTCAGTGGCATTAAGTACATTCACTTTGCTATGCAACCATTGCCGCCATCCATCTCCAGAACATTGTCTTTCATCTTCACTTTATCTATTAACACTGCTTTAGGATTTTGTAGCAAAAGTTTAAATGCATGGATTAGCTTTTGGCTGTATCAAATTTTATCAAAACCAGCTTCTACCATTTTGAGCCTCTGACCCCCTATGTCTGGGGTCCATTTTTTAGCATCTAAATTTTTAAATATTTATTTTACTTATGTATTTGGCTGCGCCAGGTCTTAGCTGTGGCAGGTACGATCTTTCAGCTGTGTCTTCAGGATCTAGTTCCCTGACCGAGGATCGAACCTGGGCCCCTTGCACCGGGAGTGTGGAGTCTGAGCCACTGGACTGCCAGGGAAATTCCACTTTTTGGTGACTTTTATTTTTACCATTTTAAAGTTGCAACAATAGTACAAAGAATAATCATGTACCCTTTTCTCAGATATTGTTTACATTTTGCCAATGTGTATTATCATTCTCACTCTCTTTTTTTCTTTCTCTCTATAACCACACACACATAACACACTCATATACACACATATGTATGTATTTTTTAATCTGAGCCATTTATTGAGATTTTCTTGAGGCATGGCTGATTTACAATATTATATACATTAACTTTCATGTACACAAACATAGTGACTTACAATTTCTAAACATTATACTCCATATATGGGCTTCCCTGGTGGCTCAGAGGTTAAAGCGTCTGCCTGCAATGTGGGAGACCTGGGTTCGATCCCTGGGTCGGGAAGATCCCCTGGAGAAGGAAATGGCAACCCACTCCAGTATTCTTGCCTGGAGAATCCCATGGACGGAGAATTCTGGTGGGCTACAGTCCACGGGGTCGCAAAGAGTCGGACACAACTGAGCGACTTCACTTTCACTTTCACACTCCATATATAGTTATATAGTTGTTATACCGGCTATTTTCCCTGTGCTGTACAACAAATCCTTGTAGCTTACTGGGGCTTCTATTTTATTTATTTACTTATTTTTGGCTCTGCCGGGTCTTCGCGGCAGTGCGGGCTTCTCTCTAGTGGTGGAAAGCAGGGGCCACTCTCCAGCGGTGGCAGGAGGGCCTCTCGCCGCAGCGGCCTCTCTTGCGGAGCACAGGCCCTACGCTGTACAGGCTTCAGTAGCTGCCGCACGTGAGCTCAGAAGCTGTGGCTCCGGGGCTCCAGAGCACAGGCTCAATGGCTGTGGCGCATGGGCTTAGCCCTCCCACAGCATGTGGGATCTTCCTGGATCAGGGATCAAATCCAGGTCTCCTGCATTGGCAGGCAGATTCTTTACCACTGAGCCACCAGGGCTAATCTGGCCAAAGTGTTAGTCCCAAAGATAACATCCCAGGGCTTCCTGGGATGAAGCCAGACATGAGGTGGAGCCCAAGACGGAGCAGACGTGAAAAAGTGGAGCGAAAGAAAAAAAAATGGGCCAGGGACTTCCCTTAAGCACGGGCAGTCCAGTGGTTAAGACTCCACACTCCCAGTGCAGGGGCTTTTGTGGCTCAATCCCTGGTCTGGGGACTGAGATCCCACATGCCGTGCGGTTTGGCAAAACAAAAACAAAAAAGGGACAAAAACTGGTTCAGAGAGCTCTTTCTCTTCGTGTTGGTTGCAAGTTGCCATTGCTGCTTCACCCTCTCAGCCAGAGGGGTGGCTCTGGGCGACACACACGGCATGGACCTGGGCCAGACCTTCCCGAGATTTGTACTCAGGTTCAGAGCAGCAAACGGCAACCCACTCCAGTACTCTTGCCTTGAAAATCCCACGGACGGAGGAGCTTGGGGCAGGCTACTATCCATGGGGTCGCAGAGAGTCGGGCACGACTGAGCGACTTCACTTCACTTCACTTCAGAGCAGCATGAAGAATGGGTTCTGGCGGTGGTGGGGGTGGGGGATGTGCAGCGAGTGACCAAACAGAGGCGCTCCTGGGCTCGGGTAGAGCTGAGGCCAGCAGGAGAGGGAAGCAGTGGGGGTCCCGGAAAAGCTTCCCAGTCGGGCTACATGCTGGCGGTGGCAGGGTTCAGGTGTCATCAGGACTCTTGGAAGATTGTTTTCAAAATAATCTGCAGCAGGAAGGAAAAAATACAATAGCTCTGGAGTTGGAGAGGCTCTTGGGAGGATCTCTTGGGAAGGAATTTGATGAAAGAAACAGGCTGCCTTTGTGGTCACAGAAATGTAACTTAAATGAGCTCCTTTCCATCTCTCATTTGAAATGTTTCCATGAACCAAACATACACTTCCCTCCAGCTTGCTGCCTGTTTCTGTATGAGCCATGAGATAAGAATGGCTTGACGTTTTTATTTTTTATTTTCTTTTATTTTTTTTTGGCTTGACATTTTTAAATGGTTGGGGAAAAGAATTGAAACAAGGATTTTTTTGTGTGTGACATGTAAAAATTACATAACATTCCATTTCTGCATCCATAAATAGTTTTATTGGAGCATGTGTGTGCTAAGTTGCTTCAGTTGTGTCTGACTCTTTGCGACCTCGTGGACTGTAGCCCGCCAGGCTCCTCCATGGGATTCTCCGGTAAAGAATACTAGACCGGGTCGGCATTTCCTCCTCCAGGGGATCTTCCCAACCCAGGGATCCAACCTGGGTCTCGTGCTTTGGCAGGCAGATTCCCTACCACTCAGCCAGCAGGGAAGCCCGCGAGGCAGCTTTTGAGTAGCAATGGCAAGAGTTGGGTAGCTTTGTCAGAGACCCTTTCCCTTCCCCAGGGGATCTTCCCTGCCCAGGGATCACCCATGTCTCCTGCATTAGCAGGTGGATTCCCTACCACTGAGCCACAAGGGAAGTCCTTCAAGTCAATAAAATGGTTCTTTTTCTTTTTTTAACTGAAATTAGGTGATTGGCAACAGTATGTGTGACATAGTGATACGATATTTTTATACAGCTTATTCTCCATTGAAAGTTATAAAATACTGGCTGTATTCCATGCAGTGTACAATATAACCTTGTTGCTTATTTATTTTACATATAGTAGTTTGTACGTCTTATTAAGTGTAATACGAGCAGGTCTTATTCCTCTTTAAGAACAGAAATAAATAGAAAAAAATGAACAAAGAATTAGTGATAATTAAAAAATAAATATAGATGGCCAGTACACATGGTAGAAGATTAAAATGCACTGTTGATCATAGGGTTTCCCTTGTGGCTCAGCTGGTAAAGAATCCGCCTGCAGCGCGGGAGACCTGGGTTCAATCCCTGGGTTGGAAGATCCCCTGGGGAAGGGAAAGGGCCATCTACTTCAGTATTTCTGCCTGGGAAATCCCATGGACAGAGACGCCTGGTGGGCTACAGTTTAAGGGGTTGCAAAAGAGCTGGACATGACTTGGCGACTAAACGGCAACTGATTTGAAAGTGCTCTTTGTGAGGTAAGGATATGAACTGTGTTAATTAAAACCGAATGCTATTGGGAGTGCTCTGGCAGTCCAGTGGTTGGGACTCCGGACTTCCACTTTGGAGGGCCAGTGTTCAATCACTGGTTGGGGAACTAAGATCCTGAAGCAGCCAAACCAAACCAAACCAAAAATCTGAATGCTATGAAATTCCTATTGTGGTGGCAGCTAATCAGGGCTGGAGGGAGGGGAAATTGGAGGAAGGTGGTGAAAGGTACAAACTTTCAGTTATAAGATAAATTATAAAATAAATAAGCACTAGGGATATGATGTACAACGTGATAAGTTTAATTAACACTGCTGTATGTTATATACGAAAGTTGTTAACAGAATAAATCCTAAGAATTCTCATTATAAGGGAAAATTTTTCTTTTTCTTTTCTTTTGTATCTATCACGGTTCATTTCATGATGTTTGTGAGTCAAATCATCATGCTGTAACCCTAAACTTATACAGCTCTGTATGTCAGTTTTAACTCAATAAAACTGGAGGGGAAAAGTAAATATTAAAAAAAAAGTAAAGCTAATCAGGTACCCACTTTCTGAGCAAAAGAAAAGAGAAAGTAGTAACTGTATATTTTCTGGCATGGAAAATATTTTCCCCAATCTATCCTTTGACTTTTTAAAAATAATTTTTTAAATTGAAGTGTAGGTGATTTACAATGTTTCAGGTATATAGCAAAGTGATCAAGTTATATATATATATATATATATATATATATACTCTTTTTCAAGTTCTTTTCCATTATAGATTATGACGTAATACTGAATATAGTTCCCTCTACTACACAGTGGTAGGTCCTTCCTGTTTATTTTACATGTCTGTTAATTCCAAATTCCTAATTTATCCCCCTCCTTCCCTTTTGGTAACTGTAAGTTTGCTTTCTTGTCTGTGAGTTATTTTGGTCTTGTAAATAAATTCACCTGTATTGTTTTTTAAGATTCCACATATAAGTGAAATCATATGATATGTGTCTTTGACCTCACTTAGTATAATAATCTCTGGGTCCATTTATACTGCTGCAAAAGGCATCACATCATTCTTTTTATGGCTGAGTAAAATTCCAGTGTTTGTGTGTATTTGTATAACACACATCTTCTTTATCCATCCATCTATGGGTGGACATTTAAGCGATTATAAATAGTGCTGCTATGAACAGTGGGATCCATGTATCTTTTCGAATTAGAGTTTTGACTTTTCTGGACAAAACAAAAATTCCAGTCCTGGACATAAATCAAGAGCGGAATTGTTGCATTGCTGGGTCATATGGTAACTCTAATTTTAGTTTTTTAAGGAAACTCCATGGGGTTCTCCATAGTGGCTGCACCAATTTACATTCCATCAATAGTGTAGAAGGGTTCCTTTTTATCCTTAGACTTTTTTTTGTTATTATCCTTACACTTTTAAAAGGGTTCACCACATTAAATTTGTACTAAACATTCATGTGGTCAAATCCATCCAACCTATCCCTATGGAGCTGGCGTTGTGTCTGTGCTTACACACAAGCAGGCTAATACTTCTCATACCTGCCTGGCCCCCTGAAGATCCCATTGGTGTGCCCAGGACCAGCCTCTGCAGATCACCTGGGGCTGTTTCAGAGGGAGGTGAAGTTCAGGAAGCAAGCGTGGCCCTCCATCCTTAGTGTCAGGTCCCTTGGATGCCAGGATGCCAAAGAACCAGCAAGGGAACTCCCTGTACCCTCTGCCTGCCCACCCCGCCTCACATGTAAGGGCTATGCCAAGACACATTCTGTCCACAGTGAAGGGATGCACCCTACCTGGGTGAGCACGTAGTCCTCCTGGGTTAGGTTCCAAAGGATTTCAAAGTGGTCCATATCGTGGAGCTCTTCAAAGGAGGCTTTCCACCCTCCGCGGCACAATGTCTGTGTAAGAGAAATGAGGGAAGAGGAAACATGGGGCTCGTTGGCGGGTAGGGCAGTGGAGGTGGAGAAGGGCTCTCGCACCTGCTTACCAGGTGCTCACTAAGTATTTGTTGAAGAAATGACTGGTATCATAGGGTCCACTTAGGTAAAATAAACAGGAAGATAATAAGATTGGACGACCCTCAACCTCGAGCCAAAAGAGGGGTGCTTGGGGGTACCTGATAAAACTCCCGGGACTGTCGGTGGAATTCAGGGCTGTCGTGCTGGCCCACAGTCACCAGGATGCGGCAGGCTGGATAGCCGGGCTGGGTGGGAGCCGTCTCCAGGTGCCACAGCGGGCTGTTCCTCTGAGCATCCTCCCTGGTGTGGGGGTAGGTGTGGCCAGGACAGAGGAAAGCGTTTGCTGCAGCCCTGGCCCTCCTCACTGGCAGCAGGCCAGCTGAGGGGGACGAGGGGACAAGTGACTTACAGGGTTGGGAGGAGGGGGGCATTCTCAGAGGTGTGCATGATAGGCTCCAGGTCGTAGACCCCACTCAGCAGGAAGAAGCCTGTAAAGGTAAAGAACAGTCACTGAGCCAGGCTGCAGGTGGGGCCAAGTCCCCACCTGCAGCCTGGGTCTCTTGCAAGCACTGGCTGGGGAAAGATGGGGCCAGCCTGCCTTCAGGGCCAGAGGGGCAAGACAAGGGAAGGGGCAGAGAAGAGGCAAAGCAGGCCCTGCTCCCTGGGTCCAAAGCCCCCAGGTCAAGCCGCTCACAGCTGTTGAGATTTCAAGCAACTGGTATAGACCCTCAGGCCCATCAGGGCAGGGTGAAGGCTGCCTAGTCAGACTCATTCCCCGTGGAAACCTCTGAGGTTGGGCGTGACTCCATGCTTGGTCCAGCTGGTCAGGAGCATCATGGCAGCGAGGTGGGCCCCAGCAGAGTGTCCACACAGGTAAATTCCCCTTCAGTGGGTCAGAGCAGAGAGCAGAGTTTGCCTTCAGTGTAATCAAAGCAACAGGCCAGTATATCAAGGGTCCCCATTTGCCTTCTGCTCAAAGCTAGAGGGGATGGCTGGGCTGCATCCAAGGAGGTGAATCCACTGTCTTCCCACCCAGTCTGACAAAAGGAAAATTTGCAGTGATACCCACTGGTTGCCTGGATACTGCTTCTGGACAAACACGATGCTCTGGGTCACCTGGCCTACCATCTGGTCCAGGGTGCCTGTGTAGAGGGCAGGAGCTGCGTCAGGCTCCGCCAGGGGCTCTCTCTCCTCCAAATCCCAATGGCCCTTGTGCCTCCAAGACCACCCTCATTACCTTTGGGGGCAATGTCATACGCCACTATCACCACGGCCACTCCCTGTGCTGTCAGTGGGTTGACCATAAAGGCTGACGTGTCTTTACTGCAGAAGGAGACAAAGGCATAACAACCGGAGGACTCGGGCGCTAGACTGCTTCAGTGTCTGGTCCCCCCAGAGCCCTGGCCCTCGCTGACCCAGGGCGGTAAGGGAAGAAGTGAGGCTCTGTCCCTACCACATCACATGCTAGCCGTGGCGCCCTAGAGACTGTATGTAACCTCTAAGCCCGGTTTCTTCCTCTGTAAAATCGAGGTAATTATGTTCTTTCTCTTTGGAGGCTGTTTTTGAGAACTGAAGGAGATCAGACATGCAGGGAGCTTCACAAGGCAAAGGGTAAAAATGCAATAAATGGAGCATTAAAATGCTGTGGTTGAAGGGCAGTATATCCTATAATTGGAGAAGGAATTGGCAACCCACTCCAGTGTTCTTGCCTGGAGAATCCCAGGGACAGGGGAGCCTGGTGGGCTGCTGTCTATGGGGTCACACAGAGTTGGACACGACTGAAGTGACTTAGCAGCAGAGCCTATAATAAGCAACTCCTTAGTATGATCCTAGAGAACAACAGTGTCCGTGAAAGTCTCAAATACCCCTCTGCTTATCTTAGGGTACCCACTGGGGCCAATCCCAGTTTGCCTGGGACTCTCTCTTTTTTTACTGCTAGAGGCCCCAACCCCTGGGAAACCACTCAGTTCTGAGCAAAATGGGATGGTTAGTCACTGTGGTTTTCCATGATTGGAGAGTAGACTGAACATGCTTTTCACTGAATATAGTGGGTGGTACCTGTAAGTGAGTGAGTGAAGTTGCTCAGTCGTGTCTGACTCTTTGCGACCCCATGGACTGTAGCCCACCAGGCTCCTCCATCAATGGAATTTTCTAGGCAAGAGTACTGGAGTGGGTTACCATTTCCTTCTCCAGGGGATCTTCCTGACCCAGGGATCGAACCCAGGTCTCCCTCATCGTGGGCAGACGCTTGTCTATGCAGATATGGGCTTCCCAGGTGTTTCAGTGGGTAAAGACTCCACCTGCAATGCAGGAGACTCAGGAGATGTGGGTTCAATCCCTGGGTCAGGAAGATCCCCTGGGGAAGGGCATGGCATCCCACTCCAGTGTTCTTGCCTGGAGAACCCCATGAACAGAGGAGCCTGGTGGGCTACAGTCCACGGGGTCACAAAGAGTCAGATACGACTGAAGTGACTAGGCACACACCATGCAGACATAATTAAGAATCTTGAGATGGGATCATCCTGGATTTAGGATGGGCCCTGACCCCAGGAACTGGTGATGTTGTAACAGAAATGAGAGGAAGGATGGAGATGCAGACACACAAAGACCCCGTGAAGGTGAAAGCTCAGTTTGAAGTGATGCAGACACAAGGTGAGAAAAGCCTGGAGACCCCGGAAGCTGGAGCCTTCAGAGGGGGCGCGGCCCTGCCCACACCTTGACTTCAGACTTCTGGCCTCCAGAGCTGTGAGAGAAGATGTTTCTGTCCCAGGAAGCCCCCACGTTTGTAGTAAGTTGTTGCAGCAGTCCCAGGAAAGGAAGAGGCCAGGCAAAGACGAATCTCCTCTTTTCTCCATTCATCCACATTCCCTGCTCACCTTCCGCTCTGCCAGTATCCTCCGTGAAAAAACACCAGGAAAGGCATAGCTGTAGGATAAAACAAAGGGCGTGTGGGCCAAGGCAAGGCTCCCAGCTGAGATCCGAGGGCAACCACCAGCCCCCAGTTACCTTCAGATACGGCCTCGGGAAGGTAGATGTCCAACTTCTCTCCTTCGCCGGCTCCGTAGGGAACATCGAGCAGGCTCCTCCCGGTGGCCCGGGCCCTCTTGGTGACTGTCTCCGGAAATGGACAAGTCACTGTCAGTACAACCTCAGGCAGCAGCACGTTCTATTATTATTTTGCCGAAAGCCCCCCTGGGTTGACCAATTGGCTCCACTGGTCAGTGCTTCCCCAAGTCCATATGGTAATTGGGCCTGGGGTCTGAAGCATTCCCCCAGATGCATAGTTAAAAAGACATCAAACTGACCCATCTGAGTGGAGGCAGTACCATCTTTGATGTCCGTCTCTGGTGAGCTGGCAGGTGACCGGCACCATTTCTACCTCGACTCTATTACACTCTTATTATGTGTGCTACCCTTGGCTACATGCTCCTGGAAGGATAAACTTGTCCAAGTATTTGAAAAAATAATCTAGAAACTAAGATATAAAATCACTTGAAACAGATAGATAATACAACTCTATGAATATATAATTGAGTGCCATGATGGCAGAGGTCAGAGTGATGTGAAAATTGGCTTAGGACTGGGGTTGAGAGAAAGGAGGAAAGGGACTGTAAATAAATTAAATATCAAAGGCGAAGGCGTAGAGGTGGGAGTGAAACAGAGCAGGACACTGTGGTCCTTGTGCCCCATGTCATCTGCCTGCCTTTTGTCTGTGGAACATTAGCCAAAGAATAAGTTTAATCAGAGAAGTGAGAAAATGCAGAAACGAAGGAAAACGGTCAAAGAAGACCCAATAATAATAATAATGTCATAAAACAGAGGCAAGGACTTTTAGCTCCTTCTCAAGGGCTATAGATTAGCTTCTGAGCCATATCCTGTGAGCTGTCTTATAGATAAAGCCCCCACCATGTGGAAAAAGTTAACCACAGGATGACTAGCCTATAGCCATGATGCAATCTGCCACAATTGTGAGAACTGGCCTCATAGAAATGGAAACAAACCGACTGTGGAACTGAAGATTAACTGCACCTAAAACAATCAAGACGATGCTGGTCAGACCACTGGTGACCAATTTCAAGATGATTGTCAGAGCTGACTGTACTGTTTCTCCCTCCGTCTGTCTATAAAAGCTCTTGCTCCCTGATTGTCAGGGGGCAAGTCAGCATTTGAACAGGTGTCTGCCTCACCCTCGCCTGCTGAGTTGCTGGCATCCGAAATAAAGCAAATTTTCATTTCCACCAACCTGGCCTCTTTATTGGCTTTTGAGAGGCAAGCAGCCAGCTGGGCCCCACTTTCAGGAAGAGGAAGGGACTCTCTATGTTCATGGACTTCCAATGTCCCCCAAAGGCCCCACTTTCATCACTGAAACCTGGGCAGCTCAGCTCCCACCACCTTTGGGCAACGGGGAGTGTAAACTGGTAAGTTCTTCCCATGGGGCAACTTGGAAATATGTACCAAAGCCCAAGAAAATCATATTCCTTGATGCATAAAACCTTATCCATCCATTATTATAAGGAAGTAATCAGAAATATTTTTAAAGACTTGCTTTAAATATGCTCACACTAATGCTATTTATGACACTAAAACATTTTAGACACAGCCCAAGGGACTGACAACAGAAAACTGGCCAAATACATTATGGTATAGCCCCTTTCTCTCCTTTATTTTTGACCTCAGCATTCATCCATCCTTCATATATTTTTATTTACTGTCACCCTCACTAGACCATAAGCTCTCTGCACAACAGAACTTGGTACATCAAAACCACTTAAAAGAAAATTGTGTAGGGAATTCCCAGCAGTCCAATGGTTAGGACTCCATGCTTTCACTGCCGACAGCTCGAGTTCAATCCCTGGTCTGGAACTAAGATCCCACAAGTTATGCAATGAATAAATATTTCAGTACACAGTGTTGGGTCAATTGAATGGGAAAAAAAAACTTTTTTGATCCCTATCTCATAGCATCAGATCAGTTCCAGACGGACTACAGCTTTAAACATAAGAGCAAAGACAATAAACCTTTGATTTTTATGTTGCTTTTTCGTGATACGCTTTTTAATATTTATTTATTTGGCATTGCACTTATGATAATAATTTGCAATGTATTTTTCAAAAATATTTTTTATTTGTCTTATTTTTGGCTGTGCTGGGCCTTCATTGCTGCACTCAGGCTTTCTCTAGATGCGGCAGGGATCTCTGGACCCTTCACCGCGGTGCATGGGTCATGGCTCCTCTTGTTGCAGACCACACGCCCTAGACACAAGGGCTTCAGCAGTTTCGGTGTGTGGCCTAAGTAGTTTTGGTCCTTGGGCTTAGTTGCTTCGTGGCATGTGGGATGTTCCAGGACCAGGGATCAAACCGGTGTCCCCGGCATTGCAAGGTGGATCTTTCTTTTTGTTTGTTTGTTTGTTTGCTTTGACACAAAAGTAGGATTTATTCGTGGACATGAGTAAAGAAGAGACAGCGCCAAGCCTCCCGTGAGTGCAGGGCCCACCATTTGTCCAAGGGAACAGTATCAGGGATGTCTCTGAACCACAGGCATCTGGCATGAGCTGTTACTCTGCTTCCATGTTTTCAAATGTATCCAAATTAAACTTGGCAAATTCCCACTTCTGGTGGCCAGGGAACTTGAACTTGGCCCTGCGCAGGGCCTCAGTCACACGCTCCTTGTTCTGCAGCTGGGTGAGGATGGACACATCTTGTTGATGCCAATGACGTGGAAGGGGTGGCACCGCACCTGGATGTGAAAACCATCTTTGCCCCGTTTTCACCGTGGACTTGTTGGCACAAACCCGGGCAGCCTCCAGGGCTTTGGAGGAGAGTTGCTCACACTCGTCTGACACCGTGTGGGCACAGAGTGGGAACCCACCTGCTTTTGCCTTCTTCTGCTCCAGGTCAAAGATGCAGATCTTAGCATCAGGGACACCTTGGCAGAAGTCAGACTTTGGCTTCAGTTTGTTCAGACAATACCAGTAACACCGGGTGGGGCGGCAACCCATGGTGAGACTAGGATCTTAAATGGGGTGCCGAAGGGAAAGAGCGAGGCGGATTCTTAATCAGTGGACCACCAGGGAAGCCCTAACTTGAAATGTCTTTTAAGGATGTCACCATATTTTGTAAACTGTGTTGAAAAGTTGACGGGCAGGTACCTGTGAAAGTTATGAGCTATCTGAGCATTAAGTGAGATGCCATTACTTTTTCTTTTGAAGAAACAATCCGCTTATAAAAAGATACAGCAGCCATTTCCATGAAATACCCCTGACGAGATGACTGTCATTATTAATATGGATATGGAATCTCTCTCCCCTAAATCCAAATGGCAGCATATGAGATGCATTTCTCCCTGTTTCACTTAATATTTCTTGGAGAGCTTTCCTAATCAGTACATAGACAGCTTCCTCATTCTTTTCTTTCTTTTTTAATAAATAGGTAACTTGCTATTCCGTCCTATAGATGCACCTTAATTTATTTAACCGGTCGTGCCAGTTTTTAGACCAAAGCAAACCTCACCAGATCATCAGGAAAGTCTCTTGGCTCCCTCTCTGTTTATCCTGAATCCTGAATTTTCTCCCTGCCCCCACTGAGACCACCCTGGATCCCCCTCCCCTCTCCCCCGTTTTCACCACGGCTCCCTGCAGCCCTGCAGGTGTGAGCCAGGTGTAACTTGGATGACATCCCATTGACCCGAGATTCCTGTCAGTTGCTGGGGCTGCCCTAACAAAATGTCATACACACACCCAGGAGCTTCGAACAAGACATTTATTTCTCAAAGTTCTGGACCCTGGAAGGGAGGATCAAGGTGCCGGCAGGGGAGGTGTCTGGTGAGGATCCTCCCCGGGATGGCAGAGGGCTTTCTGGCTGGGGGCTCCCATGCCCTCTTTGGGTTTGGGAGCAGCTCTCCCTCACTCTAGGGAGACGAACCCTCTCTGTCTCTTCAAACAATCCTATTGGATCAGGACTCCATCCTTCCGACCTCATTTAACTTTTTTCTTCCTTAGAGGCGCCCTCTCTAAACACAGCCCCACTAGGAGCTAGGACTTCAACGTGTGAGTTTTTAATAATAATTACTACTGTTTTTTAAATATTTATTTACTTATTTGGCTGCATCTGGTCTCAGTTGCCGCACTCAGGCTTAGTTGCTCCTCGGCACATGGGACCTTAGTTCTCCGACCAGGGAGTGAACCTGCGTTGCCTGTATTGGAAGGCAGATTCTTAACCACTGGACCACCAGGGAAGTCCAAGTAATTATTCTAATGGAAGACAGATTTTTCTCCGTTTCTTTTCTTTGGCTGTGCTGTGCGGCATATCTTAGTTCCCCAACCAGGAGTCGAACCCAGGCCCCTTCAGTGGAAGCTTGGAGTCTTAACCACTGGACCTCCAGGGAAGTCCCTTCAACACATGAATTTTTCAGTCCATGACAGCCCCACACTCCCTCCCAAAAGCCCCAGAGCTCCCCTGCTCACCTTCCCTGAGAGGTCTGCCAACCACCTTCCCTCCAGGTGTGAAGGTGTTTGTTCTGGACAAACTCCTCATACCGCGGGCTCAGCAAAGGGGAGCGATTTAATTAACACAAGAGTTCTGGAAGTACACGTGGACCCGGGAGATTTATGTTGTGCCAAAACGAAGAAAAAGATAATGAAATGTATGCTCTAAGTTGAAGAGCAATTAAAACCAAGCAGTTGTCAAGATTCGTTGTCACGCATTAATAAAAGTCTCCCTCTGATATTAAAAAACCCAACTGAGCCTGACAGAGAGAAACTGCCTCTCTCCAGGAGGTGGCGTGATGGGCTGATGGCAGGCAGCTGGTGCAGGGACAGAGACTAGGGTGACTCATTGTCTCCCCCCAGGGCCTGAATACTGCCAGCCCTCCAGGCGCTGCATCTACAGGCCGGGACACAGCGGGGCTTCAACAAGACGCTCCAGGATAAGCCCAATTACAAACTTTCTTTTTTGAGAAAGCAAAAATTCATTTTCTACTGCTCACAGTCCAAAGTGTCACAGCTCAGAAAGAGAGAAACTGCAGGTCTCTGGACCCAACTGAGCACTGTGTGAGAGCAATTAGGAGAGACAGGGGCCAGAATCCCTAGAGACTAATGCAAGCGTGGGGCGGGGAGACCCATCAGATGGTGTCAGAAAGCTGAAGATCAAGGGTTTATCAGGTGCTGTGGGAGCAATTTAAGAAGCGGTTAGGGTCCCTGGTGGCTCAGACGGTAAAGCGTCTGTCTACAATGTGGGAGACCCAGGTTCGATCCCTGGGTTGGGAAGACCCCCTGGAGAAGGAAATGGCAATCCACTCCAGGACTATTGCCTGGAAAATCCCATGGACAGAGGAGCCTGGTAGGCTACAGTCCATGGGGTCGCAAAGAGTTGGACACGACTGAGCAACTTCACTTCATTCACTTCACTTTAGGGTCCACCAGCCTTCTTTTTTTTTTTTTAAGTTATGCTCTATTTTTATTTTCTGTACACCGTGTTTTTGTTTTTTGCCTGGTCACACAGTATGTGAGATCTTAGTTCCTGGACCAGGGACTGAATCTGCGCCCCCTGCGTTGGAAGCATGGCGCCTTAACCACACCATCGGGGAAGTCCCCTCATCTAGCTTCAGAACTATTCCCTCTCAGTCTTTTAATTCACTTAGAAAACAAACATTTATATAAGCAGCGATCTTGTGCCCATTTTGGAATTTTGCAGTGATAAAACAGGAAAAAAAATATCCCAATCATGCGTGGCTTACCCCTTAAAGAGGGGGACAAGCAGTTATAAACGTCAGGTAGCAACATGTTCTATAAAAAATGAGCCAGATCTGAAAAGACTACACACTGTGTGATTCCCACTATTTTGGAGGAAGTAAAACAATGGAAACAGTGAAAAGATCAGTGGCCTCTGGGGGCTGGGGTGGGTGGGAGGGAGGGA
>SJYX01005722.1:0-18950 GCA_006410675.1 Oreotragus oreotragus
CCCCGGCATCACCCTTCTCCAAATCTCCGACGCCTGGATTGCGACCATTAAGACTCATCCAAGGGTGACCGTGACCCTCCTCCTGCCTGCAGATCACAACCCTCCTCTTTCCCAGCACGCTTAGACAGTGGTATTTTTTTAAATCTCCAAGGAAAGAGATTTCTCCCTCACCTTTGCTTCTGTGGTCTGACCTCTTATTTTCAAAACAGAGAAAGACTAAGAGGATGCGAGGGCTCCTGTCCCCTCACCCAGGCAGGATAGCCAGCCTGAGGAGAAGCCAAGGGCTGGGAGGAATTCTGTCTGTCTGCCTGTTTCTCCCTCTGCTTCTAAACATATTGAGCTGGCTGCTTTGTGCCAGGATGCGTTGTTGGCTCCTCCCTCTCCATTCCTATGAGAAAACTTGGCCTCTTTCTCCTTAGAAGAAGGAAGGCAGATTCCAGGTTGCTCTGGGTGGGGGGGTCTGGAAATCCCAGGTGGACACCCAGGCCCAGAGACACACTGCCTGTCCACCTCACCAAGCAGGACACTGGAGACCACCAGGCCTGTGGTGGACTTGACAGCTCCAACCTGGAGAGGTGCCCGGCCTGGAGATGGGCGACACTGCTGCGTGCCTGGGGGCAGGTCACGGCCCCTCTCCGGGCCTTTGCTCCCCGTCTTCATAACCGGGGTGCCTCTGCCTCTCCACACCTGGCTGACGCCCACATCGTCCCTCCTTCCACTGGCCCGGTTTCCAGAGCCGCCTTCACCCCCTGCATCCCCTGTCCCGCTCTTTGTCCTCAGGGCCGGTTGTAGAACAAACATCACTTCTCAGATGTCCCCTTCTTTTCTGTCCTTGTAAGGAGGCATCCCAGTGTGGTGAGATCATTGGTTGCCCACCCCTGACATCCTCTCTTTTTTTCCTCCTTGGTCAGGGACCCCGCTTTTACTGGGGGCACCAGGGATCTCTGGAGCCCCCAAAGGGAAAGCCCAGGAATAAGTGAAAACCTGGAGCCAAGCAGTGGTTCCCGCTGCACTCATGCTGGCCCTCCTCTGCCACCCCAGTTCCCCAGCTGAACTATTTTGCCCACAAAACCACTCCAAAGGGACTTGACGGTACTCTGGGGAAAATACCAGGGTGCTTTCTTCCAGTGCTCCCCAAACCTCAAGCCCTTGGGTGCCAGGGTGCTGCTCAGCTCAGACACGTGGGCCCCACAGCAGCTGTGCTGGGTCTTAGAGGCTCCAAGTCTCTCACATAAACCCTTCTGCCACCTGCCTAACCAGGAGTGCAGCTGAGGCCAAGGGGCTGGGCAAGACAGATGTCTTCGGTGTCATCTTCTCCTTGCCTCCCGTACTATCAGAAAACAAAATCTCTCACGCTTTTTCTATACCTGCCCCTCGTTAGTTTTCTGGGGAGGAAAATAACCCTCTCCATATGCTCATCTTCCTGGGGACCAACGTTGCTGATGGACACACAGCACATCTGCCAGGGCAGGGGCCAGGAGGGCCGAGCCTTTAGGGGAAAGTCCTCAGGGAACCCAGCTAAAGGTAAGAGAGGCAGGGGCTGACAAGTGTGGAAAACCACAGGTAAACTGCTTTGCGAAGGAAAGTGCTTCTGATCAGCCAAGGAAATGCTATTCATGGTAAATATCTGCTTGTCATTCCTTTGTCCAAAGGGCAGTCATAGTGTCAAGGTGGAAATGATGGGGAGTCCGTGTGGCTGGGCAGGAGGAGCCCCAGGGGAAGAAAGCTGAACTCTGAGTCACAGGTACCTAGGAACCTGAAGGGGATAATGAGTAACAGAGAGTGGAATGGGGTGGGAAGGGGAGAGAAGGGGATGGGGGAAGGGCCTTTGGGGCAGGCTGAGAAGGGAGGCTGGTCAGAACAGCAAGCAGGCACAGGTCTCACTGGGCATGAAAGTTGGGGGGAAGTTGTCCAAGTGCTGGGGGAGTTCATCCATATAGTTCAGGAGCTGGCAAACTGCAGTCCACAGACTAAATCNGGAAGGGCCTTTGGGGCAGGCTGAGAAGGGAGGCTGGTCAGAACAGCAAGCAGGCACAGGTCTCACTGGGCATGAAAGTTGGGGGGAAGTTGTCCAAGTGCTGGGGGAGTTCATCCATATAGTTCAGGAGCTGGCAAACTGCAGTCCACAGACTAAACCCAACCTGATTTTGCAAATACAGTGTTACTTACTGTTGACTGTGGCTGCTTTCTCGTAACAGAGACCACAGGACCTGCAAAGGCTGAAATATTTCCTATCTGGCCCTTTACAAAGTTTGCCAAGCCCTGCCGTCGCTGGCCCACGGATCACCCATGTCACGGCTGATGAGCACTTCCTATGTGATAAATTCTGACTGAGGTCCAAGGTTAAGGGTGTCATCCTGCCCCCTTGGCACTCACAGTCTAGAGGGAGAGACTGGTAGAAGAGAGACCACCTGTCTAACCACAGAGGTTTTACTGCAGGAAGCCAGATTGCTGTCTAGTACCATAGACACACAAGGTAGAGAAGTGAAAAGCACAGAGGTCCCAGGAGCCCAGGCGTGGGGCTTTGAGCTGAGAGACTGGGCTGTGGATCATGGGGGGCTTCGTGGAGATAAGCTTGGTCTCCAAGGGCAATAAGGGGTTAGCACCTAAAGAAGGAGGACGGACTCGGAGAGGGGCACACTCTCCCAGCCGGCCCCTAGGGAACGAAGGGCTCTTGGCAAGGCTGGAGTCTGCGGGGCTGAAGAGCTGCTGGTGTGGGCCTGACGGTGAAGATGATGCACCCAAGGGCTTTGAGCTGCACAGAGGAGAGCCGGGTCGAGGGAGGCCTGGGGTAGGACGTCAGGGGAGGGAGGCCTGGGTTGGGTGGAGGAGGCAGGGCCGTGGGGTGAGCATGGTGGGGAAAAATGACAGGTATTTTGGAGACTGGGTCAGTAGCCCTTGGGGAGCGACTGTGGCAGGTGGGAGCATAGTACTGTGAGTGTCATAGTGCTGTTGCTGAGAGGGGAGCAGTGAAAGAGAAGGTTTAGGATGATATCGGAAGATTCAGTTTCCAACAGGTGGTGTTTGAGCTGCCTCTGGGATGCCCCAGTTAGAGTGTCCAGAAGAGAGTATCTGCCCAGTTCTGGACTTGGGGGGAGGGCCTGTGCCGGAGCTGCAGATCAAAAGGCCAGAAAAGTGGAAGAGATTGTGCAAGGCCTGTGTGAAGTGACAGCTGAGAACAGATGCGAGAGCAGGATCCCAGGGACATTACTGAGCACCTGCGACCTGAGCGCCTGGCTGAGTGTGAGGCGTTGAGGACAGAGCAGGAATCAGACGTACTCCCTGACCTGGGGAACTCACTGTCCATTCGGTAAGAGAGGCACATCGATAGATCATCTCAAGAAATATGGTAAGTGATAAAATAGATGTGTGTTTGTTTGGCTCCAGGGATCTGGACAAAAACGATTTAGCGGAAAGCACTCTGGCTCCTGGCTGGCCGGGTAATGGACAGCTGAGGCTGCTTTTGCCTGCACGGCATCTATTCCCCCTTCTGGTAAGAGCCCCTCCATTTCCCTTTAGGGAAGCACCTCTCCACTCTTGTAACCTGTGCGTGTGGGAGCTGGCAACTCCATTTGGAGGCCATGCGAGGGGTTCAGGGCACCCGCTGAAACCCAGTCCTAGGACTGCATCCGGGGAAGCGCTTTCNTGCTTTTGCCTGCACGGCATCTATTCCCCCTTCTGGTAAGAGCCCCTCCATTTCCCTTTAGGGAAGCACCTCTCCACTCTTGTAACCTGTGCGTGTGGGAGCTGGCAACTCCATTTGGAGGCCATGCGAGGGGTTCAGGGCACCCGCTGAAACCCAGTCCTAGGACTGCATCCGGGGAAGCGCTTTCCTGGCTTGGACTGTTGGGGGTAATGTCAGAGCAGGCTGCGGGGGAGGGAGCACACGAAAAGCAAACAGAGAGACAGAGTGGATCTGGGGAACCTCATTTGAGTTCTGTGAACTGAGATCTGCCCGGGCCCTGCCTTTCAAAGGCAGCAAATCACTTCATACGCGCGTGACCAATTTTTTAAAGTCAACCTGGGACACAATCATACCAGAAAAACATATAAGAGCATAATAATATCATATATGGAAAATCCACGCACTATGACTTTAACATTAATATATGAAAATAGTTACCTATTTGAAATTATGTGTCTCTCTCTATTATTTACTTTTCTGGCCCATAAATGCTGTTATGTAAACAAAACAATAAGACTAGTTAAAAGAGGAGATTAGCACTCACTGATAGTAGGACCAAACAAATATAACAATATTTTTATAACATCTTTCTTTTTGTCCTCATATAATTTTATAAATTTATTTTAATTCTTGGAAACTTTATTGAAACTAAAATTTTGTGGGCTATATTACTGTGTATTCTTAAGATACATAAATGTGAGTCTTTTATTTTTTTTAATATAAATGTATTTATTTTAATTGGAGGCTAATTTGAAAGGAGAACAGAAATACAATAGGACAAATGAAATAGATATTATCCATATTTAATTTTAAAAAGAGCAATGACATCTTTCTTCCTGTCCTGTGGGGTGGTAGGGCAATTTGACTCTTTCTGTTTTCTTCTCCGGTAACTGAACTGCCTGAGGTCTTTATTTAGGATGGCCTTCTTGTCTTTCATGTAATAGTTCAACTCCAGAAGGCAAATGTAAAATTCACTTGGACCTACAGTTCTGCTCATATCAAGCCCACATTGTACTGATTCCTTGTGTCAGTCCAACATGATGATATCGAACTAAAAATCCTCTCAACAAAGACATTTCAGCATTTTCAGATTGTGGAAATCAGTTCACAGCTCCTGAGAAATGTCCATCCACTTTTATCTACAGACCTGTTTTGGTCGACCAGCTGTTTATCAATCCAGTCTTTTGCACCTGTGAATTCATCATATAGACTGTCCGTATCTAAAATGTCCATAATTTTTAAATACTCAGATGTCATCAGAAGTTTAACTTCTTTCTTTGGGAAAATGGTTTAGAGCACAGAGGTAATTTGAATTTGCGAAATCAAAGTTGATTTCTACAAAGGTTCCTTTTATGTGTCAGCTGGATTAGGTCACTGGGGTGCCCAGATATTTGGTTAAACCTTTTTCTGGATGTGTCTGTGAGGGTGTTTCTGAATGAGATTAGCCTTGGAATCAGTAGACTGAATACACTGAGTCTGTAGGTTGCTCTCTCCTACATGGGGGACCTCATCCACTCCTTTGAAAGCCTGAGTGTCAGATTGAGACTAGAACTTACACCGTTGGCCCTCCTGGGTCTCAGGTCTTGGCACTCAGACTGGAACCACACTGTCAGCTCCCTTGGTCTTCAGCTGTTGACCATAGATACAGAAGTCTTCTCAACCACCAAAACCGCAGGAGCCAATTCTTAACATGAATAAGTGTGTGTCTATATACATACAAAGATAGACAGGCAGCGGAGAAGGCAATGGCACCCCACTCCAGTCCTCTTGCCTGGAAACTCCCATGGACGGAGGAGCCTGGTGGGCTGCAGTCCATGGGGTCGCTGAGTCAGACACGACTGAGCGACTTCACTTTCACTTTTCACTTTCATGCATTAGAGAAGAAATGGCAACCTACTCCAGTGTTCTTGCCTGGAGAATCCCAGGGATGGCGGAGCCCAATGGGCTGCCGTCTGTGGGGTCTCACAGAGTCGGACACGACCGAAGCGACTTAGCAGCAGCAGCAGCAGCATAGACAGGCAGATCTGGTCTCCCCTATCTGTCCATGTCTTTCTATGGAGTACGTTCATGGTCAGTCGTGTTTGACTCTCTGAGACCTCATAGACTATAGCCTGCCAGGCTCCTCTGTCCACGGAATTTTCCAGGCAAGAACACTGGAGTGGGTTGCCATTTCCTACTCCAGGGGATCTTCCCCACCCAGGGATCAAACCCGGGTCTCCTGCCTCTCCTGCATTTGCTGGTGGATTCTTTACCACTCGAGCCACCTGGGAAGCCCAGTATCTATCTCATGTCCCATTGGTTCTGTTTCTCTGCAGAACCCAGACTAACAGATTTCAAGTCAGTTCAAGTTTTAATAGAGAAATTAAGAAAGTCTTGAAGCAGCCTTATTTCCAAAGTATGAGACTTTTTTTTCTATATGAGTTTTTGTCACGAGCTACATATAACATTGAACAACTCAGATGTGGTTGGTTCATCCTTTTTTAGGCTCCGCATGGCCTCTGTAAAGGTCATCAAGCAGTTTTGGAGAAATAGCATAAACATTTGTTTTACTCTAATCTCTTTCTCCATTCTCATCTTTAATGTACTTCCAAATTCACTCTTTAAAAATATGATTTTACAACAGGTCAACACTCTAACATCTCTACCATGGACCGCAATCTTGATAGCTGTCCTGTNTTGATTATATTCTTTGCAGCCAAAAACAAGACTGGGAGCTGACTGTGGCTCAGATCACGAACTCCTTATTGCCAAATTCAGTCTTAAATTGAGGAAAGTAGGGAAAAACCACTAGACCATTCTAGTATGACCTAAATCAAATCCCTAATGATTATACAGTGGAAGTGAGAAATAGATTTAAGGGACTAGATCTGATAGACAGAGTACCTGATGAACTATGGATGGAGGTTTGTGACATTTGGCAGATTAGATCTTTTCTATTTTTCAGTAAGAAGGTTACAGACTGAATGGAATTTGCTAAAGTTTACATTTGCCTGTCTGTGGAATGTCCAAGAGAGAGGAGTAAGATTAGTTTGCATTTGGATAGGATATCAACAGCCTTTAGTTTTGTGTTTTCTGTGACTGTGTTACAATCTTCATAGAAATCAAGATGACCATTTGAAACTGTTTTTCAAAGTAAAGTACCTAAGAGCTGGGGGGGAAACCATCTTTTTGTTGCCACAATTCAGACTTGATATACACAGCATGACTGTTAGTGAGATCTGAAAAATCAGTTCTCCACTTTCGGAGGCCAAGTTATTGAAACATCTCCTTTTGTTCTTCCATGAGACATTTAGTTGCACCCTCTGAATCAGGAAATGTAACTTCACTCAGTTTCAGAAAGCCATCGAGGAAACAATATATGATGCTTGATCATTCATGTAGGATGCCTGAGCCACTATTTGTGACTGAGAATTGCTGTCTTTTAGGAGATGAAAAACTTTTGATTGATTTATAATTACTCGCTTGACTCATCCCAAATTTGCGAGATTCCATTTACGCAAGTCTCCCTGTATGCATCATGGCCCCTTCTTCAAGCCCAAATTCTTTTCTGCATGCTGTGCAGTCCTCTGTTTTAATTATTTACCTCCCTGATCCAGTTGTCTGTGTCTATCTGTCATCAAAATATCACAGTCATTCAGAGAAAGACAAATATTATATGGTATCACTTCTATGTGGAATCTAAAAAATTGTACAAATGAATAAAGCAAAACAGACTCACAGACAAACTTATGGAATTAATATTGTTAAAATAGCCATACGGCTGCCCAAAGCAATCTACAGATTCACCATTACGTCTGTCAAATTACCCATGGCCTCTTTCAGAGAACCAGAACAAATAATCCTGAAAGGCCTGTGGCGCACAGAAGACCCATAATTACCAAAGCAATCCTGAAGAAAAAGAACAAAGCAGGAGGCATAACCATTTCTGACTTTAGACAATACTACAGAGCTACAGTAATCAAAACAGCATGGTATTGGAACAAAACAGATATATGGATCAATGGAGCATAATAGAAAGCCCCAAAATAAACTCACATGCCCATGATCAATTAATTTTCAACAAAGGAGACAAGAACATACAATGGAAAAAGTCTCTTCAGCAAGTGGTACTGGGAAAGTTGGACAGCACAGTAAAATTAGACCATACCCTCTCATCATACACAAAAATAAANACAGTAATCAAAACAGCATGGTATTGGAACAAAACAGATATATGGATCAATGGAGCATAATAGAAAGCCCCAAAATAAACTCACATGCCCATGATCAATTAATTTTCAACAAAGGAGACAAGAACATACAATGGAAAAAGTCTCTTCAGCAAGTGGTACTGGGAAAGTGGGACAGCACAGTAAAATTAGACCATACCCTCTCATCATACACAAAAATAAATTCAGAATGGCTTATAGCCTTAAACACAACATGCAACATCATAAAACTCGTAGAAGAGAACATAGGCAAAAATTGTATCAATGTTTTCTTATGTCAGATCTCCCAAGGCAATAGAAATAAAAACAAAAATAAATCAATGGGACCTAATCAAACTTAAAACTTTTGCCCAGCAAAGAAAACCATAAACAAAACAAAAAGAGGGACTTCCCTGGTGCTCCAGCACTTAAGATTCTGTGCCCCCAATGCAGGGGCCTAGGTTCAATTCCTGGTCAGAGAACTAGATCCCACATGCTGCGACTAAGACCTGGGGCAGCCAAATAAATCTAAAAAACAACAACAACAACAAAAACTATTAAAAAAAGACTTTACTTTTTAAAAAGACAATCTACCGAGTGGGAGAAAATATTTGCAAACCATGCAACCAATAAGGAGTTAATTTCCAAAATGTACAAACAGCTCACACAACTCAACAATAAAAACAACCCAATTGAAAATTGGGCATAAGACCTAAAGAGACATTTCTCCAAAGAAGAAATACAGATGGCCGATAGGCACGTGNCTTTACTTTTTAAAAAGACAATCTACCGAGTGGGAGAAAATATTTGCAAACCATGCAACCAATAAGGAGTTAATTTCCAAAATGTACAAACAGCTCACACAACTCAACAATAAAAACAACCCAATTGAAAATTGGGCATAAGACCTAAAGAGACATTTCTCCAAAGAAGAAATACAGATGGCCGATAGGCACGTGAAAAGATGCTCAACACCACCAATTATTAGAAAAACACAAATCAAAACTACAACAAGGTACCATCTCATGCTGATCAGAATGGCCATCGTTTAAGTCTACAAATGAATGCTGAAGAGGGTGTGGAGAAAGGGGAACACTCCTCTGCTGGTGGTAGGAATGTAAGTTGATGTAGTCGCTGTGGAAAACAGTATGGAGATTCCTCAGAAAACGAACGCTAGAACTACTACTGTTGCTGTTGCTGAGTCGCTCAGTCGTGTCCAACTCATCGCGACTCCATGGACTGAAGCATGCCAGGCTTTCCTGTTCACCATCTCCCGGAGCTTGCTCAAATTCATCTCAATTGAGTCGGTGATGCCATCCAACCAGCTTGTCCTCTGTCGTCCCCTTTTCCTCCTGCCTTCAATCTTTCCCAGCATCAGGGTCTTTTCTAATGAGTCAGCTCTTTGCATCCGGTGGCCAAAGTATTGGCACTTTGGCTTCAGCATCAGTCCTTCCAATGAACATTCAGGACTGATTTCCTTTAGGATGGACTGGTTGGATCTCCTTGCAGTCCAAGGGTCTCTCAAGAGTCTTCTCCAACAACACAGTTCAAAAGCATCAGTTCTTCAGCACTCAGCCTTCTTTATGGTCCAACTCTCACATCCATACATGCCCACTGGAAAAACCATAGTTCTGACTATGTGGACCTTTGTTGGCAGAGTAATGTCTCTGCTTTTTAATATGCTATCTAGGCTGGTCATAGCTTTTCTTCCAAAGAGCAAGCATCTTCTAATTTCATGACTGCAGTTACCGTCTACAGTGACTTTGGAGCCCAAGAAAATAAAGTCTGTTACTGTTTCCATTTTCCCCTCATCTATTTACCATGATGTGATGGGACCAGATGCCATGATCTTGGTTTTCTGAACGTTGAGTTTTTGGCCAACTTTTTCACTCTCCTCTTCTAACTTCATCAAGAGGCTCTTTAGTTCCTCTTCACTTTCTACCATAAGGGTGGTGTCATCTGCATATCTGAGGTTATTGATATCTCTCCCAGTAATCTTGATTCCAGCTTGTGCTTCATCCAGCCTGGCATTTCGCATGATGTACTCTGCATATAAGTTAAATAAGCAGGGTGACAATATACNCTCCATTCATCTGCATGTTAAAAGTGATGAAACAAGAGGGAGAGGACATGTGTATACCTACAGCTGATTCATGTTGATGCATGGTAGAAACCAACATAATACTGTAAAGGAATTATCCTTCAATTAAATAAATAAATTTTAAAAAATTTAAAAACTAATGAAACAGTTATGGCAATGATATAGTCCTTTTTGATCATTTTGATGCGACTGTATTATTCCAGAACAAAATTCTGTTTCCCAGGGTCACTTTTAAGTATCCAAAATAGCTTGTGTTGTGTTAGGTTCATACGCAAAACTAGACTGAGGGTTCAGATTCCACTAACGCTCCTATGCTCTTATTCTTGGCTGCATTCTGTAGTCACATGAGGAGATTTAGAAAATATGGATGCCTAGGTCTCAACAAGAATGATTTGGATTTAATTTATCTGGTGAGTAGCTAGGTCATTAGACTCTGTTAAGAATTTCCCATGTTACTACAATGTGTCGCCAAGTTTGAGACCAGTGTTTTCAGTTGAGTCCATTAAAAGGGCTAATAACAATGAAGTTTGTCTAAGCACCTCACATTCTCAGAGCCTGATCACATGGAAACAGTACAGTATTCGTTCCCATCCATATGGCTTTGTGTGTTGCCTGTGCTTTTGACTATGGCAGAGAGGGGGTTGTTGTTGTTATCATTTTAGTCTCTAACGTGTGTCTGACTCGTTTGACACCTCATGAACTATAGCCCATCAGGCTTCTCTGTCCATGGGATTTCCCAAGCAAGAATAACTGCAGTGAGCTGCTGTTTTCTTCTCCAAGGGATTTTCCTGACCTTGGGATTGAATCTGCACTTCCTGCATTGGCAGGCAGAATCTTTACCACTGAGTCACCAGGGAAGCCCAGAGTGGGGGCTATCAAGGTGAAATTCACTCTACAGATTTATCATAATCTTGGTGGTAACATTTCTGGTAACATGCGCTAACTGAAGCAAAGTTTATTATGGGGTTGTAAGTTGTACATGTCAGGTTCTTATCTTCTTTCTCCTGTTCTGCTGTGTTAGTTCCTTAACCAGAATTTATGAGAGGATGTGATGCACCAGTCATTGTGCAGGGCTAAGAATATAGCAGTGAAGGAACATATAGGTAAGATTATACAACTGTTGGTGATATGTTTTTCAGGAAACAGTGAAAATAATTAACAGAATAAAATACTTAAAATGTTTTAACTTAAACAAAAACAGTAGTTGGTATTATAATGTAGAATATAGTCACAAAAATTGGAAAGAGAATGTGGATGTGTAAGTGAAAGGAAAAGTGGAAAGATTATAAAAAGAAAAATGTACCAGGATTTTCATCTTAACTGGAAGGAACCAACTATTTTGCTTCATTTTTGGCACTGGTAATGACACAAGTTTAAGATGTAAAGAATCTATGTAGACAGTTTAAGGGACATATAAAATAAATGTAAAATATAAACATGATATATAACTATCAAGTCACTACAGAAGAATTGCATCATTTAAACAACTAAAATCAAGGAAATAAAGGAAAATTAATAACTGATACCTATAAATATTTATACTGTAGAAACCAAAAATACACATTTTCTTCAAGCATCTGTGCTTTATTTACCAAAATAAATCAGTATTATTCAAGAACAAATAAATGATAAATAACAGAAACTGCAGAAATCACATATGGTCACAGTTGTACAGTACTAAAAAATAAAACTACTGCCCAAAATACTAAAAACAAACAATGAAGCAAAAATATTAAACAAACCACGTGCCTAATGGAACAAATGGGACAAATTGGAAAATAAAGTTATAATTGTAGAATATAGAGAACTACTATATTATAGCACAACATTTCAACAGTGGTGTCTTACCAAAGATGTTCTAAGAGACAGATTCATTGGCTTTAGCCTTTTCTACATTAAAAAATAAATGTAAGTGAATAAAATATTTATCAAAAAAACTTAAGAAGATTACAACAAACCAAAGAGACAATGATTAGGGACAAAACCAATATAAATTTAATTGCATTAGAGAAATCTAATATTGACAAGTGAGTCAGAACTAAATCTTTCTTTTAAGGAAAATTCTATTTAATTTTAAGCAAAGAGTAATTACTGCAGATGGTGACTGCAGCCATGAAATTAAAAGATACTTACTCCTTGGAAGAAAAGTTATGACCAACCTAGATAGCATATTCAAAAGCAGAGACATTACTTTGCCAACAAAGGTCCGTCTAGTCAAGACTATGGTTTTTCCAGTGGTCATATATGGATGTGAGAGTTGGACTGTGAAGAAAGCTGAGTGCCGAAGAACTGATGTTTTTGAACTGTCGTATTGGAGAAGACTCTTGAGAGTCCCTTGGACTGCAAGGAGATCCAACCAGTCCATTCTGAAGATCAGCTTGGGATTTCTTTGGAAGGAATGATGCTAAAGCTGAAACTCCAGTGCTTTGGCCACCTCATGTGAAGAATTGACTCATTGGAAAAGACTCTGATGCTGGGAGGAATTGGAGGCAGGAGGAGAAGGGGATGACAGAGGATGAGCTGTCTCTTATACACATCTAGATGTGTATAAGAGACAGGGAGAGGACATGTGTATACCTACAGCTGATTCATGTTGATGCATGGTAGAAACCAACATAATACTGTAAAGGAATTATCCTTCAATTAAATAAATAAATTTTAAAAAATTTAAAAACTAATGAAACAGTTATGGCAATGATATAGTCCTTTTTGATCATTTTGATGCGACTGTATTATTCCAGAACAAAATTCTGTTTCCCAGGGTCACTTTTAAGTATCCAAAATAGCTTGTGTTGTGTTAGGTTCATACGCAAAACTAGACTGAGGGTTCAGATTCCACTAACGCTCCTATGCTCTTATTCTTGGCTGCATTCTGTAGTCACATGAGGAGATTTAGAAAATATGGATGCCTAGGTCTCAACAAGAATGATTTGGATTTAATTTATCTGGTGAGTAGCTAGGTCATTAGACTCTGTTAAGAATTTCCCATGTTACTACAATGTGTCGCCAAGTTTGAGACCAGTGTTTTCAGTTGAGTCCATTAAAAGGGCTAATAACAATGAAGTTTGTCTAAGCACCTCACATTCTCAGAGCCTGATCACATGGAAACAGTACAGTATTCGTTCCCATCCATATGGCTTTGTGTGTTGCCTGTGCTTTTGACTATGGCAGAGAGGGGGTTGTTGTTGTTATCATTTTAGTCTCTAACGTGTGTCTGACTCGTTTGACACCTCATGAACTATAGCCCATCAGGCTTCTCTGTCCATGGGATTTCCCAAGCAAGAATAACTGCAGTGAGCTGCTGTTTTCTTCTCCAAGGGATTTTCCTGACCTTGGGATTGAATCTGCACTTCCTGCATTGGCAGGCAGAATCTTTACCACTGAGTCACCAGGGAAGCCCAGAGTGGGGGCTATCAAGGTGAAATTCACTCTACAGATTTATCATAATCTTGGTGGTAACATTTCTGGTAACTTGCGCTAACTGAAGCAAAGTTTATTATGGGGTTGTAAGTTGTACATGTCAGGTTCTTATCTTCTTTCTCCTGTTCTGCTGTGTTAGTTCCTTAACCAGAATTTATGAGAGGATGTGATGCACCAGTCATTGTGCAGGGCTAAGAATATAGCAGTGAAGGAACATATAGGTAAGATTATACAACTGTTGGTGATATGTTTTTCAGGAAACAGTGAAAATAATTAACAGAATAAAATACTTAAAATGTTTTAACTTAAACAAAAACAGTAGTTGGTATTATAATGTAGAATATAGTCACAAAAATTGGAAAGAGAATGTGGATGTGTAAGTGAAAGGAAAAGTGGAAAGATTATAAAAAGAAAAATGTACCAAGATTTTCATCTTAACTGGAAGGAACCAACTATTTTGCTTCATTTTTGGCACTGGTAATGACACAAGTTTAAGATGTAAAGAATCTATGTAGACAGTTTAAGGGACATATAAAATAAATGTAAAATATAAACATGATATATAACTATCAAGTCACTACAGAAGAATTGCATCATTTAAACAACTAAAATCAAGGAAATAAAGGAAAATTAATAACTGATACCTATAAATATTTATACTGTAGAAACCAAAAATACACATTTTCTTCAAGCATCTGTGCTTTATTTACCAAAATAAATCAGTATTATTCAAGAACAAATAAATGATAAATAACAGAAACTGCAGAAATCACATATGGTCACAGTTGTACAGTACTAAAAAATAAAACTACTGCCCAAAATACTAAAAACAAACAATGAAGCAAAAATATTAAACAAACCACGTGCCTAATGGAACAAATGGGACAAATTGGAAAATAAAGTTATAATTGTAGAATATAGAGAACTACTATATTATAGCACAACATTTCAACAGTGGTGTCTTACCAAAGATGTTCTAAGAGACAGATTCATTGGCTTTAGCCTTTTCTACATTAAAAAATAAATGTAAGTGAATAAAATATTTATCAAAAAAACTTAAGAAGATTACAACAAACCAAAGAGACAATGATTAGGGACAAAACCAATATAAATTTAATTGCATTAGAGAAATCTAATATTGACAAGTGAGTCAGAACTAAATCTTTCTTTTAAGGAAAATTCTATTTAATTTTAAGCAAAGAGTAATTACTGCAGATGGTGACTGCAGCCATGAAATTAAAAGATACTTACTCCTTGGAAGAAAAGTTATGACCAACCTAGATAGCATATTCAAAAGCAGAGACATTACTTTGCCAACAAAGGTCCGTCTAGTCAAGGCTATGGTTTTTCCAGTGGTCATGTATGGATGTGAGAGTTGGACTGTGAAGAAAGCTGAGCGCCGAAGAATTGATGCTTTTGAACCTGTCTCTTATACANAGGGGAGGGAGAAGGGTGAGGGAGGGGAACAGGAGGAGGATGGGAGAGAGGGAGAGGGAGGAAGATTTCTGGTGTCTCTTCTTACAAAGGCACTAATCACATCATGAGGGCCCCACCCCCATGATCTCATCTAACCCTAATTACCTTCCCAAACCACGTCTCCAAATATCACCATATCTGGGGATAAGCCTTCAACCTATGAATTTGAGGGTTACACAAACATTCAGTCTATAACCAACACCCTATGGCCTGTCTCTTATACACATCTAGATGTGTATAAGAGACAGGTAGATAGCATATTAAAAAGCAGAGACATTACTTTGCCAACAAAGGTCCATCTAGTCAAGGCTATGGTTTTTCCAGTGGTCATGTATGGATGTGAGAGTTGGACTATGAAGAAAGCTGGGCACCGAAGAATCGATGCTTTTGAACTGTGGTGTTGGAGAAGACTCTTGAGAGTCTCTTGGACTTCAAGGAGATCCAACCAGTCCATTCTGAAGGAGATCAGCCCTGGGATTTCTTTGGAAGGAATGATGCTCAAGCTGAAACTCCAGTACTTTGGCCACCTCATGCGAAGAGTTGACTCATTGGAAAATACTCTGATGCTGGGAGGGATTGGGGGCAGGAGGAGAAGGGGACGACCGAGGATGAGATGGCTGGATGGCATCACTGACTCAATGGACGTGAGTCTGAGTGAACTCCAGAAGTTGGTGATGGACAGGGAGGCCTGGTGTGCTGCGATTCATGGGGTCGCAAAGAGTCGGACATGACTGAGCGAATGAACTGAACTGAACTGATTGTAAAGTAATTAGCCTCCAATTATAATAAATAAATTAATTTTTTAAAAAGGAGATGTGCATAAGAATATATAATGAACTTGTATAAAGGTATGCAATGGAATACTACTCAACTAAAGAAAAGAACGAAATCGTGCCATTTCCAGCAACCTGGATGGGCCTAGAGATTATCATTCTAAGTGAAGTTAAGTCAGAAATAAAAGACAAATGCCATATGATATCACTGATATGCGGCATCTAAAATGTGATACAGATGAATGTATCTGTGAAACAGAACCAGAACCAGGGACAGAGAACAGACAGGTGATTGCCAAGGGGGAAGGAGATGGGAGAGGGCTGGGCTGGGAGTTAGGATTAGCGGATGCAAACCAGTATATATAGAATGGATAAACAAGGGCCACTGTATAGCACGTGGAACTGCATTCAATATCCTGTGAAAGCCTTAATGGGAAAGAATATGAAAAAGAATGTATATATATATGTATAATTGAATCACTTTGCTGTACAATAGCAATTAACACAACATTGTAATTCAATCATTATTCAATAAAAATAAATTTTAAAAAAGAAAACAAACTTATGGCAACCAAAGGGGAAGGGGTGGGGAAGGATAAATCAGGATTAACAGACACAAACTACTGCACATAGAATACATAAGCAAAGAATTATTGTATAGCACTATTGTATATAGTCATCTGTTCAATATCTTGTGATACTCTATAAGGAAAAAGAAATTTTAAAATAATATAGATACATACACATATATGGGCTTTCCTGGTGGCCCAGCAATAAAGAATCTGCCTGCAATGCAGGAGCCGAAGGAGACTCGGGTTCCGTCCTTGGGTCAGGAAGATCCCCTGGAGAAGGACATGGCTACCCACTTCAGTATTCTTGCCTGGAGAATCCCATGGACAGAGGAGCCTAGCAGCATACAGTCCACAGAATCACAAAGACTAAACATGACTGAAGCAACTTAGCACACACGCATATATATGTATGCGTGTACATAGATATGCACACACACGTTACGTATGTATAACCAAATCTGCTGTACACCTGAAACTAACATAACGTGGTAAGTTAACTATACTTCAATTGAAAATATAATTAGAATAAAACATGGTCCTTGAGGCTTTTTCCCCTGGTGATGTCATTGATATTGTATTGTAATTATTTTCATTATCTGAACTCTTAAAATACATGGTCACAATACTCACAGTGTTAAAAATTAGACTATCACTAGCTCATCTCAATCCACAGGTCAAGTCAAAGGCGAACTGTTAAAGTCACTTGAGTTACACACTTCTGTGCCATCATTCACAGTGATGTAATGACAATGATGGTTTAGGATGAACCACAAATCCCAGGTGACAACATTAGCTAAAAATATATCTAATTTTTTCTGGGTTAGATTTACACCTATTGCATTTCTTTTTTTAGCAATTGTAAATGGTCTTGTATTTTTACTTTCAGTTTTTATACTTTCATTCATATTCTATAAAAGCACAATTGATGTGTACATATTTGTCTTACATCCTGTGACCTTGCTGAACTCACTCACTAGTTCTAGGAGATTTTTTAGTAGATTGCTTGAGATTTTCTTTGTAACACATTGATACCTGCAAAAATGAACAACTCTGTTTCTTACTTTCTGATCTGTATGTATATATGTATTTCTGGGGTCGCACAGAGTTGGACACGACTGAAGCAACTTAGCAGCAGCAGCAGCAGCATCTATTTAATTGAAGTATAATTGATTTATAATAAATAGTGAGTTTTAAGTGCACATCAAAGTGGTTCAGATATATATTATATATGCATATCTGTATAATATATATTGCAGATTATTTTCCACTCTAAATTATTGAATATACTTCCCTGTATTATATAGTAAATCTTTGTTGTTTATCTATTTTTTGTATAGTGATGTGTATCTGTTTATCCCATACTTCTCATTTATCCCTTCCACCCCTGTATTCCCTTTTGGAAATCACCAGTTTATTTTCTATGTGTGTGAGTCTGTTTTGTAAATATCAATAGATTCATTTGCACTATTTTTTAGATTTCACATATAAAAGATGCTATATAATATTTGTCTTTGTCTTATTTACTTAATATAGTAATCTCTAGGCCCATCCATATTGCTTCAAATGGCAACATTTCATTCTTTTTTATGGCTTAGTGACATTCCATTATATATACATCTCCTTTATCCATTCATCTGCTGATAGACTCTTTGATTGCTTCCAGGTCTTATCTATTGTAAATAGTGCTGCTATGAGCATTGGAGAACATGTATCTTTTAGAATTAGAGTTGTTGTCTCTTTTGGGTATACACCCAGGCGTGGGGATGCTGGATCATATGGTAGCTCCATTTTTAGTTTTTTTAGGGAACCTCCATACTGTTTTCCATAATAGTCGCATAAAGGTACAGTCCCACCAACAATGTAGGAGAGTTCCCTTTTCTCCACACCCTCTCCAGCATTTATAATTTGTTGACTTTTTGATGATAGCTGTTCTTACTGAATATGAGGTGAGATACTTCATTGTGGTTTTGTTTGCATTTCTCTTATTAGAAAAATCAGTGATATTGAGCACCTTTTAATGTGTCTTTGGCCACCTGTGTGCTCTCTTTGGAGAAATGTCTAGGTAGGTTTTTTTTTTTTTTTTTTTTTTTTTAAGTGAATTTCTTGTTTATTTTCTCATCTTCTTACCTCTCTCTAACTTTTTTTTAAAATTTTATTTTATTTTACTTTACAGTACTCTACTGGTTTTGGCATACATTGACATGAATCCGCCACGGGTGTACACGAACTCCCAAACATGAACCCCCCTCCCTCCTCCCACTCCCCATCATCCCTCCGGATCATCCCCATACACCAGCCCCAAGCATCCTGCATCCTGCATCGAACTCAGACTGGCGATTCATTTCCTACATGATATTTCCTACACATATTTCAATGCTATTCTCCCAAATCATCCCACCCTCTCCCCCTCCCTCTCCCTCTCCCTCAGAGTCCAAAAGTCCACTCTACACATCTGCGTCTCTCTTGCTGTCCTGCATACAGGGTCCTCATTACCATCTTTCTAAATTCCATATATATGTGTTAGTATACTGTATTGGTGTTTTTCTTTCTGGCTTACTTCACTCTGTATAATTGGTTCCAGTTTCATCCATCTTATTAGAACTGATTCAAATGTATTCTTTTTAATGGCTGAGTAATACTCCATTGTGTATATGTACCACAGCTTTCTTATCCATTCATCCGCTGATGGACATCTAGGTTGTTTCCATGTCCTGGCTATTATAAACAGTGCTGCAA
>SJYX01005722.1:27664-70964 GCA_006410675.1 Oreotragus oreotragus
TTTTTTTTTTTTTTTTTTTATTTTGTTTTTTTTTATCGTTTTAGACAAACACTTTAAATCAACTGTTTTAAAATACACCTGAAGATTAAAGAAAAGCATGAATAAGGAACTAAAGGAAACCAAGAGAATGGAGTATGAACAAACAGGGAATATTAATAAAGAGACAGAAATTATAAAACGGAACCAAATAGAAAACCTGGAGCTGAAAAATACAATACTTGAAATGAAAAACTGACTAGAGGGGCTCAAGAGTATTTCTGAGCAAGCAGAAGAGTCAAGGAATAAAAGTCAATTGAAATTATCCAGGCTGAAGGACAGAAAGAAAAAATGAAGAAAAATGAACAGAGCCTAAGAGACACTGAGACACCATCAGGTATACCAACATGATGGAAGCTGTAGGACTAGAATGGGTACAGAGAGCATGTTTGAAGAAACAACATCCAAAAATATCCCCAATTTTATTAAAGACGTGAATCTACACATCCAAGAAGCTCAAAGAATTCCAAGTACGATAAACTTGAAAAGATCCAAACTGAGGCACATTGTAACAAAAAACAAGTCAAACTATTTCACTCATCTGCTCAAAATTCTGTAATGGCCCCTCATCTCACTTAGAGTAAAATTCAGTATCCTGCGATATCTTTCATAATCCCACCACCTCTGCTACATCACCTCTCTGGCTTCATCTGCTACCATTTTCCCTCGTTCTTTCTCCTGTCTCACTGGCCTCCCTGTTGTTCTTCAAAAGAAAAGTGAAAGTGTTAGTCACTCAGTCATGTCTGACTCTTTGTGACCCCCACAGACTGTAACCCGCCAGGCTTCTCTGTCCATAGAATTCTCCAGGCAGGAATGCTGGAATGGGTAGCCACTGCCTTCTCTAGGGGATCTTTCCAAACCAGGACTGAGCCAAGGTCTCTTGCATTGCAGGCAGACTCTTTACCATCTAAGCCACCAGGGCCTGCTGTTCTTCAAACCTATTAGTAATTCAATCTCAGCTACTAATATAGGCATGTTGAAGTCTTCAACCATCAATATAATAGTGAATTTGTCTATTTCTCCAAATATTTTGACACCTGTTAGGTGCATAAACATCAAAGATTGTTATGTCTTCTTAGAAAATTAACTCCTTTATCACTATATAATACTCCTCTTTATTCCTGATAACTTTTCTTGTTCTAAAGTCTGCTTTATTTGAAATTAATATAGCTACTGTAGCTTTCTTTTGATTAATATTGGCATGGTTACCTTTCTCCATTCTATTTTTTATTTTTTAATTGAAGGATAAGTGCTTTACAGAATTATGCTGGTTTCTGCCAAACATCACATGAATCAGCCATAGGTATACACATGTTCCCTCCCTCTTGAGCCACTCTCCCACACCCCTACCCATCCCACCCCTCTGTGTTGTTATAGAACCTGGTTTGGGTTCCCTGAATCATACAGCAAATTCTCATTGGCTATCTCCTTCTTGGAAAAAAAGCTATGACCAACATAGACAGCATATTAAAAAGCCCAGACATGATTTTGCCAACAAGGGTCTGTCTAGTCAGAGCTATGTTTTCTCCAGTAGTTGTGTATGGATATGAGAACTGAACTATAAATAAAGTTGAGTGCAGAAGAATTGATGCTTTTGAACTGTGGTATTGGAGAAGACTCTTGAGAGTCCCTTGGATTGCAAGGAGATCCAACCAGCAAATCCTAATGGAAATCAGTCCTGAATATTCACTGGAAGGACTGAGCTGAAGCTCCAGTACTTTGGCCACCGGATGCAAAGAGCTGGCTCGTTAGAAAAGACCCTGATGCTGGGGAAGATTGAGGGCAGGAGGAGAAGGGGACGACAGAGGATGAGACGGTTGGATGGCATCACCGACTCCATGGACATGAGTTTGAGCAAGCTCTGGGAGTTGGTGATGGACAGGGAAGCCTGGGGTGCTGCAGTCCACGGGGTCGCGAAGAGTTGGACACAGCTAAGCAACTGAACTGGACGGAATCTCTATTTTACACCAGACAGGGTAAGTTTCCGCGTTACTCTCACCGTGCATCCCACTCTCTCCTTCCTCCCCTGCATTCCTTTATTTTTAATTTACTGTGTTGTTATATTTAACGTCTTTTTTTAAATAAACAACATATAGTTGGCTGTTTTTTTAAGTTCACTCATCAATTGCTCTTCATTGGTGTGTTTATACCCTCTCATATTTAAATGACTACTGATATAGTTGGACTAATATCTGCCATGTCTGTGACTGTTTGCTGTTTATTGCACTTGTTCTGTTTCTTTCTTTTTTTAATCTGTCCCCTTTTTCTCTACTTTCTCTGGCTTTAATGAAACATTTTATAGGATACCATTTTCTCTTCGCTCTTCGCGTTCCAATTATATTTCTTTTAAATATGTTTTCAGTGGTTGCCCTAGGCTTTGTGATGTATATTTTAAGTGATCTGAGTCCATTTCCTAAATAACACTATCTTGCTTCACAGCTGGTACAGGTACCTCATCACAGAATATGCCCTGTTCCTCCCTCTTGTCTCTTATAACTTTGTTGTGATTCATTTCATTTATCCATAATCTGTCATTAGCCAGTGACGTGAAGTGAAAGTCGCTCAGTCATGTCCGACTCTTTGCGACCCCGTGGACTATACAGTCCACGGAATTCTCTAGGCCAGAATACTGGAGTGGGTAGCCTTTCCCTTCTGCAGGGGATCTTCCCAACCCAGGGATCGAACCCAGGTCTCCTGCATTGCAGGTGGATTCTTTACCAGCTGAGCCATTATTATGTAAACAGTTTTCTATTAGATCAATTAAGAATAATAAAATAAAATATTTATTTTACCTTCATTTATTCTTTCTCTGGGCATCCCTGGTGGCTCAGATGGTAAAGAATCCACCTTTAATGCAGGAGACTTGGGTTCAATCCCAGGGTTGAGAAAATCCCCTGGAGAAGAGAGGGGCTACCCACTTCAGTCTTCTTACCTGGGGAATTTCATAGACAGAGGAGCCTGGCGGGCTACAGTCCACGGGGTCGCACAGAGTTGGACACGACTGAGTGATTTTCACTTTCACTTATTCTTTCTCTAATGGTCCGCCTTTCTATATATAGAACTGAGTTTTTTATATCTATCATTTTCCCTCTCTCTGAAGAACTTTTAACATTTTTTCCCAGAGACAAGTCTACTGGCAACAAATTCCATTAACTTTTGTTTGTCTGAGAAAGTTCTTTTTAAAATATTATTTATTTATTTATTTTTGGTTGTGCTGGATCTTTGTTGTATGTGGCACAGAAAACAGACTGATGATTACCAAAGGGGAAAAGGAGAGGGAAAGAGATAAGTCAGGAGTGTGAAATTAACAGATACAAACAGCTATTCATAAAATAGATAAGCAACAGGGGGTTGCTGTATAGCACAGGGAACTAATAGTCTATAGCGGAAAATAACCTGGAAAAATGTATATCTGAATCACTTTGCTGTGCACCTGAAACTAACAATATTTTAAGTCAACTCCACTTAATTAAAGAAAAAAATTCTATGTGTTGTTACTTTTTCTTTCCTTACTCCAAAAAAGATTTCACCCCACTCTGATCTTGCGTGCATGGTTTCTGAGAAGTCTAATATAATTCTTATATTTGCCCTCCTCCCTGCCCCAGCCCCTGGCTTCATTCAGGGTTTTCTCCCCACCCCTCTCCCCCGCCAGTATGAATAAACTCCAACCACAAAAGTGTCCCCTCTGTGATCTCCTTCCTTCCTCTAATCTCCTGGGGACCCCAGCCTGGACTCTCCTCCACTTTCTGCCAGTCACTCTACTCTGCACATCCTTTTTTGCCCTGGAAACTACTTGAGTAACCCTTGCTAAAGTCTGCTCCTCCTTTGCCTGTCAAGCAAACTCCACCCTGGTCAACTCTACCATCTGCCCACAGCTGGCACTGAACCCAGCTGGAGAGTAGCCCACCACCTGGACTCCCACCATGCCTCCCAGGATCCCTGAAGCCCCACAGCCTCCACGAGTAGGAGAGCTCTGGACCCCTGGATATTCTTCCATGTCTCCTGGTCAGTCCTACTCCTGGTCCCCATGGAGGCTGCTGTTTGGGACTTTCTTATCTTTCTCCACTATCCTTTTAAACTTCTGGGACCACCCACCATCTCCCTTCGCGGCTAACTTCACACCTACTTTGCATATACACTCATACATGCGTGCTTGCATGCTCAGTCACTCAGTCATGTCCAACTCCTTTCGACCCATGGACTGTAGCCCTCAGGCTTCTCTGTCTTTGGGATTTTCCCAGCAAGCATACTGGAGGAGGTTTCCATTTCAGCCTCTAGGGGCTCTTCCAAACCCAGGGATCAAACCCACGTGTCCTGCGTCTCCTGCATTGGCAGGCAGAATCTTTACCACTGAGCCACCTGGGAAGCCCCACCCCCCCACGTCTTGAATAATCCTGTTGACTCTGAAGTGCTTTAAGCGTCCAGAAAATACAGAGAATGGCATAGCAAGCAGCCGTGTGTCTAGTGCCCAAAGCTATCAAACTACCTTCTGACCCCGAACTTGCAAGTGGGCCTGCCCAACCCACAGACCAGACTGCCTGGTCTCAAATCGTACTTAACTTCTCCGTGTGTCGGTTTCCCCATTTTTCAAAAGGTAGAAGTGAGAGTGCTCAGCTCATAGGATGGTGGGCAGCGTGAAAGAACTTGTATAAGTAGAACATTTTGAACAGTGCCTGGCACTGAGTCTCAGTGAAAGTCGGCTCTTAGAGAGTCATCTTTCCCTTGACTCAGTGGAGAAGAGAACCTGCTGTAAGGCTAACCCCTTGGGCAGGCTTCCAGATTCTTCCCTTCGCATCGATTGATGGATGACACTGTTGATTAAATCCTCCCTGCTGACTGCTGAACTTGACATCTAAACAGTCTTCCTCTCACTTAAAACACACAGACAGCCCTCCCCATGCCCCAAGTGCCCTCCAGCAGCCACCTTCTCCACTCCTCCTCCGTTCAGAGTCAAACTTCACTTGATCTCTGCACATCCTCCTTCCCACTAACCCTTCAGCTGGCCATACGTCTCTCTTCCCTTGAACCCACTCTTCCTGATATCATCAAATGCCTCTTTGAGATATCATCCTGTGGGCACATTTCAGTCCCCATCCTGGCTGTTCACAGTAGGGTTTGACCTTGCTGACCACTCCAGCCTCCTTGAAACACTCTTCCAGCCCCCCTCAAACCCAGGGCCACCTCCCTCTGCATTGCCTCACACTCTCTCTGCACTCTCTCACAGGTGCTGCCCTGAGACCCTTGGCCCTCTGTTCTCTCCCCACCGCCCTGTCCTAAACCATCGGACCCACGCCATCAGACTTCACTTACACAAGATGCCCCAAACCCCTAATCTGTGTCTCCAGTCCCAGCTTCTTTACTAATGGTTCAGATCCATGTAGCCAACTGCCTGTTAGACAGCTCCTCCTAGATGTCTCAAAAACACTCAGACTCAACATGATCAGAATTGAGTTGATGGCAAAACCACTCTGGAGAACTACTTGCAGAATTTTCTAAAGCAGAACACATGTCCACACCGTGGCTTGCAATCCCACTCCTCGTGTCCAACAGCAGTGTGTACATATCTGCACCAAAGCCCATGAACAAGAATGCTCCCGGCAGCAAATTGGAAACTACCCAAATGCCCATCAACAGTAGAACAGATAAACAAATGTTGGCACATTCATTGCTAGAAGACCTACCTACAGTACTGAAAATGAATGATCTACAAATATACCCAACAAGATGAATAAATTTCACAAACGTTACGTTGCGCCAAAGAAGCCAGACATGAAGGAGTATGCCCTGTGCAAAACTGACCTGTGGTCTAGGCGCTCAGACCACACTCACCTTGGGACGCTGTGGCTGAAGGTATTGGCAATGTTTGGTTTTGGGGGGTCTTTTTGGCTGTGCTGTGTCTTAGTTGTGGCGTGTGAACTCTTAGTCGTGGCATATGGGATCCAGTTGCCCGACCAGGAATGGAACCAGGCCCCCTGCCTTGGGAGCTCGGAATCTTAGCCACTGGACCACCAGGGAAGTCCCAGCGCTGGTGATGTTGTTTCTCAACCTGGTGCTCACACTGGGAATAAACTCAGGTACAAGCCATGTTTGGTTTCTGCAAATCATTGACTATGGTTTGTGCTCTTTTCTGCATAAATCTGATACTCTGATGAAAAGGTTTAAAAAAAACAGGACAGGTGCTTCCTCATCAAGCACCCCCTCTCCCTGATGTTGTCGTTCCCTCAGATAATGGTCTCAACTTTCCACTCAGTTGCCCAAGTCAGAAGTAGGTGTTACTCCATGCTATTCCCCTCTCCTTGTCACTCACAACCAAGCACTATCTGTCTAGCTTCTAACCATCTCTCAAATCCACCCACTTCTCTCCCCCTCTGCTGCCTCTTCCTTAACCCAGACACAGCTCCCCCTTTCTGCTTCTGCAGCAGCCTCCCAGACTCCAAGCGTGTCCTTCTGATTCATCCGCACATAGCCACCAGAGGAAACCCTCTGGAATGAAAATTCCATCTGTTCTGGTTTAAATTTTCCAGAGAATCTCCATAGCCTCCAGATAAATCCCACCCTCCTGCTCCAGAGTCCCAGGAGCTCTGTGTTCTGGGGCACTGACTCCACTGCATCTTCACCTACAGCCCCCAGCCTGTGCTGCCCCATCCCAGTACATCCCTAACTCACCGTAGTGAAGCTGGCTGCTTGGATATCCATTTCCCCCACTAAACCTGGACCTCCATGGAAGAGGCCATTGTGTCTTTCTTGTCCACTACTCCATTCTCAGACCCCAATATGGCAGAAGCTCAGGAAATATCTGTTGGATGGATAAAGGACTCCAGAAAGAAGAAAAACATCCAGGGCTGCACCTGCAAGGGAGTTGGAGAGGAGATAGAGGGAATTTCCCCTTTAAGAGACAAGAGTCCTATAATCAAAATCTTAGAACATCAGAGATTGAAGGGACCTCAGAGGCCATCTAATAATCCACTTTTTGATTTACAAAGGAGAAACCTACGGGAAGGTGTCACTGGCTGGACAAGGACGGGTGGGAGGAGGGAGAGGTGGCAACTGCAGAGTAAGGCAAAGTCATGGTGAAAAGTGAATATTTAGTGTTGACAAGGCTTCTAAAATAAGTAAAGATAACATTCCTTCTGGGTGTGATGGGGAGACACTGCAGGTGGCCTGCTTCCCGGGTCTACCGGAGTGCAGCTGGACACGCCTCCTCACAGTGACCACGAGGTGGCGCCAGCTCACTAGACAATGAAGAGAACAGGAGCTGGCCGGCTCACCCTCTGGCTCTGTCCTTCCTGAGTTCCTCCCCTCAGACCTGGCACTCTGTAAATCCAGCTGCTCCGGCAGTGCCCAGGTGGCATAATATTTGGGCTCTAAGGAATCGCTTGGACTGCAAGGAGATCCAACTAGTCCATTCTGAAGGAGATCAACCCTGAGATTTCATTGGAAAGAATGATACTGAAGCTGAAACTCCAGTACTTTGGCCACCTCATGCGAAGAGTTGACTCATTGGAAAAGACTCTGATGCTGGGAGGGATTGGGGGCAGGAGGAGAAGGGGATGACCGAGGATGAGATGGCTGGATGGCATCACGGACTCGATGGACGTGAGTCTGATGAACTCCGGGAGTTGGTGATGGACAGGGAGGCCTGGCGTGCTGCGATTCAGGGGTCGCAGAGTCAGACACGACTGAGCGACTGAACTGAACTGAAGGAATCGCTTGCTTTAACAGAGAGCATGTTCTCGTACCAGAGAGAGGGTGTTCGATGGACTCCGAAGCATTGGCCAGCACTGCCCCTTCTCCTTCCTGTCAGCTCCCAGAGGCATCAGACTGTCTGCCCTCCATCACCCCTCCGCCAGCGGCAGGACTATGCCCAGGCTGACGCCTGCTCATCTTGTTGGCTCAGGTGAGGCACAATGGGTGGCACCGGTCCCACTGAATCCTCTGGCAACCTTACCACCCTGAGCTGGCAGGTGCCTGCCCAGCGGCTGGTGGCTCCAGTCTTGCTGGCCGGACGGGCCCCTTTGGGGCCACATGGCCTCATCTGCTCCTATCCTGGAGTGGGACAGCTTGATGCCGGAGCCTGCCCCAGGCCGCCCCTTTCCCTAACCCTGCAAGCGTACCCAACCGAGATGATTCAGCCCCTCTCCAGTATTAGAGAGTCCTAGTTATTCGTTCATCAAACATCTATTGAGTACTGAGGTTGTGTGTGCCAGGACCTGCCCTTGGTATCTAGAACATAGTAGTGAACTAAACCGATACGGTCCCTGGAGTCCTGGAGCACGGACGGCAACGGGGGATCAGATGCTAACCTCACATTACCAAACAATTATTTAATTGCTCTCTTCAGTCCCTAATGCTGCAGTTTAAATCTGCTTTTAGAACTCTCAGGTTTTCATAGCAAAATGCAGCATAGAAATTATCCTAACATAAGCCACCATCACCACCACGCTTTCATGATTCCAGGATTCCGAGCTCCCAACCCACTGCTCCTTCACTTTACTTAGGAGTGCCAGAAGGAGGGAAGGGAGTGAGGCTTCATTGAGGACCGTGTGAGTAAGGTAGACTTCCTTCTGTCTCTGCTTTATTTGGCGTTTCTCTAAGTTGACGAGTCAATGAATGAATGAACGAACCCCCAAGAAGGGGCTTATCCAACTCTGGAGTGCTGGGGGCTCCAAAGCAGGCCCTGCCTGCCTCCCCCGCTCCCATTCTGAGAGGGGGGCCGGCCCCGCCCACTGCCCTTCCTGCCCCTAGCGCCGCGGGCTCTCCAGGCGCCCTCTTGGCACCAGAACAGAGGGCATCCAGAGCGGGTGGCAACTCGCCCCGCCACGGGCTCGGAGCGGCCGGCGATAGGCGCTGGGGGGACGCGGAGATAGACAGACAGATAGCGCTCCCCAGGCCCAGCCCCCGCCCCCACCTTTCCCACGCCGCGGCCTCTCCACTTGGGCCTGGCTGGCACTCCTGTCCCTTGCACCCCGGACTGCGGCCTTCTGTCTTCGCCAACGGCAGCTCTCAAAGCCCTGAGAACCCTGACAGCCTACCCTGGCGGTCTGGCTTTGGAAAGGGGCACAGAGCCCCTTCTAAAGCTTTCTTCCTAAGCACGCTTCTCCACCGGACAGAGTCTACGAAAGAGACCCCTCCTCCGGGCTGGGCAAGACTTGGGGATGCTGGCGAGCCAAAGACTGACCAGAAGGTGGCGCGCTGGCACTGTGCGTCCTGGGACAAGAGAGCCCGTCAGGCAGGGGAAGAGGACCGGAGAGTTGACCGCGGAGCCCTGTGTGAAGGTTGTAAGCTTTTCTCGGAGAAAAGCTTCGAAAGTGGAATGGATAAATGAGCTAAAGCTTTGGGAGCAGTTTGGATGACTTAGAAAGCTGGCCTTGTGGGCCAGACAGAACTAGGAGGTGCGAGTCCCCAGGAAGGAGAGCCTCTTTCTTGGGGGGAACAGGGTTCAGTGGAGCATCATGGTTCTCAACTACTTGAGGTTGGGAAGGTGCTGAGAGTTTTATGTGCATCTGTATACAACTACAAATTCACACGCAGACACCCCATCCCATGGCCCTCCACTCACACTACTTTCAGACTCCCATATATACTGGCTCACTCTCTCACATGCACACTCCTGCACTCGTGTGCATTCTTTTTATGAACGTGGACTCTGTATGTGCTGCAGAACACATGAAATCCCCACATCATACACCCCTGATCTCTAAAAATGCTCACTCTGTCTGGGTATTAGAAGTTCCAGAAGCCCAGAATCTGCCTCCAAACTTACTGAAGCACAGAGAGTCAGCCTGTGTCCCACCCATCTTCATGGGGACCATGTTCTTTCCCACAAGCCTAGGTCATCTCTGAAACTTTTGGAGACAAATTTAACATCACTACAGACAGGCTGTGCACCTCCTGGAGCTTCCCTGGACCCAGTGATGATTTTTTTTAGGCCTGAAGCACTTTTGTCTGATGGACCCCTTCATTCATTAAAAACATTTTTTAAAGTTACATTTTGTGATTGCATTGCTGTAAAAGTGATGTAGTAATATATATTCAAACTTTTTCTTTAACCTATTTTTTTTCCTTTCTTTTCTTCTAATTAAAAAAAGAAAAAACTAGAACATTTTCATGAGCCTGGGTCCTGCCACTTTGGGCATGTTTGCCCATCATTTGCCCCGAAACCCCACACACCTTGAACCACCTACCTCACAGACACCCAGCGGGCAAATTCCCCTCCTCTATGGCACCTGAGCCCACCTTCCATTCACAGGCAGAAAGACAGACAGACGGACAGACCTGGGGACTCTTGCAGAGATACCCTTGTCCCACTCTTTCCTCCAGGAACACTGAGGGGTTATCTGGGCTGGGGAAGGGATCCTCAGGAGGAGGAACAGAAGGGTCTGTGTGAGTGTATGTGAGAGAGAGTGTGTGTGTGTGACTGTACGTGTGTGTGTGTTTGTGTGTTGAGTAACAACAAAGAATGAGAGAGAAACGAAAGAGCGCAAGAGCATGTTTTGCCTGGAAGGCAAGACTTGCAGCCAATCAGAGCGCTGGGGCCTCCCTCTGCGACTCCACTATTGAGTCTATAACCGGCTGGCCGGGCGGAGCTGGCAGCATTTGACTGTGGCTTGGGACGCGACGAGAGGCGCGCCGCGACCGCCCGAAGACCCGCGATGGTCTAAGCGCCCCTCGACCGACCCTCCCCAGAGACGCTGCCGGGAACCCTCCCCCCTCGCCCTCCGGACACACAACCCCGCCTCGGCTCCTCCGCCTCCCCCGAGCTCCTGTCCGCTTCGGCGTTCCGGCTGAGGCCAGCCCGGGGGTGGTACGGCGCCCGCCAGAATGAGTGGCTCCTTCGATCGCAAGCTCAGCAGCATCCTCACCGACATCTCCAGCTCGCTCAGCTGCCATGCGGGTTCCAAGGACTCGCCCACCTTGCCCGAGTCTTCCGTCACTGACCTGGGCTACTACAGCGCTCCCCAGCACGACTACTACTCCGGCCAGCCCTATGGCCAGACCGTAAACCCCTACACCTACCACCACCAGTTCAATCTCAACGGGCTCGGAGGCACAGGCGCTTATTCGCCCAAGTCGGAATATACCTACGGAACCTCCTACCGGCAATATGGAGCCTATCGGGAGCAGCCGCTGCCCGCTCAGGACCCAGGTGAGGACCGCGGGGTCGCAGAGAGCGGGAGGCACTGGGAGGTTCCCGAGAGAGAGGAATTGGAGCCAAAATCTAGGGGAGCGTCCCGGCTAAGAAATGTACTGTCTGAAGTTAGAGACGGTGAGCTAGATGCCCCCCAGAGTGGACGGACGACCTTCCAGTCCAGAAACTGGGCGCCTTTGGGGCGTGGTGCGCGCGGGACGCCGCGGCCGGTCCCGGGTGAGGATCCGGGTGAGCGAGGCGGAGAAGGAGAGGGCCCTGGACGGTCAGAGAGCCTCCGGATCCAGGTGCTTTCCCGGCACTTCAGCAAGCGGCTCTCCACTCCATCGGGCTCGGGGCAGGCGGCCGGCGCGCGGCCGGCGCTGGGAGTTCTGCGACCGCAGTTTGGATCTGGGCTGGGGAGGGGGAGAGAGATGAGGGCGACACGGAGAAAGACCCCTCAGAATTACGGAAACAGGGAGGGAAGCAGGAGTTGAGGGTGAAAAGACGGGGCAAAAGGAACAATGGAGGCATAAAAATATGTTTTTATAAAATATTTTTATTTATAAACATAAAGTGGAGGCATAAAAATGGAGAGACAAAGTGAAAGGAAAGACGGGAGAAAGGATCTGAGGAAAGCGCGAAGGAAAAGGAAGTCTGATGTGGCCGCAACTTTTTCTGAAATCTAAAATTATTCTAAAAAGAAAAGGTCTAAAAAAAAAAAAAAAAAAAGGAAGGGAGAACAGGAAAGAGCGAGCGAGAGTAGCGACGACGGCGAGGTGCCTGTGAGAGGGCGGCGGGCAGGCGCGCGGCAGGGGCTGCGGGGAGCGAGGCGGCGGCCGTGCGCGCCCAGGGGCGGCTGGCGCCGGGACCGGGGGAGCCGGGAGCCCGGGAGCGCAGCGTCGTGGGCGGCCGCCGGCCAGGCTCTGTGGCCGCAGCTCCCTCCCGGGCGCCGGCGGCGGCGGGCGCCGCCAGGAAGTCCCGGGACGGGTCGGTGGGCCGGAGGGTGGGGGCTCCCGCGGGGCTCCGGAGGGCGCCGGTGTCTCTGGCCGAGGCTGAGTCGCCCACCGCCCGGTGCGTTGCCCGCAGTGTCCGTGAAGGAGGAGCCGGAAGCTGAGGTGCGCATGGTGAACGGGAAGCCCAAGAAGGTCCGAAAGCCGCGCACGATCTACTCCAGCTACCAGTTGGCCGCCCTGCAGCGCCGCTTCCAGAAGGCCCAGTACCTGGCGCTGCCCGAGCGCGCGGAGCTGGCCGCGCAGCTGGGCCTCACGCAGACGCAGGTCAGTGGCGGGCGGTCGAAGGCCGTGAGGACTCGGTGGGGTCCTGCGGGACCCCGGGATACCCCAGGCACCGCTGAGCCTAGATGGCCTCATAAGTTGCCTGCAGGCCCTTGAAACCCTTGTCTGTGGATAGAAGGACCCCCAGATCTCAAATTCGGTTGAAGTTTGTGCATTAGCCCGTGTACAGGTGTGCATATTTGTGAATCTTGCGACTGAGTGTGGACTGAGTGTGTCTATCGGAAGGAGAGGTATCCTCCCTCTACCTCAGAATCCCCAGCTTCCACAGGCTCACAGCAGCGCTGGTCACTGCTAGGAGTCCGCATAGCGCTCCCCACCACCCCATCCCACCACCCCAGAGTAGGCGTGTGTGTGAGGAGTGTACATACACGTGTATTCACGTCTGTTTGCACACAGGCTAACGTGTGCACAGTACATGTGGGAAACACACCTCAGGAGGAAGGCCTTTCAAGGGCCACTGTGTTTATTGATGGACACATGTACTTGACTGGGCCCCGGAGGTGACTGTATGTACAAAAATGTGTGCTTGTATCAAAAGACTGCATTCCTGCTCAGTACCCAAATGCTCCACCCCTTGTGTGCTTGGAGGCAAGAACAGATTCCCCACAAAGAGGGGTAGGGACTCGGAGGTGGCAGTCCCCCAGCCCCAGCCTGTCCCTAAAGCCCCCAGCAGCCTGTCACTGCTCAGGGGAGGAGTGGCAGACGCCTGGCTCCCTACAGGTGTTGACAGGCGGGCCTGGGTTGCGGCTGCGTGGGGCCTGGTCCTCCGGGAATCTGGGTCACCCGGTGAGGAGCTGATTCATTGTTTGTACCAGTCATGGGGTGGAGAGCAGCAGGGGGAGGGGGAGATACCCCAAGGGAAATTTGGGGATCATGGCTCACCTGCTCCTGAGTCCCAGATCACCCCCATTAACCAGCCCCGAAGGGCTCCTGAGTGTGCGAACATGGGAGCTCATGTTTGCAGGGCGTTTATCTGGGTGTTTCAGTGCATGTGTGTATCTTTATAGACTGGTGCCTGTGTGTGAAGTGGTGAGTGGGTATGTTCATGCACATGGAGATGCTTATGTGGGTGTGTATTTGCCTCTGTATGTCTGTGCACCTTTGCTTATGGGTTTCTAATGTTAACAAAATGCTGCAAACTGCCTCCTCCCCTCTGGGCTGCCCTTTATTCAGTGCTTACTATGTCAGCAGTGTGGCTGGCTTAACTTTTTTGAGCATTGTAGTGGCCCTGTGATGTAGGTAATAGTGCTGCCAGTGTCCCCATTTTGCAGATGAGGACAGCAAAAACCAGAGAGGTTGGGTAACTTGCCCACAGTCACACACTTTGTAAGTGGCAGAGCAGAATTTGGACTTAAGCCGCCAAAAGTTTCCAGCTGAATTTCTGTCCCCAGTAGAAAAAGATGCTGGCCTGGAGACAGGATGCCTGGATTTTGCCTGGGTCTTATGTGACAGTGGGTTCTGGCCCAGCCCTCTCCAGACTGGCTTCCCTGATGGGTTTTCACTCAGTGTCCTGAGAGGCTAACTAGCTCCCCCTTTCTTCTTGGGGCAGGTGAAAATCTGGTTCCAGAACCGCCGTTCCAAATTCAAGAAGCTCTATAAGAATGGGGAGGTTCCCCTGGAGCACAGCCCCAACAACAGCGATTCCATGGCCTGCAACTCACCACCGTCACCTGCCCTCTGGGACACCTCTTCCCACTCTACTCCAGCCCCTGCCCGCAGCCAGCTGCCCCCGCCACTCCCGTACAGTGCTTCGCCCAGCTACCTGGACGACCCCACCAACTCCTGGTACCATGCACAGAACCTGAGTGGACCCCACTTACAGCAGCAGCCGCCTCAACCAGCCACCCTGCACCATGCCTCCCCAGGGCCCCCGCCCAACCCTGGGGCTGTGTACTGAGCACCTACCCGTCCTGAACCTCTCACGAAGGAACCCCGGGACCAGGCAGAAGGCACCTCCGTCCTAGCTGACACTCAGGAATCATCGAGGAGCACAGGGGAAAGGACATCCCTTCCCCCTTCCCTTGCCCCTTCTTCCAGGGACCCAAGAGCTTCCAGAGGAAATTTACATGGACCAAGGATGCCCCCTGAACCTCCCACTCCCTGCCTAGACATTGGGGTACCCCTCCAGATGTTTGGGCACTCCACTCCAGCTGGGACAGCTGTTCCCCTTCTGCTCCAAGAGCCTGGATTGGCTTCAAATGGCTCATCACCTCCCAGATTCTAAATCTTAGTACTCGGTCCCCAGACTGGATTCCTTGGGTACTGGGGAGACTGTGGAGTGTGCGCAGGTCAGGTCTGGGCTGGGGCACCAGGCACTGTGGATCCCAGGACCTGCCAGGCCCAAGATCCTCCTCCAAGCCACCTGTGGCTGTCTCCTTCCTGAGCATCCCCTCTGCCAAAAAGACATTGGACCATGAGACTGGGACTCAGGGTGGGGACCTCAGCGAGCCCTGCCCCTGAACTTCTAGCCCTCATTTAAGATTTGAGGGTTACACCAAAGAAAAGCCCCAAGTAAGGGAAGCTTTTAATATTTGTGGCTTTAGAGAGAAGAATTCAAGGAGCACCTCGCCTCCCCAATTCTGGTCGAAGAGGAGGGGTGGGTCCCAGGCAGCCTTCCCGACCACCCATTTCTTCTCCCATGTACAGGACTTTGCACAACTTTGGTTTCAAAAGCTGTTGAAAAATAGGAAGACAAAGGGCATTGTTAACAGTTAGGACCAATCTCCCCTGCGTGGGCACCTCTGCTCACCCCCGTGCCCCCACCCCGCCTCTTCCCACCTCTTCCTCTCCTCCAGTAAGCTGGCGCCAAACCCCAAATCTCCAAGGAGACACACCAGGAAAGACAAACCCCCAAACATCCCCTTTCCGGTGGCCTTGGAAACAGATTGTTCCCGCCAAGACAGAGAATGTCGGGTGAGGTGCACGGTGTTATAACTCAGTACCTTTAGGGGTGAGGGGGTGGCTGTCTGAAAGGCTGGTAACACTGGCTCTTCCTGGCCCAGATGTCCCCCCAGAGCTAACTTTCCTCCACCCCTGATGTGGTCAAACATCGAAAAAGAGGAGGGGTAGAGGACTCTAGCTATATATAGAGTATGTATTTTTTTTTTTTAAAGCAACAGAAAGAAGCAGCCTCCTCCCTCCTGTGGTTTCCTATTTATGTGGCCCTTTCCTCCTGGTCGTACCTGCCTGTGCGCAGTGCGCTGAGAGAAACAGAGATGTGGGCTCCGGCTGGATTTGGGTTTGGTGGGAAGCGCAGGCGTGAGGAAAGACATGGTGGATCTCAAAGAGTCCCACCCCAGGGGGATGGGAACGAAGCCAGCTCCCACCCTCTCCCAGCCTTCTCATTTCTGCTTTCTTATTGGACTCACCTTTATATATAACATTAATAAAAAAGAAGAAAATAACCACTGAGCTCTTTGAACTAGAGGCAAGAGGCAGGCAGCTCTCGGGAGGGCTGGGAGTCAGGGAAGTTGTTTGGTGGGGAACGACCTCTGAGCAGGGGCTTCTAAGGGATTCAGAGCACTGGGGACCTACTGCTGGGGCTCTGAGCTCAAGAGCTGAGTTGGGCTTGGTGGGGGGGCGGTGGGGAGGGGTGGGGACAAATGCTCCTGACATCATGGCTGGCCCCACGTTCTGGAGAATGGAGGCTCCCAGCCCTTGGCCTCCCTGACTCTACTCTGCTTGGCGTCCCTTGTCGGTGTGATTTAGCAGCCCTCCACTGCTGCCGCTGCTGGGTCACCTCAGGGCTGCTCTTTGATCCTGGGCTCACACACGGACATGCTTGCACACATACATGTGTAAACCCCCTGCCTCCATGCCCAGGCATTTCCTTACCACTCACCCTCCTGTCTGTCCCTTTCAATTGGAGGTGAGGGCAATGTCTTAGGCAGGGAGAACACCACTGCTCCCACAGCTGGCAGGGACCTCAGGCCATTGAGATCCAGGCTGGGCCATGGAAACAGACAAGGGGGGTTCCACACTGACCTTCTCAGAGAGTGCTTGGGCCCTGACTCACGGACGGCCTAGGCCAGCAGTGCCGCCCCCTCCTCTTCCAGCTGCCCAACTCCAAGACTCTGGAGACAGAAAGCTGGAGGTGGCAGTGGGAACGGAAGCGTGCGTGAGCAACCATCTTGGCCCAGATGGGAGACACAGATGGGATTCATGCACACGCTGTGAAGCCACCTCTCACACATGTACCAAGACTCACATCTCTCCACCATCACACATACATGGACTCATGTTGTCCTCTGAGGCCAGGTACATAGACCTGAGTGCACACCTGAGACATGTTAGCATCACACAAATATACGAACAGTAGCACTCCAAAGGAAACACAGATGCACACACACACACACAGAGCAGAGACAGCGTACTGGAAAAAGTCTAGAATGGAGACTCAGCAGCACCATCCAGCAGCCAGGGTGACCCAGCTCAGCCTGGAAACTCCCTGTCTGAATCTCAGTTTCTCACCTGTCAAATGGGAACAACAATCCCCACCCTTCCAGGCTTCTGGGGCGACTGTGAGCCACAAAGCAGAAAAAGGATGAGAAAGCAGAACAGAAGGGCCCTGTGGAACAGCAGGACTCCAGAACCTGGGGACCTCCAGCCTCCACCTTTACCCTTCTGCCTCTCAGAAAATAGGCCTCCCCTCCCCCTTGCCTGAGGCTGGCGGAAGGGAGGAGGGCCTCCAGCCCACGGACGCCAGCCAGGCTGGCAAGGGTTAAGTGGCAGCTGCCAGGCGGGGCTGAGCTGAGCAGTTTGGGTTGAGGGCTGCGTGCAGGCAGGAGCAGCGAGGCGGCAGCCGGGCAGACTTGCTGGAGACACTGCATTTTATTAGGGCTGGGCTGCCAGCAAAGGGAGGGAGAGGGAAAAAAGGGCAGAAAGAGAGAGGAAGGAAGGAGGGAGGCTGGGCGGGCAGGCTGGCTGGCGGGCTGCTTCGGGATGAAAGGATGTTGTAAGCTCCTAATTCCTCCCTGCTCATCCCTGCTCTGTCAGGCTGGATTAACTGCCCGGGTGACCTCCCTCAGGGTCAGCCCCACCCCTGACCTCCCCTTCTTCCTCTCCTCACCTCCAGGCCAAGCAGGTCACCCTCTTCACTAGCCTAGGGTGGGGCGTGGGGGGGCACAGGGACAGGTGCTTAGGTGGGGAACCTGGCAGAGTGCCTGGGTAGGGCGGCTGAGCCCATCTTCTGCCAGGTGCTTCTTGACTACACCCATTGCCTCGTGACAACCTTCAGAGAAGAAGAGGGGGGTGAGGGAACCCCAGTCTGCCCCGAGGGTCACTGTTCTCCAAACCTTAGTAAGGGCTGGATTTGCTAGACCCGTATTCTGTGCCAAGCACGTTACATGTGATCCTCAAAACAGCCTGGGAGGTGGGTGGTATAGTGCCCATTTTTCAGATGGGGAAACAGGCTCATCTGAGAGGGCCAGTCTCCATCAAGTTTACATAATTATGTGCATGTTCAGTTGCTCAGTCATGTCCAATGCTTTGCAACCCTACGAACTGTAGGCCACCAGTCTCCTCTGTCCATGGGATCTTCCAGGCAAGAATACTGGAGTGCGTTGCCATTTCTACTCCAGGAGATCTTCCCGACCCAGAGATACATAACTAATACGTGGCAATGCTGGGATTTGAATGTTGGTCTGTCTGGAGAATGGTGCTCTTTGTGGTTTCTTCTGCAGCACAGTTTACTAAAATGCCCAGGGCAGGGTGTCAGAGAGCTGAGCAGCTCTGCCTACCGCACCCCTCCAGCCTTCCTTCCTGGGTTCTTCCCTGGGAGATGTGTGGGGGGAGGGGCTGGGCTTCTTCCCCAGGGCTGATCCTTGGAAAAGCTTGATGCTAGATTCAGGAATGTGCATGCTGGAGTCAGCTGACCTGGGGTGAATCCTGCCTCCACTACTGTGTGATCTTGAGCAAATCCTTTAACCTTTCTAAGCCTCAATATTTTCATCTATAGCATAGGAATAATGCTACCTGCCTAGCAGGTAGTTGTTGAGAGGACTAAATGGATAGTGTGTATAAAATGTTTCACAAGGTACACGGCACATAGCGAGTACTGCTCAGTATATCAAGCTGCTGTTGACGATGGTGACAGGATGATGGGGCTTACTGCCCACCTTGACTCCTGCCCCAATCCACCCTCGATGCCAGTGATTCAGACCCAGGTCCCTGGCTGCACTTGCCACTTTGTTTATCTGCCCATTTCTAGGTGCACTCCAAAAAGGAGTGAGTCAACCCAATGTTTTCTGAGTACCTGCTCTATTTCATGCACTGTTCTAGGCACTGGTGCTGCAGATGACTGAGGCCTGGGCAAGGAGGCACAGATCTGGGTGAGAGGCGCTCCAGGGTCAGAAGCAGGGACTACCCTGGAGAGGCCCCCAGCTGGGCAGCCTGACACAGCCAAGGGGGGTGGGTGAGTTGTCAGAGGAAAGGGGAAGGGCAGCTGGTGGCCGGTGGGAAGGAAACATGGAAAGGCTTCGTAGGGGAGGCAGCATTTGAATTGTGCCTTGAAAAAAGGACGACAGCATGAAAGGCAGAGATGGGGGTCTGGGAACATACTCCCTGAAGGCCCCACCTGCAGAAAAACCCCTCCCAGGACTCACGGGGCGCAAGGGAAGGGGACTTGTCGGGGAGCCTTGAGGGCCTCTTGAATTGGCTAGAGCTTATGCTAAAGGGAGGGGTGTCATGGACCCAGAGAGTCCTTAAATACTTCCCTGGATGCCAAGCTCAGGGAAGGGTCAGGATCTGGCATTTGCCAGCCCCTCAGACATGCTAGGAGCCATCCTGACTCTGAGAGCCTAGAGAAAGAAAACCCCCGCCCCTCTACTGGGAGGAGAGGGCTCATGCCCTTCTCACTTGCGGAAATGGATGAGAAGGATGATCTCTATCCCTGTCTCTGAGGCCCCTCCCTTTAAGGGTCCTGGATACTAGGAGGTCTTAGAGACTTCACCCCAATTCAGCCTCCACACACCACCTGCCTCAGCAACACACCATCACTACCATCCCACCTCTGCGGGAAAGGGGATTCCAGGCACCGAGACCGGACACTTGATGTGCAGCCTCCCCACCTAGGTGAGGGCTCTGGTTGGCTAAGTCAGGCTGAACTGCATCAACCATGCCTGGAGGGGATGGCAGAGGAGGGCTGGGGGAGAATGAAGGGGGGAGGAGAAGGGAGAGCCTTCAGCCAGCACCCTGGCCTCTGTTTTTCCAGCTTTAATTGCAGCGTTAATCACCTTAATAAGCTGTTTACAACCACCCAGCAGCCTGAGACTGGGAGGTTTAGAAGCCAAAAAGTGCTTGGAGATGAGTTTCCTGAGCCCCAGGGAAGAGGGGCAGGAGGACAGTGCTGATGGGGGCCTTGGTGGGGCTTGGGGCAGAGGAAGCAGATGGGGGGCTGGCAGAGAGGGCTGGGAGAGTCAGGAAGGCCAGCCTCCAGCTCTTTGCAGGGGCCCAGACCCTCTGCCCCAGAAGCCCTTGAGTCAATCCTCAGGCAAACCTTCCCAGACCTTCAGCCCATGTCCCCAGCCCCCGTCTTTCTCCTTTGTCACTCAGCCTGCTAGTCATTGCTCACTGGATGACTCTTCTCTCCAGGACCCTAGTCCTAGCTCTGTGGAGGCAGAGCCTGTGTCTCACCTTTACTGTCTTGTCCCCAGCTCAGAGCACTGGGCAGGGATGGGGAGGGTTGCTGAGCTGCAAAGCAGGGGGCGTGGGGATGTCTTTCATACCAAGGTCCCTGGGGGTAGAGCTTTGAACTGGAATATAAAGCATGAAGACAGGGGCTTGGGTATGTTCACTCTGTGCTCATCATGCTGGCTGGAGAGCAGGATTTCCGTGGACATCAACTGTCCAGGTGAATATGTGAAGCCTGCTCTTGGGATCCCTCATACAATCCCTCCCACTCCCATTAGATGAGGGATTGTGGGGCTGAGGAGGGAATGATAACTGCCTCCCGCTCTCAGCTGTTGAGGGCCAACCAGACAATGAGAGGAACACCCAGCACCCAGTCACTAGCTGCTTGGTGAGCAATGCAGGAGCTAAGAGTAGCTGCAGCCTCAGCGGTCATCATCGCATCTACTCGTCCGTCGGGAAGTGTCTCTTGAGAGGCTGTATGTCTTGCCCAAAGTCACATAGCAAAGGAGGGGCAGTGAATTTAGGAGACCTCCTGGCAAAGGAGAGACTTTGGGATTGGTCTATTGAGCCCCAAGATGGGCTGTCTAAAAGAAGGAGTGACTTCGAAATCCAGGGCAGCTAGGATAGACACCCTGGCAGGAGGCAAAGCTGGGAGGGGGTTGAGTGGGGAGGAGCCTCAAGGCCCAGATACCTGGGTTGTCTCCTGGAGCAAGTGTGAGCAGAACTGGCAGTGTCTGCTGAGTGAGCAGGGACCTGAAATTCACACCCTGGAGGATTGGCTGGGACCGGGGAGGGGGTGCCTCCCAACCCAGGCAGTTCAGCTTATACCTGGCAAATTGGCAGCAGCAGCATCGTGCCCTTCCCTGCACACTGAGGGCATCTGGCCACATCCTGCGACACTTGTGGCATTTTCCCACACCTACCCCTGGGACCAGTCAGGCCTGCCCTTAGTTCAGGAATCACCAGTGGTGCTGGGTAGCGGGGAGCGGTGACATGCCTTCAGCTAAGAGAGGGTAAGGGGAAGCTGAGGAGAGCAAGAAGCCACAAGAAGCAGGAGTTTGGCTGGTAAGGAAGGAAGTCTCTCAAATGCAGACTCAGATCTTCCCAAGATCAGGCAGTGAAGATGCTAATGAAGCACCTACTGTGCACAAGGCTTGTCCCAGAAGCTTTCACAGGCACAGTCTCATTTAATCTTCTCAGCTGCCTGGCAAAGGCAGTGCCATTATTATCCCACTTCCCAGGTGAGAAAACAGACTCAAGAGGTTCAACAGTTTCCCCTAAAGGCCTCCAGTGAATGTGTTTCAGAGTTCAGCCTTCTGAATCCCTGGCCTGTGGCCCTTTCACCATCCCATGGCCTCTAAGACTGGAATGGGGAGAAGGTAGGGAGGATGCCAGGCTTAGCTTTCCCCCTTGTTCCCAGATCAGCTCTGTGTCCTTAGAGATACCAGTGTTTCATAGAGTAGGACACGTGTGCAAATATGCACATTTCTGAGCGTTAACCCTGACTTTGACATTTACTGTGTATCTTCAGCTAAGTCATTTGCCCTCTCTGAGGTTCATTTTCCTCATGTATAAACATGGAGCTAAGCAGATGTAACTTTCAGGGTTCTGAGGAAATTAAATAACACTTCACACAAAGCTTGGCACAGGGATGGAGCTCAATAAACTATACCATCAGTTCTAGATGAAACCAGTCTGTGTACAGTTAGGACACCCTTCAATTGACCTTGGGAGTTCTAGGTGCCCTCGATGGGCCTAAAGTTTACCCTTTTGCCTAATGAGGGGAGTTCTCAAATATACAATTCCTCCCTCAACTTGGAAAATCCTTTCTTGATTCCAAACTAAGTCTGCCAAGCTTCAGATGTAATAGAAGGACAGCCACCCAGGATAGAGCCATGTGCTGGGCCTTAGTCCCAGCAGAAGGGAAGAGGGCGGAGTTTAATACAGCCACACCTTGTTTTGTGGTACTTCACTTTATTACACTTCACAGATACTGCCTTTTTTTTTCACAAATTGAAGATTCATGGCAACCTCAGGTTGAGCAAGTCTATTAGCACCATTTTCCAACAGTATTATTTTTCAGTTAAGGTATGTGCATTTTTTTAGACATAATGCTATTGTACACTTAATAGACTACAGTAGAGTGTGAACAACTCTAGTACAGCGTAAACATAACTTTTCCATGCACTGGGAAACCAAAAAATTTGTGTGACTCACTTTATGGCAATATCCATTTTTATTGTGGTGGAGTAGAACCAAACCCAAAATATCTCAGAGGTATGCCTGTATCTTTTAGTTACTAATCAGCTAAAGAGCTGCTTCTTCCCATCTATATACTTGCAGTATTTCATTAATTTGTGTTTTTAATATAACAGGAATATATTTCCATATTATTGCAAGGCTAGAGAACAGCATCCTATATTTATCTTATATCCAGCCACTATACCAAAATTTTCCTACTTCTGGAATATTTTCCCCCTTCAATGGCACCCTACTCCAGTACTCTTGCCTGGAAAATCCCATGGACGGAGGAGCCTGGTAGGCTGCAGTCCATGGGGTCGCTGAGTCAGACACAACTGAGCGACTTCACTTTCACTTTTCACTTTCATGCACTGGAGAAGGAAATGGCAACCCACTCCAGTGTTCTTGCCTGGATAATCCCAGGGACGGGGGAGCCTGGTGGGCTGCCGTCTATGGGGNATGGACGGAGGAGCCTGGTAGGCTGCAGTCCATGGGGTCGCTGAGTCAGACACAACTGAGCGACTTCACTTTCACTTTTCACTTTCATGCACTGGAGAAGGAAATGGCAACCCACTCCAGTGTTCTTGCCTGGAGAATCCCAGGGATGGCAGAGCCCAATGGGCTGCCGTCTGTGGGGTTGCACAGAGTCAGACACGATTGAAGCGACTTAGCAGCAGCAGCAGCAGTAGCAGCATAGTTGATTAACAATGTTGTGATAGTTTCAGGTGAACAGTGAAGGGACTCAGCCATATATATACATGTATCCATTGTACCCCAAACTCCTCTCCCATCCAGGCTGCCAGATAACAGAGCAGAGTTCCATGTGCTATACCATAGGTCTTTATTTGTTATCCACTTTAAATATAGCATTGTGTGCATGTCCATCCCTAACTCCCTAACTGTCCCCTCCTCCTGGCAACTGTAAGTTCCTTCTTGAAGTCTGAGTCTGTTTTACAAGTAAGTTCATCTGTATCATTTCTTTTAGATTCTGCATAGAAGGATGTCATACACTATATTTTTCCTTCTCTGTATGACTTACTTCCCTCAGTATGACATTCTCTAGGTCCATCTATGTTGCTACAAATGGCATTATTTCATTCTTTTTAATGGCTGAGTAAAATTCCATTGTATATGTATATATCACATCTTATCCATTCCTCTGTTGATGGACATTTAAGTTGCTTCCACGTGTTGGCTATTGTAAACAGTGCTGCAATGAACACTGGGGTGCGTGTGTCTTTTCAGATTGTGTTTTCTCTGGATATATGCCCCAGAATGGGAATACAGAGTCATATGGTTAGCTTTATTTTTAGTTTTATAAAGAACCTCCATACTGTTCTCCATAGTGGCTGTACCAATTTACATTCCCAACAGTATAGGAGGGGTCTCTTCTCTCCACACCTTCTCCAGCTTTTATTGTTTTCTACCCAACTTTCTTCTTTATTGGCTTTTGAGTGGCAACAGGCACACCACAATTTTGGTTACAAGCTCACCCAGGTACTGAGGACAAAGACCAAATACATTTCCCCTTAAACCTCACTAAATTATAAAGATCTAATATTTTACCCAAAAAAGTTTAAATGGCTTTTTCATGCTTAACTATGAAACTTTTTTAATGGCACGGCTCAATATTGGTAAGAGATTGGGTCTCTAAGTAAGTCGGATATTGGTGATGGAATTCCAGTTGAGCTATTTCAAATCCTGAAAGATGATGCTGTGAAAGTGCTGCACTCAGTAGGGTGAATCCTGCCTCCACTACTGTGTGATCTTGAGCAAATCCTTTAACCTTTCTAAGCCTCAATATTTTCATCTATAGCATAGGAATAATGCTACCTGCCTAGCAGGTAGTTGTTGAGAGGACTAAATGGATAGTGTGTATAAAATGTTTCACAAGGTACACGGCACATAGCGAGTACTGCTCAGTATATCAAGCTGCTGTTGACGATGGTGACAGGATGATGGGGCTTACTGCCCACCTTGACTCCTGCCCCAATCCACCCTCGATGCCAGTGATTCAGACCCAGGTCCCTGGCTGCACTTGCCACTTTGTTTATCTGCCCATTTCTAGGTGCACTCCAAAAAGGAGTGAGTCAACCCAATGTTTTCTGAGTACCTGCTCTATTTCATGCACTGTTCTAGGCACTGGTGCTGCAGATGACTGAGGCCTGGGCAAGGAGGCACAGATCTGGGTGAGAGGCGCTCCAGGGTCAGAAGCAGGGACTACCCTGGAGAGGCCCCCAGCTGGGCAGCCTGACACAGCCAAGGGGGGTGGGTGAGTTGTCAGAGGAAAGGGGAAGGGCAGCTGGTGGCCGGTGGGAAGGAAACATGGAAAGGCTTCGTAGGGGAGGCAGCATTTGAATTGTGCCTTGAAAAAAGGACGACAGCATGAAAGGCAGAGATGGGGGTCTGGGAACATACTCCCTGAAGGCCCCACCTGCAGAAAAACCCCTCCCAGGACTCACGGGGCGCAAGGGAAGGGGACTTGTCGGGGAGCCTTGAGGGCCTCTTGAATTGGCTAGAGCTTATGCTAAAGGGAGGGGTGTCATGGACCCAGAGAGTCCTTAAATACTTCCCTGGATGCCAAGCTCAGGGAAGGGTCAGGATCTGGCATTTGCCAGCCCCTCAGACATGCTAGGAGCCATCCTGACTCTGAGAGCCTAGAGAAAGAAAACCCCCGCCCCTCTACTGGGAGGAGAGGGCTCATGCCCTTCTCACTTGCGGAAATGGATGAGAAGGATGATCTCTATCCCTGTCTCTGAGGCCCCTCCCTTTAAGGGTCCTGGATACTAGGAGGTCTTAGAGACTTCACCCCAATTCAGCCTCCACACACCACCTGCCTCAGCAACACACCATCACTACCATCCCACCTCTGCGGGAAAGGGGATTCCAGGCACCGAGACCGGACACTTGATGTGCAGCCTCCCCACCTAGGTGAGGGCTCTGGTTGGCTAAGTCAGGCTGAACTGCATCAACCATGCCTGGAGGGGATGGCAGAGGAGGGCTGGGGGAGAATGAAGGGGGGAGGAGAAGGGAGAGCCTTCAGCCAGCACCCTGGCCTCTGTTTTTCCAGCTTTAATTGCAGCGTTAATCACCTTAATAAGCTGTTTACAACCACCCAGCAGCCTGAGACTGGGAGGTTTAGAAGCCAAAAAGTGCTTGGAGATGAGTTTCCTGAGCCCCAGGGAAGAGGGGCAGGAGGACAGTGCTGATGGGGGCCTTGGTGGGGCTTGGGGCAGAGGAAGCAGATGGGGGGCTGGCAGAGAGGGCTGGGAGAGTCAGGAAGGCCAGCCTCCAGCTCTTTGCAGGGGCCCAGACCCTCTGCCCCAGAAGCCCTTGAGTCAATCCTCAGGCAAACCTTCCCAGACCTTCAGCCCATGTCCCCAGCCCCCGTCTTTCTCCTTTGTCACTCAGCCTGCTAGTCATTGCTCACTGGATGACTCTTCTCTCCAGGACCCTAGTCCTAGCTCTGTGGAGGCAGAGCCTGTGTCTCACCTTTACTGTCTTGTCCCCAGCTCAGAGCACTGGGCAGGGATGGGGAGGGTTGCTGAGCTGCAAAGCAGGGGGCGTGGGGATGTCTTTCATACCAAGGTCCCTGGGGGTAGAGCTTTGAACTGGAATATAAAGCATGAAGACAGGGGCTTGGGTATGTTCACTCTGTGCTCATCATGCTGGCTGGAGAGCAGGATTTCCGTGGACATCAACTGTCCAGGTGAATATGTGAAGCCTGCTCTTGGGATCCCTCATACAATCCCTCCCACTCCCATTAGATGAGGGATTGTGGGGCTGAGGAGGGAATGATAACTGCCTCCCGCTCTCAGCTGTTGAGGGCCAACCAGACAATGAGAGGAACACCCAGCACCCAGTCACTAGCTGCTTGGTGAGCAATGCAGGAGCTAAGAGTAGCTGCAGCCTCAGCGGTCATCATCGCATCTACTCGTCCGTCGGGAAGTGTCTCTTGAGAGGCTGTATGTCTTGCCCAAAGTCACATAGCAAAGGAGGGGCAGTGAATTTAGGAGACCTCCTGGCAAAGGAGAGACTTTGGGATTGGTCTATTGAGCCCCAAGATGGGCTGTCTAAAAGAAGGAGTGACTTCGAAATCCAGGGCAGCTAGGATAGACACCCTGGCAGGAGGCAAAGCTGGGAGGGGGTTGAGTGGGGAGGAGCCTCAAGGCCCAGATACCTGGGTTGTCTCCTGGAGCAAGTGTGAGCAGAACTGGCAGTGTCTGCTGAGTGAGCAGGGACCTGAAATTCACACCCTGGAGGATTGGCTGGGACCGGGGAGGGGGTGCCTCCCAACCCAGGCAGTTCAGCTTATACCTGGCAAATTGGCAGCAGCAGCATCGTGCCCTTCCCTGCACACTGAGGGCATCTGGCCACATCCTGCGACACTTGTGGCATTGTCCCACACCTACCCCTGGGACCAGTCAGGCCTGCCCTTAGTTCAGGAATCACCAGTGGTGCTGGGTAGCGGGGAGCGGTGACATGCCTTCAGCTAAGAGAGGGTAAGGGGAAGCTGAGGAGAGCAAGAAGCCACAAGAAGCAGGAGTTTGGCTGGTAAGGAAGGAAGTCTCTCAAATGCAGACTCAGATCTTCCCAAGATCAGGCAGTGAAGATGCTAATGAAGCACCTACTGTGCACAAGGCTTGTCCCAGAAGCTTTCACAGGCACAGTCTCATTTAATCTTCTCAGCTGCCTGGCAAAGGCAGTGCCATTATTATCCCACTTCCCAGGTGAGAAAACAGACTCAAGAGGTTCAACAGTTTCCCCTAAAGGCCTCCAGTGAATGTGTTTCAGAGTTCAGCCTTCTGAATCCCTGGCCTGTGGCCCTTTCACCATCCCATGGCCTCTAAGACTGGAATGGGGAGAAGGTAGGGAGGATGCCAGGCTTAGCTTTCCCCCTTGTTCCCAGATCAGCTCTGTGTCCTTAGAGATACCAGTGTTTCATAGAGTAGGACACGTGTGCAAATATGCACATTTCTGAGCGTTAACCCTGACTTTGACATTTACTGTGTATCTTCAGCTAAGTCATTTGCCCTCTCTGAGGTTCATTTTCCTCATGTATAAACATGGAGCTAAGCAGATGTAACTTTCAGGGTTCTGAGGAAATTAAATAACACTTCACACAAAGCTTGGCACAGGGATGGAGCTCAATAAACTATACCATCAGTTCTAGATGAAACCAGTCTGTGTACAGTTAGGACACCCTTCAATTGACCTTGGGAGTTCTAGGTGCCCTCGATGGGCCTAAAGTTTACCCTTTTGCCTAATGAGGGGAGTTCTCAAATATACAATTCCTCCCTCAACTTGGAAAATCCTTTCTTGATTCCAAACTAAGTCTGCCAAGCTTCAGATGTAATAGAAGGACAGCCACCCAGGATAGAGCCATGTGCTGGGCCTTAGTCCCAGCAGAAGGGAAGAGGGCGGAGTTTAATACAGCCACACCTTGTTTTGTGGTACTTCACTTTATTACACTTCACAGATACTGCCTTTTTTTTTCACAAATTGAAGATTCATGGCAACCTCAGGTTGAGCAAGTCTATTAGCACCATTTTCCAACAGTATTATTTTTCAGTTAAGGTATGTGCATTTTTTTAGACATAATGCTATTGTACACTTAATAGACTACAGTAGAGTGTGAACAACTCTAGTACAGCGTAAACATAACTTTTCCATGCACTGGGAAACCAAAAAATTTGTGTGACTCACTTTATGGCAATATCCATTTTTATTGTGGTGGAGTAGAACCAAACCCAAAATATCTCAGAGGTATGCCTGTATCTTTTAGTTACTAATCAGCTAAAGAGCTGCTTCTTCCCATCTATATACTTGCAGTATTTCATTAATTTGTGTTTTTAATATAACAGGAATATATTTCCATATTATTGCAAGGCTAGAGAACAGCATCCTATATTTATCTTATATCCAGCCACTATACCAAAATTTTCCTACTTCTGGAATATTTTCCCCCTTCAATGGCACCCTACTCCAGTACTCTTGCCTGGAAAATCCCATGGACGGAGGAGCCTGGTAGGCTGCAGTCCATGGGGTCGCTGAGTCAGACACAACTGAGCGACTTCACTTTCACTTTTCACTTTCATGCACTGGAGAAGGAAATGGCAACCCACTCCAGTGTTCTTGCCTGGATAATCCCAGGGACGGGGGAGCCTGGTGGGCTGCCGTCTATGGGGTCGCGCAGAGTTGGACATGACTGAAGCGACTCAGCAGCAGCAGCAAGGTCTCTTAAGTTTTCTAGGTACACAATCAGATATCAGTAAAGGAGCGGGGAGGGCTTCCCCAGTGGCTCAGTGGTAAAGAATCTGCCTGCAATGCAGGAGACATAGGAAACCTGGGTTTGATCCCTGGGTTGAGAAGATCCCCTGGAGAAGGGCATGGCAACCCACTCCAGTATTCCTGCTTGGAGAATCCCATGGACAGAGGAGCCTGGCGGGCTACCAGGAGTCCATGGTGTTGCAAAGAGTTGGACACGACTGAAGCAACTTGGCATACATGCACATCAGTAAAAGAAATCTCTTTTTTTCCTCTGCTTTTTTGTCTAGCAGGAGGGATTCTGGGGTTACAGTAGGGGTAATCATTCACGAATGAAGAAGTCAGGAACCTCAGCTGCCTCTGCATGGATTCTGGCCCAGGCAGGTTCTGGATGATCTCACTTTCGGATACCTTCGCATCTGGGGTACTCAGAAGGCTGTCCTGGAAACACAGTTGGAAGTCCTCACCCCTTCCAAACAGTAAATGCTGGAGAGGGTGTGGAGGAAAGGGAACCCTTTTGCACTGTTGGTGGGAATGTAAATTGATATAGCCACTATGGAGAACAGTATGGAGACCCCTTTAAAAACCAGGAATAAAACGAACTACCCTATGACCCAGCAATCCCACTACTAGGATTATGCTGAGAAAACCATAATTCAAAAAGACACATGTACTCCAATGAACACTGCAGCACTCTTTACGATAGCCAGGACATGGAAACGACCTAAATGTCCACTGACAGATTGAATGGATAAAGAAGTTGTGCTAGATATATACAATGGACTATTACTCAGCCATAAAAAGGACTGAATGTGGGTCAGTTGAATTGAGGTGGATAAGCCTAGAGCCTGTTATAGAGAACGAAGCAAGTCAGAAAGAGAAAAATAACATATCTTAATGCATATATATGGAATCCAGAAAAATGGTACTGATGAAACTATTTGTAAGGAATAGAGACAGATCACAAACTTGGGGATACAGTGGGGGAAGAAGAGGGTGGGGCGAATTGAGAGAGTAGCATTAACATATATACCCTGCTGCTGCTGCTGCTAAGTCACTTCAGTCGTGTCCGACTCTGTGTGACCCCATAGACGGCAGCCCACCAGGCTCCCCCATCCCTGGGATTCTCCAGGCAAGAATACTGGAGTGGGTTGCCATTTCCTTCTCCAGTGCATGAAAGAGAAAAGTGAAAGTGAAGTCGCTCAGTCTGTCCGACTGTTAGCCACCCCATGGACTGCAGCCCACCAGGCTACTCCGTCCATTGGATTTTCCAGGCAAGAGTACTGGGGTGGGGTGCCATTGCCTTCCCCAAACATATATACCCTACCATGTGTAAATGAGTTAGTGAGAAGCTGCTGTATAACATAAGCAGCCCAGCCTGGCCCCCTGTGATGACCTAGAGAGGTGGTATGGCAGGGGTGGGGGGAGGCTCAGGAGGGAGGGGATATATATATACATATATATGACTGATTTGTATTGTTGTATGGCAGAAACCAACACAACATTGTAAGGCAATTATCCTCCAAATAAAAAAGGAAGAAGTCCTTACCCTTTAGCCAGGGTCCTGCACAACTCCCTTCCCTCCACATAAAGCAGCTCTGTCAGCCCACCACTCTCGCCATGAGGGTGTTTGGGGAAGACAGTTGGTCTGGAGTTCTCACAGGTGGAGACCAGCAGAGGAACAGGGATAACTGGACAAGATCCCTCAGGGACAGAGACAGAAAAGGTTTTTCTTGCTTGGCAGTCAGAGATAATACAACTAATCCTTGCTGAATCCTGATTGTATTTAGAGGCTATTGTGTTTTAACCCATTTAGTTCTCATCACCCTAAGAAGCACAGGCTATTAATTATTATCTTCATTTTCCAGATGAGGAAGGCGAGGTACAGAGAGGTTAGGAAACATGCCCAAATTACACAATGTTATAAACCAATGTTACCTCAATTTAAAAAAAAAAGAAGAAAAAAGGAACTTGCCTATGGTCATAGAGTTGGACTTGAACTTGGGCATCTGGCTCTTTATTTTTTTGTGTTCCTGGGGATGACTATACTCTTCATTATGTGGTAAGTTGGTAGATCAGAGGAGAACTGAGGCAAAGGAATGGGTCACCATACATGCTGGCATACCTGGTGTATTTCACAGCACATCTAGGGTGGGCTCTGTCTCCATGATCTTCTGAGATATCATTCTGATCATTATCCCCACTGCACGGGTGAGGAAATAAAGATCCAGGAGGTAAAGTGACTTGTCCAGAGCTTCCCAGCTGAGTGTCTGCATTCCAGGGACTCCATGAAGTCCCTCTGGACAAGGAAACACATTTTATTTTCCAAGGGGCCAGGGAAAATAGTTCATATTGTTTAGATGGGGCCGCCAAGGGGCTGGGAGTGGGAGGGAGTTGAAAGCAGGGATGAGTCCCAGGGCAGATTCAGGCTTTGGGGGAGAGGAGGGAGAGGGGAACGTCACCAGGGGTGGGAGCAGCCTCCATCAGTGGGTCCAGCTGATCCCGTGGGCTTGGGGAATGTGACAGGAGCCCAGCAGAGGCATGTCAGCAGCCTCCCGCAGTCTGGTTTCCCCCAGGATCTGTTGGAGCAAAGAATTCCCAGTGGCTTCAGGGCTGGGAGGAGGAGTCTGCAGCAGGCCCCGGCTTGCAGGGGCAGAGAAAGCAGCTCCTGGGTCCAATCCTAAGGAGTGGCCTGGTGGCAGACGTGGTGGGCAGTGGGAGGGGTAGGACCTGGCCAAGGGTCTCATGGCCCTGTCCATACTTAGTCCTGGCCTGCCACCCCAAAGAGAGTGGGAGCACCAGGCCTGGGGAAAGGGGGCGTCCAGCAGAGAAAGGAAGCCCTGAGGGGAAGCCCCTGAGTCGGAGAGGGGAGCCGGTGCCCTGCTCTCTGGCAACCCCCATCCTGAGGAAGGAGCGCGGTCCTGACATGCCAGGTGAAACAGGCCAGAGAACATGATCACAGGGACGGGCTGCCAGGCCTGAGTGGATTGCAGAGCAGGGTCCCCCCAAGGAGCCTCGTGATCTGAGTGGGATTATCTAGATGTCATGCTCCTGGCCTCATGATTCGGCCTGTCTGTTATTCATCAGCTTGAAGTGGGGAGGGGGAGAGGATGAGGGGCTAAAGACCAGAGTGGAAGTCCTCAGGCCCGCCAAAGATCTGACCCAAAACTCATCTGAACTCTTGAAAGGGCACGGTTCAGATGAAGCTCAGAGGAATATATTCCACATATATTCCACAGAAAGTGGAAATGAAGTAATCTCTCCATTCGGGGGCCAGAGAGGCTGAAGGCCTGGCTCTGTGAGAGTTTCTGTCCTCGAGAAACCTTGATGTTTGGAGGAGCTTGAGGCCAACTCTTTTCCCTTCCTGGGCTGGCAGACACATCCCCCGGGCTGCCAGTGGGACTGAGGACCTTAGAGGTGAGACATCAAGCTGTGGGGGTTGAAAAGGCATCCAGTTGGGAAATGCAAGGCCCTATACTCTGAGAATTCCAGTCTGACAGAAGACACAGGCTGGGCTGCAGTGCCCCAGACTAGAGTGGAAAGTGCTGATAGACACACAGCAACCCCTTACACACACACACACACACACACACACACAAGAGGGGAGCCGGTGCCCTGCTCTCTGGCAACCCCCATCCTGAGGAAGGAGCGCGGTCCTGACATGCCAGGTGAAACAGGCCAGAGAACATGATCACAGGGACGGGCTGCCAGGCCTGAGTGGATTGCAGAGCAGGGTCCCCCCAAGGAGCCTCGTGATCTGAGTGGGATTATCTAGATGTCATGCTCCTGGCCTCATGATTCGGCCTGTCTGTTATTCATCAGCTTGAAGTGGGGAGGGGGAGAGGATGAGGGGCTAAAGACCAGAGTGGAAGTCCTCAGGCCCGCCAAAGATCTGACCCAAAACTCATCTGAACTCTTGAAAGGGCACGGTTCAGATGAAGCTCAGAGGAATATATTCCACATATATTCCACAGAAAGTGGAAATGAAGTAATCTCTCCATTCGGGGGCCAGAGAGGCTGAAGGCCTGGCTCTGTGAGAGTTTCTGTCCTCGAGAAACCTTGATGTTTGGAGGAGCTTGAGGCCAACTCTTTTCCCTTCCTGGGCTGGCAGACACATCCCCCGGGCTGCCAGTGGGACTGAGGACCTTAGAGGTGAGACATCAAGCTGTGGGGGTTGAAAAGGCATCCAGTTGGGAAATGCAAGGCCCTATACTCTGAGAATTCCAGTCTGACAGAAGACACAGGCTGGGCTGCAGTGCCCCAGACTAGAGTGGAAAGTGCTGATAGACACACAGCAACCCCTTACACACACACACACACACACACACACACACACACACACACACACACACACACACAGATTTAGGAAGAGGAATTATCTAAGCTTCAGAGGGAGTGTGTAACTTGCCCAAGGTTATACAGCAAGCAGAAACCAAGCAGTGCTTTCCTCACCACCCCGTGACCCCCGCAGCCCCTCCTCCTTGAGCTGCCGTCAGGGCCAGGGCGCAGAAGGCTCAGTGGAGCCATCTGGGAGGACAGCCTTTGGGTTCCTGTGCCAGGGCTGGAATCTGTGGCTGCCTCTCAGAGCCACCGGATGTGCCAGGAGTGGCGGGGACGAGAACTCTTGCTAGAGCTCAGGAAGGGAAGCAGGCAAGGCTTCAGGGAACAGAGCAAATAAATTCACAATCAAATTATCAGATTCTGTGGCCATTCAGCCATTCAGTCTCCCTCACCAACTGCTTACCAGGGAAATATTCCCAGAAAACAGATCAACAGCCAGGAAAAGGGGATGGGAATGAGAAGTGAATGGGAGAAGCTCACACACAGGGAAGCTAGTCTGTGTATTTCTGGGGATGTTTCAGTCTATTTCCGCATATGTTTAAGTCCCTGGGCATTTCCTTCTTGGTTCATCCCTCTGTGTCATACTTTTCTCTATGAGTGTGTAATCTGGAGTGTACGTCTCCAAATATGTCTGCATACAACCGTGGAAGGCTCACGTGTCTCGTGTGCGGTTCTGCCCACTCCATGTGCACCGATGTGTCCACCTATCTGTACACGCACTTTGTTGCATGGCAGTGTGTGTACTTATAATGACCCCATGCCTGGGTCTTCACATCTGTCTGTTTCTGGGCATTTGTCTGGGCCTTTTGTACGTTGAGGTTTAGGGTAGAAGAAACTTTAATTCCTTGCTTTTAAGCAATCTGAGCTGGCCAGGAAAGGGGGAAGGGGAGGCATGAAGAGGCGGCCACTTTTCTCTCTGTAACTTTCTTCATCTTGGAAAGGGAGAGACAGCAGTCGCCCAGGGACTTGCTGCCAGAATTTCCCCCTGGCTGCCCCAGGTCCAACGGCAATGCTACTCGGAGAAGGGGTGAAGGAAAAGCACCGGAGAGGGGAGACTAGAACTGAAGGGCCCCTCCTCTTCACCCTTCCTTGACCTGGGAGAAGCCAGGAGACAGATGGGAGAGAGGGGAAGATATGAAAAAGAAATACTTTGGGGTCTGTGAATTTTTCTTTACCACCCTAATTGTTAAAACATTACTCATCTCTTGGAACAGAGGTTCCCAGGCGAAGGGGGGGTTAGAGGAGTTTTTGCAGAGGCCTGAAGCCCATCCCCACACATGGGTCTTGGTCACTGCCTTCCCCCACCTTCCTCGCCAGCCCCCTCTTGGCACCATCACCTTCCCCCAGGCCAAATGAGCCCTGGCAAGGAAAGGGTTATCCCAGGTGAAAATTAGGGGTGGGAAACACCTGCAAGATGCTTTTCTGAAGGAATAAGCTTCAGTGGCCCCAAGGACAGAAAGCTGAGAGGAGACAATGGCAAGAGCTGAGGTTAGACGCCAGGCAGAGCTAGAAAGCTGATTATCAGATCAGGGGAGGAGAAAGAGGGGTGTATCGTTACCTGCTTGGAAGCAAGAAGTAAGTTTTGTTCTCTCTGTCCTTTCCCTTCTCTACCGACATCCCTTATACATTCTGGGGAAGTCCTTGATCTCTAAGGCCTCATCTACACAAGCCTCAGCTACCCGGATAACATTCCATTGACTCTGGATACAATCCCAGAGGCAAGTTCAGGCATCCAAACCCAAGTGAGGTTTGGAGCTGAGTAATCAGCTGCTAGGGATATGCAGACTTTTTGTCGGGGGAACAACCAGCTCCCCACCCCCATCTTGCTGGGCAAATCTGGGGGTGGGGGAGGAGCAATCTGTCACTCTATCTTCCCAGCCCCCTCCCACCTAAACAAGCTCCCTCTTCCCACCTGCAAGTAATTTGGCCAATGGGAGGGCAGTTCAGATGGCAGTGTGGAATCCCTCTAGATCTGTGTGTGCTTGGTGGGGAGGGGGCTAACTCCTTTTCCCCCAGACCCTGTGTGCCCTTTTTCTCTTCACAGCAGCAAATTACTTGTAATTATCTCACATTGCAAGCCTTCAGGAGCTGCTCCCAAAATTGCTTTAATTGAATTAATTGAATCTCATTTTGTTGGGGGAGAGATGGGGAACATGTCTTAAAATAGCCTTGGGGGAGAGGGAAGAACAGCCCCAAGTCAGTTTTCCTGTGGCTGAGACCCCTGCAACTGAGAGTGAGCTCCAGGCACAGCTGCTGGCGCTTCCACATTTAAGACCTTGCCTGTGTCTGGCTCTCGGGGATGCTGATCCAGGATGTGTGGAATTCTTTAGTCTTCAGCCCCCTTTCTCCTGCCTGCTCTGAATGGATGGCAGTGGCAGTATGAACTCAGCTTCGTTGTGACCCCTCCTCTTCAATACATACAGCAGCTATAAACACCATTTATTATTAATGAGTGCTTACTATGTTCCAGGCACCATGTCAAACATGTTACAAGCACTATCTCTTTTCAACATCACAACCACACTGGGAAGCAGGTCCTATTAAAGTTCCCATCTTGGGAGAGGGAAAAGGAGGCTGAAAGAGAGGTTAAGCAACTTTCCAAAAGTCATACAGCAGAGCAGGACTCTTTGGAGGCCAAAACTCCAGTTCTAAACCATTCTATAGTGTTCCCCCTCCCTTAATGACCCAATTTTCCCAGAGAGGTGTCTGCACAGAAAGGAACCCCAGGCTCCCTTCCTGCAGCTCCAATGGTTTGTGGGAAGAGAAGAGGGTGCCTCTCCCACTGGGGTCCACTCCTATCAGCTGTTAGGAGCCCAGGGAAACTGAACCAGCTCCAAGGTGGACAAGGATTCCTGTTTCTGCTGGAAAGGGAGGGGGGCTGTCAGCTCAGCTGGCCTCTGGCTGGAAGAGTAATTATACTCCTGCTACTTGACTTTACAACTCAGGCTGTTGTTTTAACGATGCGACTCGTGTTGGGCTGTCCAATTAATCTCGCCTTTGGAGGCTTTCCTAGATGGGGCGGTAGATCTTATCTCAGGTCTGTGGAAAGAAGAGTGCAGCAACGTGCTGTGGGAGGGAACAGCTGCCCTAAGGACCTATGGCCCCAGTGAAGACCCAGCGGAGGAACCTGGGGCTGGGGCTGCTGAAAGCCAGTGGAAATGGCAGTTGGTGGCCAGGGGCAGGAGAAGGTGTCAATGTGGAGGGAGCAGGTGTCTCTTCTCCCGGCATCCTCATTCCTCCCTTCTCCTGGACCTTGGCTTTGGTCCACTCTGTGCCATCTGCCATCCCCAGAAGACCACTCCATGTGTGTTTTAGGGAGTAGGGGGTGGCCCCTCAGGGCCTCGGAAGGATTGACTGCAGGCCTCCTGAGGTGGGGGGCTCCCACTGCCTCCTCTACATAATACTCCAACTTGGGCTTGTCTCCATCCAGTCTGGGTTGGCGTGAAGTGCCTGGGTGGGCTTTCCAGCTTGCTAGGGAAAAGGTTTAGGTAGTAAGAGGGAAGTCTGACTTGGGAGCTTCTAGCCTGGCATTGGAGGTCCCTCCTCCAAGGCCTCGGGCCAGGCTGGACTGGATTTCCTGAATTATGTGCCACCCTCCGTCCTCAATCCCCCTGCTAGAGAGAGAGAGTTTGTACTATGCACTCACCGTCCTCTGTACTTCCTAGCCTGGCACTTACTAGACAAGTGGCTGGTCATTCTCTAGCTCCGTTAGCCCACTGGGACTGCCTCAGTCACCTTGATATACCTAGGACCTAACACAGAACAGGGGCTCTTTACATGTCTAGATGGAAAGTCCAGTTCCTTCCAGGGTTTTCCTTCTCCTTTCCCTTCTGCTCCCCTTTCCACTAGGTGAGTCTGGGCCTTTCCACCCCCCAAGAGACACTTCTCCCAGGGGAGGACTGGACTGGCTCAGTGAGTGTGTCTTCTCCCAAGGTGAGCAGGGACTCTCCCTGGATTCAATGTGGACATAAGAGATATATCCGGTTCCCTCCAGAACTAGGCCAGGAGAGCATCTGCTATAACGATCACTCAGACTTTGATCATTCCCAGTATTAACATCTTCTGGTTTCACACTGGTGTGTCTGAAAATGTGGACATTATTAGAACATTCCAGAGCTAGAACCAGATAGCCAGGTAGAGGTAGTGGACTCAGTGCCTCTAGTTCAGTGCTGAAAGAGCCAGCTGGGAGAGAAGAGAAAGCTGCGCAATCAGCTCCAGAAGTCAGAACATGAACAAACCTCAGCCAAGACCTGGGTTTCTGTACAAACTTTAATTTCTGGATGTTCATCATATGGGGGATGCTGAGAGCTTACAGGGGGAGTGCTGCTAGTCAGACTGGATATAAATATGAGCAGTTCCTTTGGACTGAGATGGCTATGAGGAACTGAATTGCTAGGTTCACCCCATCTGTTTGGGACATCTCTACTTAAACATCCAAGAGTCTGTTTGTTCCTATTCTCCACAAAGTTTTACACTACTGAGTTCCAGAGAGTGCATGCATATGGATTTGTTTAGGTATTCGGGATGGGAATCAGGCTCTTAATAAATACTTGTTGAACTTGATGGATAATTGGATCCATTATCTACTCAAAGTGAGAAGATATGGAGGAAAGAGGGGCTTTCTTAGGAAAAGAGCAAAAAAATTACCCATAGGTCCACAAAAGTCCACATTTTTGGTATCCCATCTTCTTCACAGGATGGTAAATAGATGTATCAGTTATGGGGGTAAAAAAAAATCTAGAAAAATCAGTGGGTGTGTCTCCGTGGTGGTCAACTTGAAGACTGGATGTCCGCTTCTGTCCACATCAATGGGCTGGGTAAGGCCCAGGGCACACAAAGAGAAAAAACACTCAGTGTGGTTGCTGGTTGAACCCCAGACTGTAGTGGGACTGCAATCATTTCAAGAAGGGGTGACAAGACTAGGGGTCGTGGGAAGTCTGAACTCCAGCCAATACGTTTTTTTCCAGAGCCTCTGACTGGAGGGAAAGTGTCCAGTCCTGGGTTGGTGGGGAGGGCAAAGGCTAAGGCTATTTGGGTTATGAGGCAAGGAGGAAAAGACTCACCACCCCATCCTTTTCCTCCTCTAGCGCCTCATCCTCCTGAGAACACCCATCTGTATCTGGTTTCCTCCCAGCCCAGAGAGGGTGCAGGTGGGCTAGGTCCTGCCTGGGCTCTGTAGGAGGCTAGGGCCTGACCTGCTCCTCCTCAAACTCACATTATCTGAGGTGGAGCTAGGACATCTGGGGAGTGATGCTGATACCAGGCTCCAAAGCTGTTGCCATAGCCACCGCTGGGCAGGGCCCCTGCCTTGGGGAGATCCCAGAAGGCTGTAAGAGGTGAACAGGGAGACAGGGAGGGGGACCTCCCAGGGAAGTCCCCTTCCTGTCCCCCAGAGTTCTGCTTCAGGAGCTTCTTATACTTGGAGCGTTTGTTCTGAAACCAGATCTTTACCTATGGGGAGAAAAGGGGAAACAATGGAACATCAGGAGGAGTGACCAAGGGAAAGGGGTCCGGCAAGAGGGAGTCACTCATCCTGGGAGAAGAGCAGATGTTGGGAACATTGGCTCCAGGCCTCCATAAGCCCCTGAAGGCCCTGAATTCCTGCCTCTGAGTTAGTATCCAGCTCTCCCAGTCTGGGTACCCTCGCCCTGAATCGCCCCATCCCTTTTACATCCCCCATCCCCTTTACATCCCCCATCCTCTCCTACTCCCCACCCTTTTTATCACACTCCCCTAGTCTACTGGGGCCAGCTAAAAGAACTGTGAAAATAAGGCTGGGGACTCATCAGTCATTCACACCCACCCTATAGTGAGTTCCCAGAGAACTTGGGGAAGGTTGGTGGAGGATGGGACTGGCCCCACCTGCGTCTGGGTGAGGCCAAGCTGCGCGGCCAGCTGGGCCCTCTCGGGCAGCGCCAGGTACTGCGTGTGCTGGAAACGCTGGTTCAGGTGTTGCAGCTGCAGACTCGAGTAGATGGTTCTCGGCTTCCGGAGCTTCTTGGTCGAGGCCTGTGGGCGCCGCTCCGGGGGATCCGGGGACAGCCGTGGCTTTTCCGAGTCTGGGGGGCGGCGCAAGACCGTGTGTGCACGGATAGAGGGGCGGACGCGCCGTCTCACTGCTTATCTGAATCTCGTTTGCATTCCGGCCACGAATTAGCAAAAGCTCAGGCACCGGGCTCGGCCCTGCTCTACCTTGCGCTCACCCTCCTTTCAAACCCCACGTCCACTGCGTGCCGGGTGGGACTAGCCGCAGCTCTTGCCCTCAGGGAGCTCCTACTCTCAACGGTCCTACGACCCTAAGAGAGAATTGCGCCAAGGGCCGGACCGAGGGTGGGGGCGGCGCCCCGCGGCGGGAGGGCAGAGTTCAGCCGCGCGTGGTGGCGCCAGCTTGGGGCGGGGCGGGGCAGAGGGCTGGGGCGAGGCTGGAGAGGACGAGGGAAGGGCATTCCGGGCGGAGAGAACTCAGACGCACTGTTCAGAGGCCAGAGTCAGTGTCTGCGTGGCAGCCTCCCCGCTGCCGGAAGACGGGCGGTCGGAGGGGCCAGACAAGAGTGGGCCTTGAACGCCAGGATGCGCGATCCTCCCAGCATCAGAGTAGGGAAAGCGCCCCAGGCTTTGCCATCACCTCCCGTATTGTAAGGGCCTCCTTCTCCTGAGGCACGCCCTCCAGGAAAACTGACATCTCTTCCCTCCCCCAAGGCCGGCTGGCTGGAAGAGTAGACTTTCAGGGGCCCTAGAAGCCGGTTAGTGCAAGGCTGCCCCCTCCTCCGCCCGGCTGCACGCACAGAGGGGTTCCTGATTGGCACTCAAAGTGACCGGGGTTCGGAGAGCGCAGGCCCTCGGGGCGGCTCCCGGATCGCGCTGCGGTGCCGCCGCGGGAGATGCAGCCAGCTTCTGCCTTCCCGTTCAGCCCCTCGAGGAACCTCGGTCGGGTCACAGCTCGGCCCTGGGACGGGGAGGGCAAGGGGTTCCCCTCTTCTGATTCGAGCGTCCCACCCGGCGCCACCCTACCGGGACATCGAGACCGTTCGTGCAAAGGGCAGGGCCGGGATGGACGGAGCGGCAGAAATGTCCACGGGCTTAGAGTTCGTTGCCCGCCGTCGAGCTCAGCGGACCGAGCCCCGGGCCCCGGGTGCCTAGGCGCAGAGGGGATCGGACGGCGTCTCCCACCGCCCCGCCCCCGACATTCTTCCTCCTTTAGGGCTCACCACACCCACACTTCAGGTCCCCCGCCCTCGTCCGGCCGCGGTGACCCCGTGCCTTCACCTCCCCCGCATCCCTCACCCGTGGTCTCCGGCGCTACGGGCTTCTCAGATCCACTCCCCTGGACCCCCGCTTCAGCCAATTCCCAGAAAAACCGTTGGGTTTCCGCTCCCGCCCGCGCCTGTCGGGCCTCCCCTGCTTCATCCCTGCTGCTCGCCGCCCCGGGCCGGCCACTGAGCGACCACCCGCTTCTCTGGGCTGCAAAAACTGAACAGTTCGAACTCTGAGGGTGAGACAGCAGGAAGCCTGCTTCAGCTGCAAACCTCTCAACGCCTTCCTCACCCTAACTAATTCTCCCAGCAGACCCCACTCCCAGTTTCTTTCCCCATCGCTGCTTTCTCCACACCAGTTGCAGCAAGTCAGGACGAATCTGCCCACGTCGCAATTCGGGAGCGCGAGGGCCTCCCTCGAGGCAGCGCAGCACCCGCCTGCTCATCGGGGCGGTGGCACACAGCTCACTTAGAGCCAAACCTCTCCCTGAGGCAGGGGTGAACAAAAGGGGGGCAAAAGGAAGACCCTCGCAAGCCCTCTCTCACACCCCAATCATTTAATCCACAGTGAGCCAAATCCCTCAGGTTCAGTGAGGTTTTCGTTGGATCCGGGGAAACTTTGTAAAGAAAAGGAACTCTTCACTCTTTAGTCCTTAAACCAAGAAAAGGGAAGGTGAGACACGGCTGAAAATACCAACCGCAATTCCAAGATTTCTCTTAAGGACAGGGTTATCTTATTCCTATCCCACTAAACAGACACACAGGCACACACAAATGTACCACATTAGCATATACTGAAGAAAAGAGACCAAGGGATTCGGGTTTTTAGAAACCAGATCATTGGTAGAACACCCCTCCCCCACCCCCAACTGCTCCTCCTCCAACCACAGACCGAGCAGCAGAAAAGCAGCAGCTCCAGTTTTGGAACAGAAGGCAGTTAACTTTAGGGGGGCTTTGAGGAAGTTCCCTAAAACCCTCTTTTCTGGCTTCATGCATGGAAGCCAATTTGCAAGGGCCAAGCCTGAAAAACAGGCTGTGTCCTTGATTCATTCACACTCTTTCTTTGGACCTCAGTTTGCTCATCTGTACATCAAGAAGGTTGAGCTCCTGAATCTCCAGGGTCATTCCTGGCTCTGATGTTTATGAGGTCATGTGTTTCAGCAGAGCAACAAGGAGAGGGAGGGAGACATCTTGGTCCTGGGCTGACTCCAGCTAAGTCACCAAGTGAGTGTGCATCCTTGGAGGAAACTGTGCCAAAGACAGTTGTGGGGGCAATTTGGTGAGCGTAGGGAGTGGCAGGGGAACTAACCTCTACACTCAAGCCAGTACAAAAGGATGTATGTGTTGTGTTGCTTGGGTACAGCCCTGTGCAAGACTAGGACCAGAAAGACAGGCCAGTTCCCTAGCTTGAGGCCACCCAGTGAGCACAAAGTTGCTCCAGGCAATGGAACTGGGGCTTGACCTACCCCAAAGGCAAGGGGTGTAGATAACAGGAATGGCCAGTTCTTTGGCTGGAAGGCTGAGATCTACTACCAGAGTCTGCCTGACCCGCCTGTGGCTACATTCTTAGAATGATGGGTAGTAGGGTCTTAGCCCCTGACTCTACCAGGTCAGTGTTTGGTCTCTGTCTGACACATTCCGGCAACAGGCTGGGGAGAAGGGGAGGGCCCCAGAATATGCCCCCACTTCTACTGCCTTCCCGCTGGGACCCGATTTCTCGTTATCAGGCTTTGGCTTGAGCCCTGCTTTCTGAAATGAGAACTGGGAGAGGGGCGACACTGAAGAGAGGAGTGCAGGATGGAGAGAATCCTAGGGGAGAGGCTAGGCACCTACACCCACATCTGGATTGTTTCGGTTTTCCGTTACAAGTAGGTACACAATCCTGTTGCCCCAGGGGGTGGGGTAGGGAGCCCAGCCACCCGGCTTCACACACTGCAAATCGAAACCAGGTCGGTCTTGAAAGAGACCTAGATCAGCTCGCCCCCGCCCCTCCTCCCTGTCTCCCGCCCCATCCCTTCGCCCTCCCCCCCCCCCCAGATCCCNTTTTCTGAAATGAGAACTGGGAGAGGGGCGACACTGAAGAGAGGAGTGCAGGATGGAGAGAATCCTAGGGGAGAGGCTAGGCACCTACACCCACATCTGGATTGTTTCGGTTTTCCGTTACAAGTAGGTACACAATCCTGTTGCCCCAGGGGGTGCGGTAGGGAGCCCAGCCACCCGGCTTCACACACTGCAAATCGAAACCAGGTCGGTCTTGAAAGAGACCTAGATCAGCTCGCCCCCGCCCCTCCTCCCTGTCTCCCGCCCCATCCCTTCGCCCTCCCCCCACCCCCAGATCCCTTGGAATCTGAGTGAGGTCTGAATCCCGCCAGCTGCGCCCAACCAGGCGAGGGCGAAGTTTGGGGGCTCACTGGAACAGGACCCAGAGGTGGGCAGAGCCGCCGCGGCGGGACTTACCTGTCTCCCGCTCTTGATAAGCCGGCTGAGACGGCTCGGTGGATAGCTGGCAGGGCAGGTAGGAGTCTCTGGGGATCGCCGGCCCGGTGTAGGGATAGGGCAGAAGGTGGCCATACGGCCCAGAATAGGGCAAATCGGGGGCGGCTGCGGTTACGGGGGACAGGCCAAGCTGGTAGGCAGCCACTACCGATGGCACGGGGGCGATGTCCGGGAAGACGGCTTTGGAGGCGTCTGGGCCAGGGAGGGGGCAGGGCAAAGAGGTCATTGCGGCCGGGGCCGGGGCCCGAGGGCCTAGGCCATGGCCGGGCAAGGAGTCCGCTCCCTCCGCCAACTCTCTTTTCCGAGCCTCAGGCGTTGGGGCCGGATGAGCCCCTCAACCAGCCTTCCCCACACTTATTCCGGGGAAAGTGTCTCTCTGAGCCTCATCAGCGGAAAGCCGGCGCCTAGGAAAGGGGTTGGCGGGGAGGGTGTCCCCCATGACTTTTCCCCTTCCCCCTAAATCCATGGGGCCCCCACTCGGCTGGCTCTAGGGTTCGGTTCCCGGGACCCGACGGGGTCCCCGCCCACTTAGACGCAGCGGATTGGCTACCACACGCGATGACCTCACGGAGGCCTGCAGCCGGGGCCTTCCCCCGACCTCCACCCCCCCCCCC
>SJYX01005722.1:72780-99555 GCA_006410675.1 Oreotragus oreotragus
CCGCCGCTCCCACCCCCGCCCCCGGGGCAGCCCAGGGTAGGGAAATTCAGAACCAGGAGATGGGAGGCGAGCGGTGCGAACGCTCTATGCACGGCTATCTCGGGATCCGCTGCAGAGAGGTGCTGGGTTGCAGGACGATTGGGGCAGTCTGGTCATAACGGCACAAAGGCAAGGAAGTCGACAGGGCGGCAATGCCCAAGGGCCGAGGGGAGCAGTGCCTTAGCGGAGGCGCTGTGGCTGCGGGGGCGAAAGGAACCTGCGGTCGCGCTCTCTGGCTCTGGGGGATCTGTACGGCGGTTATGACCCTGCCGCTACGGACCAAGCCCGCCAGTCCCGCAGCTTATTCAGCGCGTCGGAATGCGTGGCTGCCGAGCGCCGGCAGTATGTTGGTAAACAGACGCCGGGTCGGAGGAGGTGCCGCCCGGCGCCCAGCCGGCCCAGCACGCGCGCAGCGCGCACGCCCCCGCGGGGCGCCCTGGGCCAGGCACGCCGCGACCGCCGCGATTGCGTCTCACCGCCACCGCACCCCCGCACCCCTCCCTGTTCTAGCTTCCGCTTCCGGCAGGGGCCGGGGTTCGGTTGCGACACCGCAGCTCCTGCAGGCCCCCGAGGCCCAAGGAGGGATCTGCCGTCTGGGCTTCAGCCCGTGCGGCGCCCCGCCTTTCCTGGCGCCGCGTGAGGCTTCAGCCTCGCACGAAGCTGGACAAATCTGGGCGTGGGAAGCGAGTCCAGTTTGATGGCTGCTCCTCGGAGGGAATTCCCTGCCGGGTGCTGGGAATACGGCAAGCCAGGTTCGTGGCCTCATCTTCCAGCCTGTGTGCAGGGCCTGCCCCTAAATAGTATCCAAGACCTTGCTGGGCTGGTGTCTCTGTGGCCACAAGTATACAACTTCACAGGGATTCTATTCAAATACAACAGATACACTAGCGAATACCAGCACACCGGTGTCTACACGGATGTTCACATTAGCATCCCTTCACGAACAGAGGTTCATTTATGGATCTGCAAATACAGAGTATATGCTGTGATGTGTACACATCTACACACCCAAAGATGAATAGCAATACCCTAAATAAAAGCACTGTGGTTGTCTCTCACACAGACCCACAACTATACAAGTCAATTGATGGTGCACACTCTAAAATAAAACCCATGCATATAAATATTTATATACTTGTACCCATCCTATGAGACACACCAGTCCACACACATCTAAGCTGCTTCGTGTTAGGGGTGAGACAGTTACACACACACACACCAAGCCTGTCGGTCCTCACAGATTCCCCAGCATACCCATATACAAAGCCTCTGTCATTTGAGTGTGCAAGCAATTCATGTTTGTACACACGTGTGTGCTCTCTTTATCAGGGTACAGAGTGAAGGCAGCGGTCTTAGAATTGGGGCGTAGGAGAGGACAATTGGAAGAAGAGGGAAGCTTAGAAGAGGAAGAGAAGGCAGGCACAACAGGGGTGGCCAGGATAAACCAAAAAATTGGAAAAAGTATGCAGTCAGTTGTCCTGAGGGAAGGAAGAGCAAGTCAGTTTCAAGTTGATGCACCATTGCAACGTAGAGATGAATTGTGCTGAGAAAACACTCCTCTGACACTTGGCTCTGGGTTTTCTCACCTGAAGTCTTGGAGCATCAAGAGAAGGAGCTCTGTGAGGGAATCCCCTCCTTTGGAGACCTGGGACCCACTTCCCTCTCATCCAACAGGGTTTGCATGGTTGAGAAATGCAATTTCCATATGGGACCTCCTTTCCCCCTTTCCCCCAATTCTAGCTACGCCCTCACCACTTCCTTAGAACTGGGGCTAAGAACTTACAGGGATATAGCCTTCCAAAACTTCGTGCCACCATCATCTTCCTCTGGAGAGAGGCAGCCACACAACAGTACCATGGTGGGCTCCAGGGATGGCATCTCAGTGCATACCAAAGGAGAAAAATGTTCTTTGAGGCTCCTGGTGGCTCAGTGGTAAAGAATCTGCCTGCCAATGCAGGAAACATGGGTTGATCCCTGGGTCGGGAAGATCCCCTGGAAAAGGAAATGGCAACCCACCCCAGTCTTCTTGCCCGGGAAATGCCACGGGCAGAGGAGCCTGTTGGGCTATACAGTCCATGGGGTCATAGAGTCAGACGTGACAGCAACTGAGCATGCATGCATGGCTGTCCGGGAAGCTTTCACAAAGGAGGTGCTTTTGAGGTGGAACTTAGAGTTTGGGTTGCAGGGCCATGTATTCAGGGGTCCGTCCCTTGCAAGATCTAGCGAGAAAGGGCAAGGGCAGCTTCCCCAGAGGCCCCAGAAGCAGTGACTTCGGGCATTCTTTGAAGCCAGGGGATTCAATGGGACTCATAGTGAGAGCTTCTCCTAGGCTCTCAGGGGCCTTTGCTGAGCTCATGCAGCTCCATGCAGCAGTAGGCAACATCCTGCAGTTCTTTAGAATTTATGAAGTATTCACAACATCCAAGCCCTGTGCATCTTCACCAGAAATCTGTGAAGTGGCTACTGTTATTATCCCCAGTTTACAAACAAGGAAATCTCTACTTCCGTCACCACTTCCCTCTTCAGGCTCCCTCTTCCCACGTGCTGGAGACTGTGGGGCTTAGAAACTTGGAAACATCTTTAGGAAGCTTCCTGGTCTCAGATGTGGAATCCCCATGGAGGGGTCCCCTCTGACCAGCGCCACAACTTTGAAGCCTGGAGGGAGAGTGGGGAGATATGGAAGGGATAGGGGAAAGGTGGAAGGGATAGGCACGGGCTAGGAAGGGCTGTAAATCTGTGTTTGATGAGAAGGGAGGGAGGGCCAGCCTGAGAGGCCTGAGGCCTGGATTCCCATCCCAGTTCAGCTACGAACGGGCAGCTGGCTGTGATAGCCTGGGTCAGCCATATCCAATCTCTGAGACTTATTTTATCCACTAAAATGAAGAAGCTGTGCTTAAGACCTCCAAGCCATTGTCATTTGCTTTAGAATAAACTGCAAAAACCAAAATCTAGGAACCTAATAAAACCAAGATGAAGGAGGAGGAGGAGTTGGAGGAGGGGAGGAAGGAAGGCAGGCAAAACACAGGAACGAACTCTCCTGTCACCACCAGTACTCTAGCCTCTGCTTGTCACAAAAGTCAGAAGTGGCTCTCCCAACTCTTTCTCACGCAGGTCCTCTGCCTTAGTGAAAGGGGCTTGCTTGGAGAACTCCAGCACCGAAGTGAGGGCCTGGGAGCCGACATCAGGGTCCCGGTTGGGGGACACGGCAACCCTGAGGGCTGAGGAGTCAGCCAAGCCTCGGTGAGTGGACACGAACGATCCGCGCGGTGCACGGTGGCTCGCAGGCTCTTCGCAATCGCCCGGCAAACACAATCCCACCCGATGCGGTTTTGATTCTTGGCGCAGAATAAGCGCCCTCGGCGGTGGGATTTATGTTTCACTCGCAGTCCCCCGAGCTCGGACTCTGCCGAGACGCCGGGAACTCCATCCAACAGAATGTCCCCTCCTCGAAAACACCCCCAAACACCTGATGAGTACAGTACTCGCCGCGCAGTTCCTGAACTCGGTACCACACGGCGCGCCCGCGTTCGGGAGCAAAGGGTAGTGCATGCCACGGGAGTCGGGCGCCGGGGTCTGCAACCTGATGCAGGCCCTCCACGCAGCGCCTGCGTGGACCTGCCCTGGGGCGTGGTTCCCATCACGACCCGGCCCGAAGCCGCCATTCCGGGATTAGCAGCTCCTTTTTCCTCCATCCCACCCATGGACCCCAAACGAAATTTTAATTTCGTCTGTTCTCCGTGGAATTTAAGTCCTACTTGCCGGAGCTTTCGTAGTAACTCGGTCTGGGGAAACTGTGAATAATCCGGTTTGGCAGGAAAGGGAGGGGGATGAAAAGTCCTCCCTCCGCTGGGCGGGGAGCGAGGTGGTTAAAGCCCCCACTCTCGGTGAGGCCCGCGAGGGGAAGGGGAAGTCTGTAGGGGCCCGCGTGCCCCGCCACACACAGGGATTTGACTCTTGCTGAAATGTGCATGAGTTATTGTCTTTTTTCTTCTTTGTGATGGAGCAGTGAATGAGCGTGGGCTGGCCGGCGGGCTGGCTCCTGCCAGCCCCGCCGCGCTCCGAGTGCGCTTACCTCCACGCTCCTGAGAGCTTTCCCAGTGACTGGCCTCCCGGCCTCATTTTCCAGATCACCTGGGAGAAGTTCCCGGGAAGGGGGAGGGGGAGACCATGGGGTCAGCGGCGCCCAGAGATCCCGGCACCGCTCGGCAGGCGGACTGTGCCCTGCGTTATCCGGCAGGCTCGGTCCTCAGTCACTCTCCTCGTGTCATTGCTTTATTTCCAAATTTCACTCCCGCTCCGGGAAAAATCTTTTGTTGGGGTTTGACTGGGACATTTAAAGTACACACATATACGAAGTCACCAAATTCATTAGAAACAATATCACGAACCACTCTTGGACCAAATAACTCCCTGCCCTCCAAAAAAGAAAACAGTTAACAAAAAATGGGGCGGCCCTTTTGAAGATGCGTTAGAGGCGCCGCCATCCGCGACGGGAGAGCCATTTGGCTGGCCTTGGCCCCAGCCTGGTGCGGGAGCGGGAAACGGCCGGGTTCGGGGCGCTGGAGTTCCGGGCAGGTGTCCCAGCCCCGGGCCTGTCCGCCGGACAGACCGCGGGACGCCGCGCTAGATGCCCCTGGGGAGAGCGCAGAGCTGGAGGGAGGCCCAAAGCCAACCCGTCTGCAACGAAGTCGCGCGCCTGGAACGAAGGCAGCTCATCTGGTTTCTCCAGACCTTTCCAGACCCTCGCACGGAACCTAGGGCGTTCCGCCCAAGTCTCCATTTCCCAGCCCCAGACGGAAGCCGCTGATAGGACGTGGCTGGAGTGGGAACAGCACCTAGCAAGCACCGACGAAGTGGGTGCGTGCACGGGCTCACAGAGACACAACACACTCCCTCCCAGACGCCAACAGCCGCAACACACACTCCATAGGCCACCACGCCACACCCGAAACACACAACCGCATCAAGCCCACCACACAGGTGACACGCCCCTTGTTACTCAGCCCCATCCCTCTAGACCCCCTGGATCCAGCGGAAAGTCTAAATGGTGGGGTTACTGGTTTCACTTTCTGTAGCCAAGACTAGACCCTTTTGAGGTCCGGCGTGTTTTTCTTTCGTAAGAAAAGAGTAGGTCCGATCCTGCGCCTAGTCTGGTTTGAAGTCTGGGAGAAGAGGGACGGCTGCACCTCTGCTGGGTTGGCCTGGGAGAATGACCGGAGTGCTTTGGCGATGGTCGGGAGTGGGGGGTGAATGGCGGGGCCAGGCCTCCACATGGATGCCGAAGTCGGACCTGCAGCCCAAACTAAGAGAAATAATCACGAGTACCAACAATACCGCCCCCCGCCGCGTCCCCGCTGCCGCAAACCAAACTCCGCAGCTTTTACCCCTGTGTACCACCTAGCTGGGCTCTGGGGGTGATGTTGGGGAGAGAGTGGACAAGGAGAGAGGGTGGGAGGCAGCCTAGTCCCTCCACACTCCTCCAAGCTCTTGCAACCCTCCTCCACTGGGCTCAGCTAAGGGAGGCCCCGGGTGCGAAGCCGAAAGGAGGGGCGGGTTCTCGCCAATCTGTTTAAGAAGGGAGAGGTGGCTCAAGCAGCTCCTCCTGCCCACATCTACCCTCCACGTCAATCACCCTCATTAATTCCCGCTGGAAAGGATTGCACTGGAGAGGTTCCACTGCTGCTTGGAAAACGCTGGAGGGCAGGGAAGGGTGTAGAGGGGGAAAGGGCTTGTTCTTGCTGGAGGGAATTGGGGGCTCTGTTCCTCCTGACCTCCAAGAGGAGCTGAACTATCCTTTCTAATTTCTCAGACCAGTTTACCCCTTCTCTCCAGTGAAAACTCCTCTCAACTTGTGAGCTGATACGCACCTGTCCTGGCCCCACCTTAGCTGAGAGGTGGCTCCCAATCTCTGGGGGAGACAAGCCCTTCCCAGAAAGTGCCTAAGAACTAATGGGAACGGGAAGCTCAGTCCCACTCCTGGCTACTACCAGGCAACCCAATAGGGCACTGCTTAGCTGCCCTGGGGGAGCGGGGGTGCGGGTAGTGATTCTGTGACTGTGGGAGACACAGGGGGGTCCAGATGGAAGCACTGTTCCTGAAAACAATCCTAAGGAAACTTCTGGCATCTTTGAAGGCTAAGGTGAGCTTGGGTATTCTGAAACCCTGTGTCTTGGGTAACAGAATAGTGATGGTAATAACAGTGAACACTTATTAAGTGTTTTCTGTGTTCCAGGCACTATGCTAAGCCCTTACATGGATCATTTTATTTATCACACAGATTCTATGACGTAAGTATTGATTTTATCTCCACGTTACAGAGGAGGAAATTGAGGCACAAAAAGGCTGAATAACTTGTCCAAGCTAGAACAGACCAGCTTGTCATCTTAACCACCGTAGAGTTGTCTTACCTGAAGAAGCACCAGTCAGCGAGGATGAGAGGAAGGGTTGGGGAGGAGGAGGGGATCCCAGGAGATGAATGCCTTCTGTGGAATGGTGCTGGGAGAAGTTATAACATCAGTAATGGCTGATGTTTATTATGGGCTTATGCTTTATGTGCATTTTTCTCACTGACATCTTCAAACAACCCTGCAAGGGGATCCTATCCCTCATTTTACAGAAGAGGAGACTGAGGCACAGAAAAGATGTGTGTAGAGTCCACCCCTCCATAGTGTGGGGCCTCCAATACCAGGAGCTTAGGATGGGGCTGCGGGAGAGGAGAGGACAGGGATGGAAGCTGAGGGACTTTCCAGGGGCAGCTTGGGTATGACGACGTAGGCTGGCGGAGGGAAGAGTCTGTGGCAGAGAGCCCAGTTAGGAGGCTGTTGCAAATAGATCGTGTGTGAAATGAGGAGGGTGGACCCAGAGACTTGGTGGCAGAGGTGATGGAAAGAAGGGGACGTGTGAGAAAAGTTGCTCTGAGACAGATTCTGCTGGGCCTGGTGATTGCACAGGAAGAGGGCAGAAGCAAGCATGACAGAGAATTTCCAGGCCGGGCCAACCAGATGAGTCTGCGAAGCTGAGTGTTTGATTCAGAGGTTCGGGCATTTGGATGAGTGGAGGGGCCTACATTCTAGGTTTGAGTGCTCCAGCAGGCAGCCAGACACTCTGGTTTCCCTCCATGCCCCTGCACAGGTGTATCTCCCTGGGGCCCAGCCAGGGTGCACAGGTGAAACTTGCATATATGTAGATGTATGCAAATGAGAGTAACTCAGCCTGGGTCCTGAGCCAAGAGCCAGGGGAGGAGAAGGGCCGCCCTCATCCTGACTCACCCTCTGACATGCCGCCTGGAATGCCACTTCCCCAGCTGGGCTTCCTCAAACTTGGGGAACTTGCTCCTGGAATCACCCTAAGCTCAGGCCCTGAAGATCACAAGCCCAGGAGACTGGGGTGCTGAAACTGGGGACTGTTTTAATCAAAGTAAGGCTTTATTCTGAACCCTATTTGCAAAATGGTGGCAAGGGTAGGGGGAAGAATACCAAGGTAATATGACCTTTTAGGCACAAACCTACATGGCAGTCCCCAGAGCATTTTCCTATCTATAACTTCCTTGAGGCCTCATAGTAACTTGTGAAGTAAATAATTTATTAGACCCATTTCATAGATGAAGACACTGAGGCCCATGTGGTGAAGTGCCTTGCCAAGGAAAGGCTGTGCCTTGCCACAGCCACTTGCCTGGCTGGTGTACACAGAGCTGGATTTCCAATCCAGGCCTCTGACTCAGTGCTGTTTATACTACCGTATGGTTTGGTGATGGGCTGAGGGAAGGGGAAACTGATTCTGGATGCTTAGGTTTCGTTTGGGGACCTCCTGGCACTCAAGCATCCAGACAGTCATGGGAAAGACTCCCCTAAATCCTCTTGGTCTTCAAGTTCTCATTGAAGAGTTCTTTGTTAGTAAGCTTTTGATTTTAGATCTGAGGTCACACCCCTTCCGTCTGGCTGGACCACGCACTCCACTTCCAGCTCCTTCAAAACTCACTGCAATTCAGTACTTTCTTTTTAAGCACTTACTAGGTACTGCTCTGGGAAGGGCACAGTGGGAGGTCAACCTCAGTCCCATCAAATAGTGAATCTGGCAGTTTCTATGTATCAAGTCCATAGGGTCATGAAAGTTGGACATGGCTGAGCACGTGCACATGCACATATGTTAAAATGGTGATTAAAAACACAAAGAAGAGTGAATTAAAATACTCATTTGGACACAGAGTTAAGGAATGCTTAGAAACTAGGTACCCAGCTCAAGAAATAAGACTCTCCCAGGTCCTCAGTACCCCACTGAGGGACCCTTCTGGACTATAATCCTCTCCTCCACTTGGGTATTCCAGGTTTTGTGATAACAACTTTCCTGCTTTTCCTTAGTTTTATCACCTATATCTGGTAACTTTCACCTGTTTGTGAACCTTGCATGAATGGAATCATACATACGCACGATTCTTGCTTCCCTCACTTGACCATCTGTAGATTCTAAGGCATCTTTCTGCCTTCCCCTGTATTGTAACCACCCTTCTGGCAGCATTGATCCTCTCAGATGCTTGCAGGGGGTGGGGTGGGGGGTTGCTGTGTGAGGATAGGGATGGGGTCTTTTGCCTCAGGGAACACAGTAACCAACAAAGGGACAGGCACATAATAAGTGCTCAGTGTCCAGGCACTGAATGAATAAGTGAAGATGAGTGAAATGGTGTACCTCTGGTTACATTAATGAGAAATCCCAAGGGCACGGGTGATATAGGAGACCATATTGTCTCTCCCTGCTCTGCCACTGCTCCTCAGAGAGCAGGCGCTGTGAATGGCAGCATCTGCCTAGATTCTGGTCCTTTTCACGGCTTAGCCAGGAAAGCACACTTTATTGTTGGCCTGGGCAAATAAAACTTCCCTGTGCCTCAGTTTCTTCACCTGTGAAATGAACATAATAATAAGCCCAACTTTATAATGTTGTGAAGTTGAGCAAATTACCCTGGTACATAGATGCTTCACATATGTTAGCTCCCCTTCCTCTTTCTGTTGGTTCCTTTAGCTCACCCACTGGCATGTGCCTGTCCCCATCACTAAATCTTTCTGGAAGGTATTTGAGCCAACTTGATTATAAAGCTTATGTTTCCAGAGGACTCGGTGATGACTGAAGATTTCAGTCCCAGGACCAAAAGCTCCTGTAGGGCAGAGACCCTGCCTTCCCCAGCTCCTCATCCTCATGCCATCTGGCACTGTGCTCTGCATTCCCAGATGCACAGGAAGACATTTCATCTCCAGCTAATCTAGGAGCCACCCTCAGCTCCTCCTAAGGACAGGAATGCAGGTAAGGGTCTGTCCCTTGGTAGCGTTAGAACTCTTTCCCACTGAGGATCTCAGCTAATCCTTATCATCTGGTCAGGTGGGGCAAGTGTTGCCATCCCCATTTCACAGATGAAGAAACCAATGCTCAGAGCGGCCCAGGGCCATGCCCAACATTGCACAACCAGTATGTGAAAGGGCTGGGATTGGAATCCTTGCATCCTGACATTGAGGCTCTCTGGGTTTTTCCAGAGCCAGAGTTGATGGGAGTCAAGACTTGAAGAGAATTAAGATAATCAGCCCCACAGAAAATGGGCAGTGAGCTGTAAGAACTGTCTGTGAAAGTGTGAAAGGACTCAGACTGATTCTGGGTGATTTTTAAGGCCAGAATACTGAGAACCAAATGGAAGTTGGAGGAATGTATATTTAGGTTCAATATAAGGAAGACATTTTAAATAATTAGAGCATTCCAAAAGTAGCACATTCTCCACCTCTGTCTTAGGCACCAACTCCCTCTGCCTTGTGTGGTGAGATTCTCAGGTCTTATTTCTTCCGTTGGAATAAGGCATTCTGGGGAACAGGTTTGCCTCTCTTTGAGTTTTGCTTCCTCCATCCTGTGTGTGTACAGTCCATCCTCAGTAAGTATTTGAGAGTTCCTGCGGTTGGAGGCATCAGGCGGAGTCTGGGAGATAGCGTTGTAAGATTTGACTGAGAACCTGGGTTCCAGAGCAGGTGGCAGAAGCTTTGAATCTCAGTTCTGCTACTTGGAGAGCTGGTTTAGAGTTTCTGAGCCTCATTTTTCTCAACTGTAAAGTGGAGTTAGTAATACAAACCATTAAAATTGTTGTAAGGATCAAATGACACCCTGTATGTGACTAGCTGAGTGCAGCCGAGCACATGGAATGCTAATGATGTAGCTTTTTGATGATGTGTATGCTTGAGGGGCTGCACCAGAGGCTGGAGAAATGGGGCAGGTCCCCACAAATGTCCCTCCAATTTGACAGCATATGATTCTTCTATGAGCATCAGGAGAGGATCTGAGTCGAAACCTGGAAGTAGGTTGCCTCGGTGGAGGAAACTGGGTTCAAAATAAACAGAACCCCAATTCAGAGTCCCCAGGTACTTGAAACTGTCCCGTGGACTTTTCCTACCTTGCCCTGCCTGCCGCCCCCGTGCTTAGGCAAGCCCTCAGGTCTGGGGTGGGGACCTAGTGCTACAGAACTACGGGATCTTTCGTTATCCCTGGAAAAGTACCAAGAGTCCCCAGAACACCCTGGAAGCCCACCATCAGCCAAGCACAGGTCCCAAAGTTCTGTTTTGGCTGTCACCTTCCCTAACCACAAGCCCTTCACTGGCTCAGGCCTCTAAACCAGCTGGATGCCGTGGCTACCCAGGGCGGGTGACTGTTGCTCCTGTTTGCTGGGGACCCCAGGCTAAGAGAGGCCTTCGGCAGTCTCTGGAGTAGTTCTTGGCCTCCAGCACTGCTGCCCCTCATTGTTTCATAGTTCTTAGAGCTGGAAAGCACTATGGAGGTCCCCAGAGCCAGTGGGTCTTCAATTCTGGAATCAAGGTCTGGACTGGACCTAGTAAAATTTATATTAAAGAAATAATTCCTCCCCCACTGCCCACCATGAGAAGCTGCTTTGGCCCAGCTCCCTTACCCTTGTGTTACACATTTAGAAGCTCAGCCCTAGAAGGGACTTGACTGGACCAAGATGACATACTAGAGCTGGACAAAAGCCTGGTTCTATGGCCCCTCGTACAGGATGTTTTCCACCCAAGCTGCCTGTCAAGGTTCACTCCTTGTGAGGTAGAGGGGAGCTGACACAGAAGTCTTTCCTGAGTCTGTCCCCAACACTACCCTCAGAGGTTGTGTCAATTACACGAGCGCCATACACCCTCCTGGAAATGGCCACTGGGAAGAATGAGACTGAACGGTCTTGGACTTGCTGGGGGCCTCCCTAAGGTCAATGCGTGGGAGCAAATTGGTGTTTGGGACTAGGTCCATAGAGGGTCATACAAGCATGCCTTTGGAAATAGCCATTACACTGGTGGGCAGTTTTGGTTTGATTTACAATAACCTCTCTCTTCAACAGCACCGAGCACAGCACCTGGCACACAGGCTAAATGATGGCATGTGGAATAAATGGATGAGGTTTAATGCTGATTGGACCGTCAGCATCTCCAAAGCTACATGCCTCTCCCCTCGGTGGCTATGGATGTGGAGACTCAACAAAGCCTGAAGAATGAAAACAGTGGGCGCTCAGAAAAGAGGATGGCCAGGGAGGTACAGCCAAGAGAGGGGTTAAGCTGGCGGCTGTGGATCGGACACTCCCATTCCCATAGCAAGGCCTAACTCCCACCAGGTCTCAGTCCCAGAGGGTCCATGAGCAGAGTGGGTCTCCATGATGGTGTTTGCAATATGGGGATGTGAGCAAGTGACTAGTGTGTAACTGAGACCTCATGTGTGTGAGTCTTTGTGGCTTGGGCGTGGCTCTGCGCATTGTGTGCTGTGTGGCTGTGGGCTGCATGTGATCATGGTGTGGCTGTGTGTCTGTGTGACTATGTGGGTGGAAACGGGCACTGCCTGTGTGATATTGCGTGTGCCTCTCGGAGGCTGGCTCTGGAGCGCTGGGTGTCAGTGTGTGTACGTGGCTGTCTGTGCAGCTGTGCCTCTGGGAGGGGACAGCTGTCATGGGTGTACATGAGCGTGTAGGACTCTATGATGTGATTCGAGTGTGCCTTCTAGTCTGGCTGCGTGATGGTGAGTGTTTGTGCCTGTTGGGTTACATGCCCTCAACTGTGTGTCACTGTGTGTCCCTCGGGGACTCAGTGTGTCACTGTGTGTGACTGTGTGAGACAGCATGCCCCTCAAACCACCTTCCTTGAGCAGCTTTGATGTGGTTGTTTCTAGGGGCCGTAGGACGCCAGTCACACTCCTGGACTTCAAAAGATGGCTGTCCTTTCTGTCAGCTGGGGAAAAACCCATTTCCCCTCACCCTCACCCTATCTTCTGCCTGTAGTAGGAGCCTGTTTTTTTTCCTATTTGTACTGCCTAGGGTGAGTTCATGGCCACAACTGACTCACCACTCTTTCCAAGAGACTTGGGGAAGGAAATCGGGGTGGCTTGGCTGGGGCCTCTGCCCACTAGCCCGGGGGCTTTCAGAGCAGGGCCAGGGGGGACATCGGGGTCCATTCTGGGCTGTGAGAGCACCTCAAGCCATTCACCCTCCCCAAACCTGCAAGGCCAAGGGGTCTTCTTTCCCAGTCGTTGTCTGCTGGCCAGTTTCCTACCTCAAATGAGTGGCCTCTCTCCTTATCTAAAAGTTCTCCCTTCCCTTTGCCAAGGTCGATTAGAAAGAAAGTTGGCGCTCTGGAGGGGCCCTTGGCATCTCCCTGGGAATCGGAGGCACCGCAGGTATCCATGCTTGGTGGGGGGAAGCAGCAGCCGGGGCGGCTCGCCTCAGCAGCACTGTTTGGGCGCCCCCTATGGGCGGAGGCTGCCCGGGCTGAAGGAGGCGGGGCTAGAGGCCCGCACGGCTTGATGGGAGGGACGCAGTCGCTGTCTCGGAGCCGGGAGGCTTAAGCGGGAGTCGGAACCCTGCGACACACAGGCTCTGAGAAGACGGACAAGGAGGATTCAAACTGTCACTCCCTGGGCCAGGAGGAGAGTCATGTTCTGAGTCTGAGGTGGAATCAGAGAAGGCTTCTGGAAAGGGCTGAGGGAACTGATGCAGCCTGGGAGGGAGAGTGCGTCCCGGGGACCGACAGCTGGGACAGCTGGGGTGGAACAAATCTAGGAGGGGAGGTGAGCCGGAGGAGGCTGACATGGCATAACCCTCATGTGACATGGTGGGGGGCAGGGGAGGGGACTCCGGCCGGGCCCTGTCCGTGTGGCGGAGGAACTCTACCTGAACAGAGACTCTGTGGATAGGAGCCCCTGCTGGCGTCCTCCTGGTGTCCCCGAGTCTCCCAGGAGGGAGCTCAGAGGCTGTCCCTCACCACACTTTCCCCAGCTCTAGCTCGGGGAGCTGAGACCCCAACCTTACTCCCGGCCAGCTTGCCCAGGCTGCTGACCATCCTGCCCCCACATGCCCCTGCCAGGCTCTTACCAGCCAGTGATGAAAACTTCCCTCATTCCTGCCCTCCTCAGCCCCTGCCTTGGAAGCTCACTCCGCAGAACCTATCCTTCCACTATCCTGACCCTGGCCTGAAACTCCCCCACTTCAAAGTTAGAGGTATTTGGGCCACCCTCCTGGAGGAATCGAGAAGAGCTTCAGACTAAGTCAAGGGGCCAGGCTTTAGGGGACTCACTGGGCAAGGTGTTTAGCCTCAATTTCTCCATCTTCAAGATGGGGCTAATGGCCCCTGCCCTGCTGGGCTCCCAGGGTGGGTGTAGGGAAGGTGCCAGTGAGCTCATGGGTGTGAAGGCCCTGGTGAGCCGTAAATAGTCTGGTGCTCGTGGGAGGGAGGGAGGGAAGGAAGCTGTGTTATTCCAGCTGGGCCTGGCTGCCTGCATGGAGGGCTTGGCCAGTGAGGGGCTGGGGACTGTGAGGGTCTCTTGCCAAGTACTGGAAACCAGGGCATTTAAGCCCAGCACTCCAGTGAGATCTGGGTGTAGGTGAGACTGCACAGGCTGCATCAGGAACGAGTGCCAGGGTGACAGCAGCAAGGGACTGCTGAGCGCTGTGGGCAAACCATTTGGGAAGATGGGTGAGAAACCTGAGGTCACTGGTGACATCACTCTCAACCTCCCTGACATCCCTGCTTCTCAGGGGAGGACAAAGATGTGATCTCTGTCCCTAAGCTCTGGGGACAGGAGGCTGAGAATGTTAGCTAGCAAGAATTCAGGGGATTAGCTGTGGCTTTTTCTGGTTAGGAAGATTCTGGAGCTTCAGCCAGCTTTTCAGGAGGGTCTTGCTGTATCTTTCTCTTGTCTCTCAGAAGTTTCAGACCGCCTCTTCCAGAGGCAAACCAGGGCCTTCCCCTAGGTACCCTTGTCCCCTCCAACCCATCTGCCTACTGACTCCCTCTACAGAGTCACCTTAGCCTTCCCCTCCTGAGCCTTTGAACAGGCTACCCTCCCCATTCTGGAATTTCCTTCCCCAGAAAATACCCTCCTCAGCCTCAGATCGAGTCCTGCCCCTGTCAAGTCACCAAACCTCTTTGAACCTCAGTCTTCCTGGCTGTAAAATAGGGCTAATACTACCTCCCAGGGTGGTGAGAATGAAGAGGTAACACATAAAGCCCTGAGCCTACTTCCTGTCCCTGGTGAGAAACTCAACCACCCTCACTTTTCCCAGCATCCTTCGCGGTGCTTCAGTTTACTTTATACACTGATTTGCCTTATTTATGGCTTTGTAACAAAAGACAGACATAAGCTGAGAGCTTACTATATGGTTAGCACCATAGCATGCTTGGTTGGGAGAGATCCAGATAAGGTTCTCTGCCCACCTGGAAACATTTTCTAGCCAGGGTGGGCAGCTGACATCCATATACACGGAGCATCCAACCACTCTGACAGTGCAGCTATCATGAGACCAAATGAAGAGCAGGATTGTGCAGGAGGCAGAGAATGGTCAGGGCAGGAGTGGTTTGAGGGACTTTCTGGAGAAGGAGGCCCTGCAGAGTAAGTACAGCAGACAGAGGGCACAGCAGAAAGATGACCGTGGTGGGGACACAGGAGTAACGAGAAAGTGTGGGAAATGTTGTGAGTGAAGACTGAGTTAAGATCATGCCAGACGCTAGAGACCCTTAACAGCCAAACTCCTAAGGTACGTAGAAGGACTTAGATCAGACATAGTAGGAAACAGGGAGCCAAGGCAGGGGAGCCTGAACAGGGAGGAAGGTTAGAAGGGAAGGGGTGGGCTGCCCATTTATTAAGCACCAACTGTATTCCAGATTGTGGCGAAATGCTTATTGTCTGTTTTTCTGCTTAATCCCCAAGCAACCTGGTGAGATACACATTGATTCCCCACTTTATAGACAGGGAAACGGAGACTTGGACAAATTAATTAACCTCCTCAAGGTCATAGCGGAGAAAGCAAAAAAAATCAAGTATAGCTGGATTAACTCTTCCCTAGTAGCTCAGACAATAAAGCATCTGCCTGCAATGCAGGAGACCCAAGTTCGATCCCTGGGTCGGGAAGAAGCCCTGGAGAAGGCAACGGCACCCCCACTCCAGTACTTTTGCCTGGAAAATCCCACGGCGGAGGAGCCTGGTAGGCTGCAGTCCTTGGGGTCGCTAAGAGTCGGACACGACTGACCGACTTCAGTTTCACTTTTCACTTTCATGCATTGGAGAAGGAAATGGCAACCCACTCCAGTATTCTTGCCTGGAGAATCCCAGGGACGGGGAAGCCTGGTGGGCAGCCATCTTTGGGGTCACACAGAGTTGGACATGACTGAAGCGACTTAGCAGCAGCAGCAAGGTCATAGAATTAAGGAGAAATAAAGCAACTAAGCCGGCTAACTGCAGAGTCCACGCACTTCCTGGCTAAACCCAGTTTCCCCCAGAGAGGATGGGGGTCAGCATTGGGCAGGGTCCTTCTCCCTCTCCTTGCCCTCACCAAGCCCTTGGTGGAGTTTGTTTTATAGACTGGGACTGTTTGGGGCCAGGGTGGATAGAGCTGCCTTGGCAGACTGGTTTTCCATTTGATTAGGGGATGTAGAGAAGGACATGGGACCACTGGCCTCTGGTCACTGTATAAGGAGGAGGAGTCTGGAGGGCCCGGGCTGAGAGGGAGCAGGGGTGACTGGGTGTCTGGGCCTCCTGGCCCAGGAGGAGCAGGAGGTTGTTGACAGAACTGAGGAAGCCACAGCAAGTTGTAGAAAAGAATAAGTCCGATTTAGAACACACTGAGCCTGACACACTGGGTCAATCAGAAAAGCCCCAGCTTTGGAGCCCAGCTTGAGCTCAATGCAGAGGCCTGAGCTTGAAGATTTATAAGCATTCTTTTCTGTCCCCTCCAGACTGGCGATGACTAGGGAATGGTGACTGTGTTACCTCTTTCCTTGGTCTCCCCACTGGCCCTTAGAGTAGCGTCTGGGAGTCATTTCAGGAAGGGACTCCCTGGCAGCTCCGCTTACCTTGGCCCCTTCTCCTCTCCCCCTCCTCCCTCAGCCCTTTGATGCCTGGAAGCCAAAGGACCAACTCCGTCCTTTACCTGGGGCCTTGCTTGTACTGACCCCGCCAGCACTTGGGTTAGCTCTGTGTGTCTCTCTCCCCCAGGTCACTCATCTCCTTCAGTAGAAACCTCTCGAGTGGGAACTTCCCTGGCGGTCCAGTGGCTAAGGCTCTGAGCTCCCAATGCAGGGGGCCCAGGTTCGACCCCTGGTCGGGGAGCTAGAACCCGTGTGCAGCAACTAAAGATTCCGTGACGAAGATCAACGGTGCTGCAACTAGGGCCTGTCGCAGCCAAATAAAAATTAAAAAAAAAAGGAATCTCTTGAGTGCCCACTACACCAGGCCTTGTGCTGGGCCTTAAGGACATAGCCATCCTCAGAAAACTGACATTCTAGTGGGGGAGATCGACAGAAGCCAAGATATTAGAAAGAAACTCATTTTAGCTACTAATTATGCTGCGAGGAAAAATAAAGCCGAGGTGTGGAAACAGAGGGATGGGGCTGCCAGGAGACACAGGGACACTATTGTAGACAGTGGCCACCTAGGAAGGCCTCTAGGAAGAGGACTTTGGAGCTCTGAATGACAGAAATAAAGATGAAGGGAAGAGCATTCCAGTTGGAAGGAGCAGCCAATACAAGGGCTCTGAGGCGAGGTAGGGGGTAAACCTGAGGCAAGTGTTTCTGTAGAGAAACAGCAAGAGGGCTGGGAGGCTGGCGTGAAATGAAAGAGGGGGAAGGGGAAGATGAAGTTCCGAGGTGAGAGGGGCCTGGCTGGGCTGGGGCCTTGTGGAGTTGCCATATTATTTTGAACAAGATGGAAGGGCCTTGTAGGGCTTGAAGCAGAGGAAAGACTCTCTCTGATTGCATAGATAAAGATCCATTTGGCTGAGGGGGTGAGTGCTGAGATCAGGCAGGGCCATTTCTCATCCTTCTTCTCTAGGATCTCAATGCCCTGTAGCCCCCAGACACCTCTAGGCATCTGCAGACATGTCCCAGGGAACATTCCAGAGGTGCTGCTTTCATGTATAGTCTCATAATGAAAAAAGTCCTAGGAAAGATTTTGGGAGACCCCAGTGGAGTGACTTGGAGGAGGAAATGGCAACCCACTCCAGGATTCTTGCCTGGAGAATCCCATGGATGGAAGAGCCTGGAGGGCTACGGTCCATGGGGTCGCAAACAGTCGACTAACACACACAAAGGAGTGGCTATCCCGAAAGAACTGCCTCATTTGCCCTTTGGGGGCCCCTTTGTCCCCAGCCAGTGTGGGTACGCGTCAGGGTCAGGGACTCTGTGAGGAGCGTGGCTCCTGACCAGGGCCCACATCGACACCCAGACAAAAATCTCATTTCTGGAGAAACTGAGCGAAGAGGGAAGGGAGGCAGGCAGGTGGTGCAGCAAGTGATTCAGCAGATGACCTTTGCCCTCTGCTCTCCCCCAAACCCTGCTGGAGCCCCTGGTTGCCCAACATGCAAGGGGGGCAGGGGCAAGGGCCTCTTCTGGGTGGGGCCTGTGGCATCTGGCGGCCTCCTGGGGGCTGACCCTGGGAATGGNCAGGCAGGTGGTGCAGCAAGTGATTCAGCAGATGACCTTTGCCCTCTGCTCTCCCCCAAACCCTGCTGGAGCCCCTGGTTGCCCAACATGCAAGGGGGGCAGGGGCAAGGGCCTCTTCTGGGTGGGGCCTGTGGCATCTGGCGGCCTCCTGGGGGCTGACCCTGGGAATGGATGCCCAGCAGCCTTGGGAAAGGACTGAGTCAGATCCGGAGAGCAGCGCAGGGCGGCCCAGCTGAGGTCACGGTCTGGTGGCTGGAGGTGGCTTCCTGACCCGAGTTCTCCACCCCCAGCTGATGTTTGTTCAGAGGGCCCTCCGACGTGTGCCAGGCGCCTTCCTGGACTCAGGGCAGCACTCCTGGGAGGCAACGCACGCAGAGCCAAGACCAAGGCTGGACTCTAATCTCTGCCCCTCTATGGACCTAAATTGACAGAGGGCAACCCTGCCCTCAAGGAGCACTCAGATTCAGGGGAAAGGCACAAGCTTGCTCCCAAAGAGCCCCTGGTCTCAGAGAAAACTGAAACCCATTTAAAGAACTCAAAGATGACAGGACTTCCCTGGTGGTCCAGTGGCTAAGACTCTGGAGGAAGGGGACCTGGGTTGATCCCTGGTCGGGGAACTAGATCCCACATGCCATAACTAAGACCCCATGCAGCCAGATAACTAAATAAAGATTTTTTTAAAAGAACACAGACGTGGGAATCCAAAGGAAACTCTCCAACTGGATCAAAATGAGTGGAGGATGAATGAGGGTTGGGGAGAGAAGAACAGTGTGCTCAGAGCTTAGGCAGTAGCTGTCCTGACTTGAGGGCACCCCTGTTCCTACATGGGACAGCTCACTCCTGCCTCCCTCATTCCCTGACCCCCTCTTTCCCACAGTGCACTGCGCGGGGAGTTGTGCAAGGGTCAGGCGGCAGGGTGGCAGGCTGGCTGGAGAGGGGAGATTGCTGTCTCCCTCCGACTCCCTGAGGCCTTCCCTCCTGCAGCCCGGCCTGTGTGCAGCAAGCACTCTCCTCCTCCGTGGTTGCTGTCGGCTGTCTGGCCTGAGGCTTCCCCTCCCTCCCCCACACCTTCCTGCCCAGGAACAGCGGCCAGAGGCCTAAGACAGGAGAAAGCCAGAGGCAAGAGCGGGCTGAGGCATGGTTGAGTCCACAAGAGCAAGAAGAGAGTCAAATGTCCCCTGGACAGAGCCTTGTGCAGGGAGGTTTCCTGCCTGAGATGGGCATTAGTAAGCCCCCAGCACATATAGGCCCAGAGACACCGAAGGTGGACTCTAGATTTAAAACTATGAAAATCAGAGGGTCCTGGAGAGAGATGTGAGTGAGTGGTTTTATAACACTCCCAGCCATCTCCACCTGTAACTGCCTGCCTTGGAAGGGAGTGAACTACCCACCAGAGAGGCATTTAAGCAGAGATTGCAGAAGTTAATCATCCTCTCACTGAATATTCATTGACTACCTTCTGTAGGTGGCTCAGTCCAGGCAGTAAGTGGGGAGGTGGGTGTGGAGTCACATGGGAGTTTAAAGTCCCTTCCAGCCTGGAGAGCCAAGGCCGAGTCAATCTAGGCAGGGTTCTCAGAGGAGGCGGCAGACAAAAGAGAAAGGACTTCTAAACTGGGCTAGGAATGGCCAGCCCTGAGGCCTGGAGGCTGCTGAAGCCTGAGGCAAGCTGCTGCTAGACACCAGTCCCCGCCCCGGGGGTATGTGGGCTTAGGTCCTAGGGGTGCAGAATGGGGAAGGGGAGCCAGACAGCTTCTTAGAAAGTGGTAGGCAGGTGAGCAGGGCTCCCCAGTGATAATTAAGGAACAAAGGTGCCGAGGAGCAGGGAGCCTGAGCGGGCCTCTGGGGCAGGCGGGCTAATGGGAGCCTGGAGGAGAGGTAATAACAAGCGGAGAACTGAGCAGACAGCCCGGCGTCGCTACACCCACAAGCCACCCCCTCGCCCTCCTGCGCCAGAACAATAACTGAGCACCCAGCTGAGGGTGAAAACATATGGATAATACACAGGCAGGCTGTTTTGGGCAGGCGCTGCAATGAGGTAGCTGCAAGGATGTGAATATGTGGGGAGAGAGAGCCTGGGGGAAGCAGATGAGCCTGCGGGTGGCAGGAGAGGTCAGAAAGAGGGTAGGGATGGGGGCAGAGAACTTGGGCAGGGGTATGTCGGCCTGGGGTGGTGCCTGGGAAGAGGCTTAAACGGAACACTGTTGCCCGCAGCCATGTTCTGGTGACTCATGTCTCCAGATGTTGCAGGTGGCCACTGGGGCAAGAGAACTGGACTCAGAGACAGGGAGCCTGGGCTCTGGCTCTGCTTTGGAAAGCATTGTAACCCAGAGCAAGGGTTTGAATCTTGGGCCTCCTCACCTGTTGAAATGGAAGTAATAATATGTACCATGCAGGGTGGTAGAACAGTTCAGAGGGCTGGTGTGCAGGAAAGCCCCTCGCTCATGGTACCCTCAATTCAGGTATCCCCAGACTAGATGGAAATCAGACTTTCACCTGGAGTCACACACCTGGTTAGGTGTCTGTCGGAGCCTGCACACCAGCAAATGAACAGAATTCACTCACGGAGCCTCATGCAACATTTGAACTTCCCCAGTCCTTCCCACTGTACAGACACCTGTGTGTTAGACCTGTGACAGCAGAGTCCCTGAACTCCCCTTTTCACAAATTTCCACAGGTTCATGCAGCTCGCCAGCTGCACCCTTGGACAGAGGCCTGCAAGCCACCCCATCCCCAAGGCACTCTGTGCATTCCTGCTCACCACAGAGAACCCCATCAATGGACAGATTGCTGAACTAGTACAGACACATGGCTGCCCAAGCATGCACACACACACCTATGTATACTTCTGCATGTGCCTAAAAGTTTGGAAACAGGACTGAGAGATTGTCTAGGTCAACCCCTGATTGAAGACTAGAGACCATTCAATGCTCTCACAACTGATGGTTGTCTAGTCATTGGGGATTTCTGCATGCACACACATTATATACATGTGTTCACATGCACACACATCTGTTAGTGCATTTGGCTAGCGCAGTAGTTGTTCTCCTCCCCTCCATACCCCTCCGTATAATCTGGTCCAGCATAGTGCTGTCTGATTCATCTTCCAAAACTCAGCTTTTCCCATATTTCTCTATTGCTCAGACACCCTATGTGGCACCCCATTGCCCTCTAAGATGAAGTCCAAAGTTGCTTCATCCTGTTTCTTGTTCTTTTTTAAAAATGTTTTTTGGAAGATTTTTTTTGATGTGGACCATTTTTAAAGTCTTTATTGAATTCATTTCAATAGCGCTTCTGTTTTACGTTTTGAGTTTTTTGTCCACAAGACACGTGGGACCTGGAGTCAGGGCTCAAACCCACACCCTCTGCACTGGAAGGACCACCAGGGAAGTCCCTCTCCCTCTCCTGCTTCAGTGGCTGCCCCGACTTCATGCGACACCAGTAACCTTGGAAGACATCAGTTCTGTCCCCAATCCAGTCCATGAATCCCTTTTAAAAGTTGTTGTCAAGCCTTCATTTGAGGTTCCAGAGATGAAAACTCATTACCTTCTGAGCTAGCCCCTTTCCTTTTGTTCCAGAGAGCTGTGGTTATTTGAGTTTAATCTAGTGAAAGCAGCCCAGGCTGGTTTGGCTTCTCTTGCCTCCTGGAAGTCTGCTGTAACCTCTTGCCCCATGGTTCTCCCTTGAGCGTCCCCTCCCTTCATGTCGGCTGTGGTTTTCGTGCCTCCTCTTCTTTGCCACGAGACTCTGAGCCTCTTGGGGACAGAGTGCTTGGACTAACACAAGTGCTCAGTAATTGGGCGTCTTTTTGGTGGGAAATGCTCACATGCGCACCCATGTTCAGCTGAGCATGGGTGCGCATGTGTGCAGGCCTGTCCCCATGCATTCTGGGAATGCACAGCACAGAGACTGCAGGTTCTAAAACAGGTGGGCTTCAGAGATCATGACAGGAGACCCCACTGACCCGAGACTCAGATGCTCCCAATTGCCCGGTTCTGTTCTCATTTCCCTGCAGGGGAGTGAGCACAGCTTAAGGAGGGATCAGAGGTGTCTCAGATACTCTCCTGGAGCCCCCAGACTGTCACAGCACCGATTAATTTTGTGATGCAATTGCAGCCACAGTCGCACTCTCTGACTCCCTCCCTGCATTATTTTTCTGCACAGCACACATCCCCTTCTACAGGCTCTGTCACTTGCTTATTTAACTACTTTCTACCTCACTTTTCTAGAATATGAGCTTCCTAAGCACAGGGATTTGGGACCGTTCTGTTCATTTCTGTATGCATGTGTGTGTGAGCGTGCTTAGTCGCTTCAGTCATGTCCGTCTCTTTACAACCCTGTGGACTGTATCATACCAGGCTTCTCTGCCCGTGGGATTCTCCAGGCAAGAGTATTTGGAGTGGGTTGCCATGTCCTCCTCCAGGGGATCTTCCCAGGGACTGAGCTCCTGTCTCTTTTGCCTGTATTTGCAGATGGGCTCTTTACCCCTGGTGCCGCCTGAGAAGCCTCCATTTCTGTATCCCCAGCCCAAACTAGCACCCGGCACGTGGGGTCATCATCTGTCGAATGAATGACGGTAATAGATTTCTTCTCCATCATCACCCCTGGACAGTGAGCTCCAGGAGGGCAGAGGCCATTCCTGGATCTGTCTGCTCAGTGCCCGGTGCAGTGTGGGGTGCCCTAGAGGAGCTCAAGTCCATGCCTGTTGGTCGAATGAGCAGGAGCCATCAGTAGAGTTCTTGTCCATCCACAGCACACCCAGAGCCGCCTGCCGCCGCAGTCGTGGTGGAATGGGAAAGAGGACCAAGCCTAAGAGGAAGAAGCCAGCTCCTGCTCTGGTGGGTCTGCACACATCCAGCTCCTGACAGCCTCCCTGACTGACCAAGCTGCAGTCTTGGGATGCAGACATGCGGGTAGGGGTCACGCAAGCTTCTTAGGAGTTCTAGGTGGAGCAGGAGGAGCCGGTGGCTATGGCTCAAAGGGACTATCAAAGGGCTATGGCTCAATAGGGCGGAAAGTGAAAGTCGCTCGGTTGTGTCCAACTGTTTTCAACCCCATGGACGATACAGTCCATGGAATTCTCTAGGCCAGAGTACTGGAATGGGTAGCCTTTCCCTTCTCCAGGGGATCTTCCCAACCCAGGAATTGAACCCAGGTCTCCCGCATTGCAGGCGGATTCTTTACCAGCTGAGCCACAAGGGAGATAGAGTGGAACTGTTTGGCTTTGTGCCCTTTTCACAAACCACATAGTCAGCCTCTTTGTCATTTTCTAATAGGGCACCTTTGGGACTCACTCAGCCTTTCTGACCTCAGTTTTTCCATCTGGAAAATAGTAACAGTTTTATCTTGTAAGCGAGCCACTAGTATAGAGCAGGCGCTGACACGTCATCTGTTATTGTGAGGACATTGATGATGATGATGAAAAAACAAGTAGAGAGAAATAAGGAACCCAGCCTCTCACTTCCTAGTCCTGGGAGTTGTCTCAGAATCCTCTTCTGGATGTTGGGTTAAAGGGAGCAGGATCCCAGGGGCTGAGCTCTAGGGGAGCTGAAGGCTGGAGGGACTCAGGGACCCAGAGGATAGAGGGCTGGGCCAGCAGAAGGCAAGGTGCAGAGAGACTAGGCTCTCCGGTCCAGGGGCGAAAGGGAAACTGAGGCAGAACTGAGCCCATCTAGTTCCCTTTCTGCTCTGTATTGTGTACCAGCGGGAGGCGGGGCACAGTGGCACAGGGATGGCAGCATAAGGAAGTTCTCCCAAGGGACCTGATATCAAGCTGTGGACTTGGGATGTAGGTCCCATCGGCTGTGGGGAGAGAATGTCCTTGCTTTGGAGGTCCCAGGGATAGTGAGACAGCCCACTGGGCACGGAGTCAGGAGACCCACACTCCAGCCTAGGCTCTGCCTCTCACTCACTTTGGGGCAAGTCACTCCCCCTGTCTGAGCCTTAGTTTTCTCCTCTGTCTAATGGGAATATTGGCTAGATGGTCTCTGAGAAAGGGAGGTGAAGCACATCAGTGTGATGCATGACACTTCATAGATGCTCAACAAAATTTGGGGCTTCAACATGTGTGGAGCTGTCCTCTGAGGAGAGAGAAGGCAAGGCTCCCCTCCTACTCCACTTGTCCCCCTCAACTTCTGCCAACAAGAGAGTCCTCCTCCAGGGAGCCAGAGGAACCACCAGTCAGCCTCCTTGGCTGCCCTGCCTCTTTCCTGCCTCCATCCTGCCCCAACTTTGTACCTCCCAGCATCCCAACTCCCTTCTCCCTCACTCACCCCATAGCTACAGGGCAGCTGCTGGGGACTGGGGGGCAGCAGTGGAGCTTCCTGCCAACCTCCTCACAGGGCTTGGCTCTCTGGGTCCTGCTCAGGTAGTTGAGACCTGGGCCAAGACCAGTATCTCAGCTGCCTGTCCCTACAACTTCTATCAATAGCTTCTTCAGGGTCCGAGTCCTGTAGACGTCAGAGGTATCAAAGCCTCCGTGGTCCCAGCACAGAGACAGAACTGAGCCCTGGTCTCCCTTCCAGTGAGGCCCCTGCCTATGAGAGCGTCCCGATCCATGGGGTAGGCAGCCTACAACCTCACCGTATGGTGGAAGAGCTGCCTTAACAGATGATTTCCAAACAGCACGGGGCACCTGCAAGTGTACCCATCTGCCTGTTGGGGCTGGCGGAGAGCACACGTGGGCTGAGATGAGAAGGGGAGGAGAGGTCATCTCAGGCTCGGGGTGGGCACAGTGTGTTCCAGCGATGGGACTAGAAGCACAGGCATAGGCCAAGCTGTGGAGGCTGCTGTGGACCAGGCCGAGTCCAGCAGGAAATGGGTAGCAATGAAGTTGGTCATCCATCCCTAAAGTGTGCAGGGCCCAGGACTAGAGTCCAGCTCTAGAGTCCAAATGGAGGCCTACAGATCAAGATACTAAACTGCTAAATAAAATGTTCTTCTTGCCTTTCTTGACAAGTAGGCCTTCATAACAATAAAAATTTTAAATGTGTATAAAGCCATGGATTTTACATGGCTGAGTATTAATATGACTAAAATATTCTAATATAACAATTAAAATTAAAAGGTAAAATACCAATTATAGCTAATGAATATCAAAACAGTAAATTAGAATCATTAAAGTAAATCTAAATGCTTAATTTAAAATTTTATAAATATAACTATGTATGAAGAGATATTTTTACAAGATATAATGTTTTGTAATTCCAATGTTCAGTGCCCATTGAATTACCAATATAAAGATTCACTATCAAATTTCACATATGGTAGGTCTAGACTTAACATTTATGAAATTGTTAAATAAATTATTTAGTAAAATAAAATGTTTCTCACCTGCAATGTGCATCTGTTTTTAATATTATGCTAATTTTTGTGTACTTCTGTAACTCAAACAGAAGCAGGAACATGGATGCTTGATGCTACCAGGAAATTTTATTACATAAGAATCCATTGCAAAAAAAAAAAGAGTCCATTGCATTATTCTTGAATTTTTTCTTTAAAATAACATTACATGTATGCTAGCTGCAAGGAAGGATTTAACAAGTATATCCATTTCCTTTTCATTTCACCTGAGCACTTGCACAGCGTTCATTGATGTCACTCGTAGAGTAACGCTGGGATGGCATACAGACACAGTTGCTTTTTGTTTCACGATCTTAGAGCAAGACCGTCCTGGTGTGATCAGTGTTAATCACAAGGGCAGATGTTTAAAGTTCTGGGTTGTGCCGTGCAGCACTCAGTACCAGGTCCTGCGTAATCTAGGCATCCAAGGGTGTTGCAACAAACCGCACCAGTGCCGTATTCATGTTTTGAGGGTCCTGGAGCAGGGGGCCCTCTTGCCAGTTCTAAGGGCAGTACTGCGTTGAAGGGCGTTGAGCAGAGACACGGCATGGTTACATCCTCACATTAGCAAGACCACTATGGAAGTTCTGGGGAATAGATTAGAGGGAAATAAGGAGTCTGGGGGCACTTTTCAGGGGTCCTGTTGAAATAATTTGGGGGTAAGAAAAGATGGAAGCCTGGACAGAGACATGGGTATGGGTGTTAAATGGTGAAGAAAGGTTAAGAAGGATATTTAGGAAGAAAGTTTTTTCTCCTTTTCTCCGTGGTCTCTAGAATCTTCTCTCCAAGATGGGGTAGGGGGACATACAGCTAAAGTAAGAGAAACTCAGAATCAAGGGCGAAAGATGACCAAGATGGACCCAGTCCCGAACTGTTTGATGTTCTCCAGCAGACAGCAAGTGATGAACCAGGGGCCTCGGCTGGCTGACCATCCCCGTGGGAGCAGTGCCTGTAAGTGTGATGAGGCGGATCAGAGTTAGACCTCAGGCAGCTCTGCTCAAGATGGGTGCAAGGTGGAGGACAGGCTGGGGCCAGGGAGGAGCATCCCCAGGCAGGGCCTGCTTGGTTTGGGGCCAAGTGCCTGGAGGCATCAGGCTGGACAAGATGACCTCACAGGGAACTCTTCCAACTCCAGGCTCTCTGCCCTGATCCCAAGGGCTAAAACTCCGCCCGCGTCCTCTGCACTCCACCATGTCTACACCTGGCAGCCCTTGCAGATGGTTATCTCCCCTCCCCCCACCCCACGCCTCCGCCCGCCTGTCCGTCTGCCAGCAACCCCACTCCTGTCCTTTCATCTCGTGCCACAGCAGCCGGGTCCGACGCGGCAATCCCCCGCCTCCCCCTTGCTGGGGCTGTCCAGCTCCGCAACTTCTCCCAGGCTTGGCGCCCACAGGCTGGAAACCCGGATCCCCCGGGGCTATAGCCTCCTGCTGCAGACCCTGTGCAGGGTGGCCTG
>SJYX01005722.1:112542-133595 GCA_006410675.1 Oreotragus oreotragus
GGAGGAGGGGGCTGGCTGGGAGGGGTGTAGGCAGGACAGAGTTGGAGGGGAAAGGTACGAATTCAGGGACTCTCTCCCATCTGAAGGAACGCAGAAAGCTGAGTTCACACACCTAAAGTAGGTCCTGGAGGGCATGGGATAGACAAGCAGATCCAAGGCCTGGAGGCACGGAGAGGCCCCAGTGTGAAACCAAGAATGTCCAAGTCACCCAAGAAAGGTGCCCCATTCCCACCCCTAACAGGTAAGGAGAGAGGCCTTGGGACCTAGACCAGCAGTTCTCTCACATTGTGCTTCTTTTATTTCATGAGCCGCAGCGGCCCAGCACATACCCAGATGCACAAGGCGTGTGTCCACAAGGAAAGACAACAGCCCTGGGCGCATGGGCTCATGGGAAGCTCACGAGGGGGTGAGAGAGGGTAGGGGTGGTGGGAGGGAGGGAGGTTATGGGGACTGAGCCCAGGGAGGTGAGGACAGGAGGGAGGGAGCCACCACCTCCCACACCCTTGGCCTTTCCGCTCGCCCCACGACGTCAGGGCTGAGTCACTGGGAGAGGCCGCTATCCAGCAGGGGTGGGAGGACCCTGGGGACCAAGTCTGGACACTATCCCAGGCCAGACAGTGCGTGGGGCACCTTTGGCCTGCTTGGCGCACACCAAGGATGCAGGCTAAAGCCAACCATCCACAGACCCACCACCCACGCCCGGTGGGCAAAGCTTTGGCTGGGCCTGGGAGGCCCCAGAGGGCCATCTGGGAGGGTCAAGAAGTCATCTCTGGCATCCCTCTGCCTCTGGACAGGTCAACAAGGAAACCACCTAAGATTCAACAAAATATATATTGGGAAGTCCTTCTTGATGTCAAATCATGCATCTTCTCACTACAAGCTATACCCACTGGGCCTTCATCTGGCGTAAAGGCCAGGTGATCGCTGCTTTTCCTGGGACGCCTCTCTCCCCACCAGGCTTTCTCTCCCTAGTTCTGCTTGTTTCTAATAGCTGGTGCGTGGAGATAGCTGGATTTAGCCAATGGATAGATGGAGCGTGCGGGCAGAGTCTCAGACCCCGAGATTAACAACCCAGAGCCATAAAATCCAAGTACTAATCTGGTCTCCTGAATAGAAAGAAGAGCTGTTCATTTGTTCCAGATATTGATTGATATCTACTGAGTACCGAGCCCTGTTCTAAGCATAGGGATATATTATATCAGGGCTGAGGGGCCTGTTTCTAGAGGAGACCTCAGAGGGAGAGGAGGATGTGGGCTGTCCAGGGAAACTGTGGGTAGAAACTCCACCCACCATAAATCCCAGAGGCTCCCTCAACCCAGGCCATCACCTTCCCACTGGCCCTCTATGGTCCTGTCTGAGCCAGGGACTCACTGGCTAGAACATCTGGAATAACTGACGTGATGTTTTACTCACTCATCTCCACCCACTGAGTGTGTGTTGGGAGGGCGGCAGGTGAGAGAGATGGGGTGCAGGCTGTGCAGGTTGGTAAACCTCTTTGAAACACAGGGTTTTCTGTTTCCTGGGTTGAGAGTCCCCAGATGTCTATGGTGAGAGAAGCTTCCTCAGATACCTGGGAGGCCCACTCAGAAGCTGAGGCCTGGGGCCCTCACCCTCACCCCTGCCGGTGCTCACCTCCATCCCTCTCAGGAGCTTGCCCTCCTGGCTGTCACCCAGCTCTGTTTGTCTCCTCCCTAGTTCTGTGACCTCCCTGATTCCTGTGGTCTGTAGGGCAAAAAATCCTGGGAAAGATGTTATTAACTCAGCTGAATTAATTCTAATCAAAATTGGAACATGGATATATACGGATGGTAGATTAGATAAAATATTGAATTGATGCTAAATTATGAAATTGATAACCATACTGTGGTTAAGGAAGAGAATGTCCTTATTCTTAGGAAACACAGGCTGAAATTATTTAGGGATAAAGGCCATGATATGTGTAACTGTAACTTACCCTCAGATTGTTCGGGGAAAAATATCTACATTGAGAGAGAAAGAGAAAGCAAATGGGATTAAATATTAACATGGTTGAAATTTTTTCCAATGACAGAGCTAAAAAGAACGGCTCCCCCATTTCTAACTCTTCCTTATCTCTGCACTCCTCCCGTAAAGCCCTGGGATGGGGGATCCTGTATCTCGTTCACTCATTCGTACAATAGGGCCCAGTCCATAGAAGACACTCAGAAGTAAGTATGGTTGATACACTAGAGGCATTCCTGTCTTTCCATCTTTGCATTTGTCCCTTCATTCACTGACTTATGAGTAAACACTCTGCATCACTCAGCACACGTCCTCTTGGTTTCCCTAGAGGTATATGGAAGCTTGTCACTGAATTTTGTCCAGCTCTTTGCAACCCCATGGGCTGTAGCCTGCCAGGCTCCTCTTAATGTATGGGAGACCGGGAGGCAAATGTACAGAGCCCATTTTGGGGGGTCTTTGTAGTTCTGTGTGGGTCTCGGGCCTCTATCTCAATGCGTCTGACCCGGACATTGATCTTGAGGTTGTCCTCATCCTCCAGGCCTCTCTGGAGACGGGGAGTTTTTAGAGGTGGGGCCCTGCCCACGGGCCTTTGGCGCCTCCTTCCTCCCTTCCTCTTCAACCTGCTGCCCTTGGAGGGCATGCGTGCTCCCAGATCCCGGGCAATGGCTGTGGTCCTGGTGCTGCGCAGCTGTGGGCCACGCGTCCGGCCCGAGAGGGACCTCCCTCCTTTTTCCCACTTTCTGACCCCTCCTAGTCACCCCTGGGCCTGGCCCCCATACCTGCCATCCCTGGGCTCCTGATGTGACATCACAGGGCTCCGCTCAAGCACATATCCCACAGCAACAGTGACTCCCAGCGCCATCTCACCATCTCTTCCCTGGAACATCAAAGGCCCAGGCAGCAGCGTCCTCCTCCTCCCGGCCCTGGGGGTAATCAGAACCCATGTATGTAAATGCTGGGCCTTTCAAATAAATAAATAAATACTGGAGCACGCTGGGCCTCCCACCCCTTGCTGTTGCCCAGCGCCCTGGGCTGGGACCTAGGCACAGAGCCAGCCCCTGACAAGGTCTCAGGGACCGCCTGGAGCCAGAGGTGTGTGTGAAGAGTTTCGCGTGGGCTGAGGCCTGGCTTATCCTCAGCAGCATCAAAAAGACTATATGTTGTGGGGGCCCAGGAAGCTGTGAGGGGAGGGAGGGTCCCTCAGCTGGTGCCCTCCATCTCTCACAACCCCACCCATTCTACCTCATGCACAAGCCACCCCTCCTTCAACATCTTTGACTCCAGAGCCAGCCTGCCTCTTCCTGTTCGATTGCATCCCTCAACAGGGGGAAGAAGAAAAACAGATAGGTGTTATGGGAAGGGAACCCTTAATAGGCCAGGGCCCTGCAGATTCCCATAGCAGAGGGCGGAGGGTGGGCTTCACTGAACAGCTGAGGCCAGGAGGAGGAGGAGAACGAGAAGAATGAGGATGAGGCAGCCAACACGGTGCTAAATGCTGGAAGAAGAGGGAGCCCCTGTGCCCCAGGCCAGGGAAGCAGCTGTCCCATCTCTGGTGGCCAGGGGACATGCCAGGAAGGAGGCATGGGTTCAGGGCTCTCAGGCCTGGCATGTCAGCTGTGTGACCTCCAGCTGGTCACTTAGCGTCTCTGCGTCTCAATTTTATCACCTGTAAAATGGCCTCTCCCACAGAGGAGCAGAAAGGATCACTGAAGATGACCCCAAGGAGGTGCTCTATAAACTGTAAAGAGCAGTACCCCCACTAGGCTTGTGCCCATTGCTAAGAGGGGGACACTTTGAAGGGTGGGGGAGTCCCTGTGTGTCTTCAACTCTCCCACAGGGCCTGGCAGAGAGTAGGTACCAAAAACATGTCTGAATGATTGAATTTTTACAAAATGAACGAATAAATTACAAACCTGACTTCCTCAATGTCTTTAAGTTTTTGCCATATTCTCATCTTTCTGGCTCAGGTCTCCTTGATGAAAGCAAAGAACCCTCACCCCAGATAAAAGTCTATGCATATTTGAACACAATCTTCAGGATTCACACCAGAGGCCCCAGGTTCAGTGGGGGGTGTGTGTGCTGTTAACAGTGACTTGTGAAGCATGTTCTTCTTGAAGGAGCTTTATGTGAGTGTTATTGTTCTCTTTGGAGAAGGCAATGGCAACCCACTCCAGTACTCTTGCCTGGAAAATCCCATGGACGAAGGAGCCTGCAGTACTACCAGTTTACAAGACAGACAGGGGACAAAGGAAAAGTTAACTAATACCATGAGGAGGCACTCAGGTAAATCCAGATAATGGAACATTTTATAGGACAAAGACCTGATTTCTCCAACAAACTGACAGCATTTAAAAGAGAGAGAATAACAAAAATCAAAATGCAATATCTGGATACCGTTGGATCCTGGTTTGAAAAATCTAACTTTTAAAGGGGACTTTTTATATTATTGAGGAAATCTAAAAGTGGACTAAGCATCAGGTGACATTAAGGAATTTCTCTTTATTCTGTTTGGTATAACTGCATAGTGGTTATAAAAAAACAAAACTTCTTCTCAGTTAGAGATGCAACCCACTCCAGTACTCTTGCCTGGAAAATCCCATGAACGAAGAAGCCTGGTAGGCTGCAGTCCATGGGGTCGCTAAGAGTCGGGCACGACTGAGCGACTTTACTTTCACTTTTCACTTTAATGCACTGGAGAAGGAAATGGCAACCCACTCCTGTGTTCTTGCCTGGAGAATCCCAGGGACGGGGGAGCCTGGTGGGGTGTCGTCTATGGGGTCGCACAGAGTCGGACACGACTGAAGCGACTTAGCAGCAGCAGCAGAGATGCATAATGTAACACTTTTAGTGAAATGACATGGTATCTATGGTTTGCTTTAAAACTCAGAAAAAATTTTGTTAGGAGAGAAAAAACGAAAAAAATATCAATAAAATGATAATTAGTGAAGCTAAATTATGGATACACAAGGTGTCATTTTACTATTCTCCCTACTTTTGGTATGATTGAAAATTTCCACTATAAAAGATAAATTAGGGGGTACTGTCCCCAGGGATTATGGGATTATGAAGCTGCAGTTCTTGGGCAGGTCTGTGGTAAAGACTCCGCCTGCCAAGGCAGGAGACACAAGTTTGATCCCTGGGGCAGGAAGATCCCCTGGAGAAGAAAATGGCAACCCACTCCAATATTCTTGTCTGGGAAATTCCATGGACAAAAGGAGCCTGGCAGACTACAGTCCTCTGGGGTCGCAGAAGAGTTGGACAAGACTTAGCGATTAGAAAACATTATCACAGCCTCCATTTACAGATATAGAAAATAAGCTACTTGTCCAAAGAAAGTGGTAACATAGAGGAGGTATGCAATAAATATTTGTCAAACAGATGGGTAGAGAGGTGAACGGATGGGCAGATGGTAGATGGGTAAGTGGGGGGAGGGGGGGAGGATGATGGATGAATAAACCTAGTAAACATGCCTGATCCCCAAATTTATCTCCTAACTTCTCCCTAATCCTGGGAGGCAGTAAGGAGGAGAAGATTGCTAGAGCCTTTCAGGGGCTCCAAAGGAGAGGCACCCTGGCTGCTTTCCCCTATTTCACTCTGCATAAAATCCAGTCATTGCCACGAGGCTCTGTGGGATCCGATTTCAACCTCATCTCCTACCATCCTCCCCTCCACTCATCCGCTCCAGCCACAGTGGGCTCCTTGCTCTTCTCTCAACACGCCAAGCTCTCCCCATCTCAGTGCCTTTGGGAACTGACTGTTCCCTCTGCCCAAGATACCTTCCATCAGCTGTCCACCTAGCTCTCTGCTCAGACATATCCTCAGAGAGGATATGTCATATCCTCAGAGAGGCCTGCTATTCCAGATCTAAACTATCATCTGGCCGCTCCCTATTCCCTTATATATTTTAATTTTTCTCCTAAATAGGAGAGTTCTCCTAACCAACTAGCATCTTATCTGTTTGTGTTTGTATCCCTCATGCCCAGTCAGGAACATGAACTCAGTGAAAATAAAGGCTTTGTTTTGTTTACAGCTGTGCACAAAGCACCTAAAATGATAACTTGTACTGTCAACGTCAATAAATATTTGCTGAGTTCATTCTCTAAGTCTGTGAATCTTTCTGTTTTGTGAGTTCATCTGTATCATTTCTTTTAGATTCCACATATAAGGGATGTCACACGACATTTCTTTTCTGTCTGACTTCCCTCAGTATAATGAACTTATGGTTCCTGGTGGAGAAGGTTGTGGAGAAGGGATGGTCAGGGAGTTTGGGATGGACGTGTACACATTGCTATATTTTAAATGGATAGCCAACAAGGACATAGGGTGTAGCACGTGGAACTCTGCTCAATGTTATGTGGCAGCCTGGATGGGAGGGGAGTTTGGAGGAGAATGGATATGGTATACATATGGCTGAGTTCCTTTGCTGTCCACCTGAAATTTTAACAACATTGTTAATCTGCTATACCAATACAAAATTAAAAGTTTAAAAACAAATAAAACAACCACGATCATTCCTGACAAGAAAGATAGGCCTTGCTCACAGGCACTGCTGGGCTTAAATGTGCTAAATTCATGTGGGAAATTGTCCCTCCTCCAAAAAGCCCTCTTGAATTCACACTTTTTTTCAGCAAAAAAGCCCCACAATTCCCAGTGCTGAGCTCTCCTTGCTATTTCCGATGGGACACAGTGTCTCCTTCCTGTCCTCTGCTCCCCAGCCTGTGATCTTTCCAGTGAGAGGAAGGGGGAGAGGGCCGGGCTCTGGGGTGCCCTCCTGGCCAGCCTACAGCAATCGTGCCCCAGCCAGGAGGCGGGAGGCGGTGCCCCAGGCTTAAGGCATGAATGGGGCGGGAGGCGGATGAAAGACAGCCAGCACTCCTGGCCTAACGTACAAAGAGGCCAGAGCAGGTGCAAGGGAGGCCTGGGGCCCGCTGCGAGGAGAAACTGGATCTGGATCTGGAGATCAGTTTCACTCACAGCGCTGCAGGTTTCCATTAGCTTTCTGTGGCTGTCACTCATGCTTCAGGGACAAAGCTATGGCTGGAGGTTAAGGGGAGCCAGAAGCCTGGGGATGGGGGCTCTTTTCTCCCCGGGGCAGGCATGTCTCCACTTCCCAGGAAGCAGCTGCGCGAGGAGACCGTGGGAGCTTAGGGAAGATGGGCCAACACTGGCATTTTATAGATGGGACCAAGGAGACCTCCAGGTGCAATGACTCACCCGGCTCACACAACTACTGACAGAGCTGGGACCTGACTCCAGGAGTCCCCACTATGGGCTCAGTTCTTGGGAACTGATTTTTATATACAATCTGGTCTGTCTCCCGGGGGCCTAAATCCGTGTGACTGGGCCTGGGAAGTCTCTACAGGGCAGCTAAGTTTGGGCTGGGTCTGGATGGCACATGGAGAGGGCAGGCCCAGGGAAAGGACCCAGACAGGGCTGCCACGGGCAGACAAGTTGGGCAGGCAGGGATGGGTCTCCCTGAGCAGAAGCCCAGCTCCAAAGAGATCAGGTAGAGGGGACACCTTGCTCCCACAGAGCTGCCCAAAGCTATCCTGACCCCACCCCTGCAACAGCTGCATTGCCCTGGGCTATGGAGGAGCCTGTGAAGGGGGCAGGGAAAGGTCTGTGTTTTTGGTGGGGGCAGGGTAGGAGGGGGAGGAAGAGGAGGACAAAGCCAGCCTGTGTGGCACCTGGGACATTCCCAGTCTCTGTCCTGTCCCTCCCTGATTCTGCTTGGACAGGGTGGGAACAATGCCCCCATTGATGCCCATACCCCCAAGGATAACATCTCTGTGTCCCCTGGGACAGGCGCCAAGCAGGTGAGCCTGGTGGGGGTTGGGAGCCTGCTCTACAGCACGAGAGGCAGGACCTCGGGGATGGAGCAAGAGGTCCAGGGGGCAGAGGTTTCCCTTGGAGACCAGAGCACGGAGATAGTGTGGCCACAGCTGAAGGGACTAGGGTCAGACTTCTGGGTGGGTCAGGAAACTCATTTCCCAGACGGGATGGAGACCTCTGCTCTGAGAGGGAGCACCGGAGTAACAAGGACCCAACCCCTGATCACAGGAGCTGCTGGTGTGGGAAGAGCCCAAGAGATGAGGACTAACCCTTTCCTTTAGTAGAGAAGCAACAGGAGAAGCAGGTGGAGGACTCAGGGTGACACAGACTTTGGTTTTATCCAAAAAGTACAGTCTGACATGGCTTTCCGTGCCAGAAACAGAAATGACTCATTACCTACTTGGGGCATCTACTGGATTTCCAATCAACACGACCTCAAATAAGATAAGAAGCTACATTTGCTATAATTTTAAGAAGAAATTCAGCTGGAGAAGGTGTGAAGAAAAGGGAGCCTCTTACACAGTTGGTAGGAAGGTAAATTGGTTCAGCCACTATGGAAATCAATATGGAGGTTCCTTAAAAAGCTAAAAATAGAGTTACCATACAACCCAGCAATCCCACTCCCAGGCATACATCAGGAAAAGACAAGAACTAATTTGAAAAGATAGATACATCTCAATAGTCACAGAGGCACTATTTAGAATAGCCAGGACACGAAAGCAAACTGAATATCCATCAGCAGAAGAATGGATAAAGATGTCACATTTCTATACAGTGGAATATTATTTCTCCTGCCCTCAGTCTTTCCCAGCATCAGGGTCTTTCCCAATGAGTCAGTTCTTCACATCAGGTGGCCAAAGTATTGGAGCTTCAGCTTCAGCACCAGTCCTTCCAATGAACATTCAGGGTTGATTTCCCTTAAGACTGACTGGCTTGATCTCCTTGCTGTCCAAGGGACTCTCAAGAGTCTTCTCCAGCACCACAGTTAGAAAGCATCAATTTGGAGCACTCAGTCTTCTTTATAGCCCAACTCTCATATTCATACATGACTACTGGAAAAACCATAGCTTTGACTATATGAACCTATACTATATAGCAGAGGGAATTTATGGAAAAGAATCAGAAAACCTAAAATGGAAAAGAATTGGAAAAATACATTATATACATATTATATATTTATACATATGTATATGTATATATCTGAATCACCTTGCTGTATATGTGAAACTAATACAACATTGTAACCAAGTATATCTCAATAAAAAAAGAAGAGGAAAAAGAAGAAATTCAGTATTGTAGACTTCATCACTCTATGGAGCACCCATCTGAGTGAAACTGTCCAGGGCTAGGTCAAAGGACTCCTGCCAGGGCACAAGGGGAAAAGAGTAACTCAGCTCTGAAGAGGGGCCAGAAGCCAGAGCAGCGTGACGTCAGGGGACTGGTCAGCCTCTGCCTCCCCCACAGGAGTGCCCGGCCCCACACTCAGGAGCCCTGGCCTGGAACACGCCTGGCACGTGCTAGCCTCTGGAGCTTATGAACTGTCTGGTGAATTACTTTTGAACAGGGTGTGGGTGAAAGTTTTTTAAATTAGAGGTTGTATCAACATGATTAATAATCCAGGGTGAAGGAGGACTCAGGTCATGCTCTCAAGAAGCCTATGTTCATTGAGCACAAAGATGATAAGAAAGTGGTTCAGGGGAGAGTGGAGCTTCCCAGGTGAGGGCCCCAGGGACGACATTGAGGACAGGGAGGCACTGAGATGCCCTCGAAGGCTGGGAATTATTCTAACAAGCAGGGATGGGGCGATGGGAGGTCCTCAAAACAGAAGGGTGAAGAGCCAGTCACTCACTGACTCATTCAAACTGCTGGCTGACATTTCTTGAGACCCCGCTGGGCACTGGGGGAATAGACAAGACAAGGTGTTTCCTCAAGGAAACCACCACAGCAATTCCATCACTGCCTCAGTGGGGGCGCCAGCCAGTCTTCATCAAGGAGGCAGTTTCTCAGCCTAGACTAGGGGTGACTTGGTTAGCAAGAGGAGTACATGCCATGTGTAAAAGTTGGGGAGCACATTTCATGTGAGAAAGTGGGAGAGTCTGGGGCCCACTGGCAGAGGATTATTTTTCTATAGGTAATGGGGAGCCATGGAAGGCTTTTGAGCAAGGGAGTCTACATTTTCAGCAAGGTCCTTTGGAAATAGCCCTGGCTGCCACAAAGAGGCCAGGCTAGACATAGAGAAGGGAGGGGGGGGACATAAAAGTCCACCTGGGGTATGGTGGGGCCAGGCTGAACAGGGAGGAGGGGAGGGTTGGAAGGGGCAGGGAAGGAGACAGGAAAAGTGGGTAAAGCAACTGGCTTGAGGGAAAAAGGCATGAGCTCCAGGCTATCATCTTGCCTGGAGAATCCCAGGGATGGGGGAGCCTGGTGGGCTGCCGTTTACCGGGTTGCACAGAGTTGGACATGACTGAAGCGACTTAGCAGCAGCAGCCAGGCTATCAGAGGACAGAAGTGAGGTGGAGGGCTTCACAACATTTCAAGCAGGAAGGATATCTTGGAGGCTTAAGGGAGCCCCCACCCTGTGCAAAACTCCTTCCTGCACTAGCTGCTCAGAGAACTTCAGTGAAGGGACGCTCCCTCCCCATCATTAGCCTGTCCTACGGTAGAACAGCTCCAGCAGCTATGGAAAAGGGCTCCTGGAGTCCTGTTTAAATAGAAAGCAGGTCAATGGATGGATAGATGGATGAATGGATGCAAGAACACACAAGCATTGAGGCAGAAGGTGAAAAGAGCGCATCTTAAAATCCCCCACGCCAGCCCTCGTAGCTCCAGTCCTGATCTTCCTCATCTTTCCTGCCCTCTCCTGCAGGAAGCCTGCCCTTACTTCCTACCCAGGCAGCTTTCCTCTCCATCTCCCTGGTTTTCCCCTAGCTCAGACTCGTTGGGTCCTATGTCACTCTAGGGCTGTAGTCTGGGAGCTGCAGGGGCAGGGACAGAACTGAGGTTCATGTCCCCTGGTGTCCACATAGAACCCATCTCCAGGGGACCTCAGGATAGGAATGGTGGCAGGGAAGTAACCAGACTTGGTCCCCACCCCAGGCGTTAGTGCACGTTGCAGGCAGCCTGCCCCAGGGACTTCCTCCTGTCCTCAGTCTTAAAGCCCCTCCTCTGGGGGGGGCGGGTCACCTGCTTCAAGCAGGTCCCAGCTGGGATCTCAGGTAGAGGCGTCTGCCATCACACTTTACAAAGCTGTAAAAGGGGCTAATGACCCCTTCCGCCGGCCCCCAGCTGACAGGAGGGGCAGAGGAATGCTGGCAGGGCTCAGCAGGTTCCACATGAAAGTGCACAGAAACCTGGGAGGAATTTTTATCCTCCTGGGGAGGTGGGGGGAAGGGAGGAATGTCACCTGGAAACCATCCACCCTTTCCTCCCCTCTTAGGAATTCTCAGCCTTGAAAAATTAGGAAATCTAGACTACCCCCTCCCAAAACCAACCATATCCTTTTTATAGACAGCCCCACATTTGATGGCCCCGCTTTTAAAATAGTCCTCTCTTGAGGACATTTACCCGTGTGCTAAGCAGTGTTGCAAACTCTCCCCAATGCAATCCTCTGATTAGCCCTATGAACCTGGTATTCTGATTTCCTCATTTTACAGATGCCAACACTGAGGCACAGAGAAGTTAAGTAATTTCCCCAAGGTCCCACAGCAAGCAAGTAACAGGATATGAGCCTGCACCCTTATCCACTTTCCAAAAGGAGTCATTTCTTTCTGATCCTGGAGGGAGCTGACAACAAGGGTGAGCAGAGAGGAAGCTGGGTTCACAACTTGTCTGATTTCCTCCTGCAGCCCCACACCCTGGGCTGGGAGAGATGGTCTCATTTCTTTTTTTTTTTTTGGTCTCATTTCTTAGAGGCAGAGCCCGAGGCCCCTCCTTCTCGGCCAGTTGAGAGGAGGTCAGAAGGCAGACTGCTCTTCCATCCACCTGGACTCCAATTAGGGGAGATAACACACACCCAGCAGAGAGAGTCATAGGGAGCCTAAGAGAGGATCCTGGATACAAATCTTGCCTCCACTGCTCACAGCTGTGTGGTCTTGATACATTTCTTCACCTTGCTGAGCCTTAGTTTCCTCATCTGTGAAAGGGAGAAGGTAACAGGACCTATTTCATCGGACAGTTATAAGGATTAAATATGTCATCTGCTCAAATGTTTAGCCCCATGCCTAAAATGAAGGAGGCCCTAGGTCAAGGTCAGCCAGCAGAAAAGCTGCAATATCCAGAAGAAGAGGGAAGTGGCCTGCACTGGGGGGTGCTTTGTGCCCTGCCTCCCAGGAGGGACCTAGTCACCAACTGCAGTTCCTTCATGGGCAAACCCGTGGACCAGGGGCGGGGGGAGTTGGAGGGAGGCAACGTGCACCAGCTAGGCACAGACCCCTAGCACCTTGAAGCCAGAAGAGAACCAGACCAACCAGCAGGCAGACTTTTTCCTCTGAGTAAGTGCATCTCCCTCTGAAAAGTGAGGGTGTTCCCATTAGCCCAGAGGCTGGCACTGGGTGTTGATTTTCTCTCCTTTATCCATCCTTCTCAGATGCCTGCAAAGGCAGCCCTGTCTCCTTAGTGGGGAGGCGAGAGGCCTGCAGGTGCCATACCCTTGGGGAAACAAAGACAGCCTTCTAGGAGAAGAGCAAGTATTTGCCTCCAGCTCCGTTGCTGTTAATCAGCCTTGGGGGAGATCAGCAGAGGCCCTTCCCCTAAGGGTTTAGCCTGTGAGTGACTGAAAGTGGCCTCTGGCCTGGAGCAGAGGGCTAAGTAGCTAGGGGAGGGGGCGAGAAACAGGAGGCTTTCTCAGAGGGCCATTTGGCACAGGCTTATCTGCCCCTTGGGGTCTGAGTCCATGGCCTGGTGGAGGAAGGGAATGCAGCCAGACCTGACTCCCTTCCTCTGCCCTGTCCCTCTGGGTCCCTCCAACCCTCTATTCTCAAACAAGGTCATATCCCTCCAAGTGCCCACCCTGCTGTCTGGAATGGCCATACTCCTAAACATCTTGAAATACACTCTTCCCCTCCTCCCTTTCTTCTTCCTTCTCTTGCCCATCCTCCTCCTCTAGGAAGCTTTCCACAGAGGACTGTTGTCTTCTCAGATCTCCAGCTAGGGTCCACCCCTCCCACCTGCTGCTTCCCCAGCAAATATGCTGAGTCATGACTTGATGTTGAATTTGGTGATTGGCTGAGTTCTGGACCCTGTGAGAGCAGGGTTTAGAGTCACAAAAGCTGCAGTGAAGTAGGTAAATGAGCAGGCTCTGAAGTCGGATAGATCCAGGCTGGGCTGCCTGTCCCAGGGCTCTTGGGGATGAGCAAACTTGCCCTCTCTGTGCCTCAGTTCTCTCACTGTGGAGCAGTACATGAGATCATGCATGAAAAGTTTTATAACAGTGCCTGGCACTATTATTGTGATGGCAATTATTCCAGTCGTAATATCTCAGGACCACATCAGCTCAGGAACAGTGACAGATTTTATTTTCTTGGGCTCCAAAATCACTGCAGACAGTGACTGCAGCCATGAAATTAAAAGATGCTTGCTCCTTGGAAGAAAAGCTATGAAAAACCTAGACAGTGTACTAAAAAGCAGAGACATCACTGCTGGCAAAGGTCTGTATAGTCAAAGCTATGGTTTTTCCAGTAGTCATGTACGGGTGTGAGAGCTGGACAGTAAATAAAAAAGGCTAAGTGCCAAATAATTGATGCTTTCGAACTGTGGTGCTGGAGAAGACTCTTGAGAGTCCCTTGGACTGCAAGGAGATCCAACCAGTCAATCCTAAAGGAAATCAGTCCTGAATATTCATTGGAAGGACAGATGCTGAAGCTGAAGCTCCAATACTTTGGCCACCTGATGCGAAGAACCGACTCATTGGAAAAGATCCTGATGCTGGGAAAGATTGAAGGCAGGAGGTGAAGGGGACAATAGAGGATGAGACGGTTGGATGGTAACACTGACTCAATGGACATGAGTTTGAGCAAGCTCAGGGAGATAGTGAAGGACAGGGAACCCTGGTGTGCTGCAGCCCATGGGGTCGCACAGAGTCAGACACTATTGAGCAACAACAAGAAGGATCCTAGGACCACAGAGGCTTAGGTCAGGAGGAGGCTTGGGCGCTCACTTCAGCAGCACATATACTAATACAGATACGATACAAAGAAGATTAGCATGGCCCCTGTGCAAGGATTACATGCAAATCTGTAAAGAGTTCCATATTTTTTCACTAAAAAAGACACATATACCCAATGTTCATTGCAGCATTCTTTACAACAGCTAGGACATGGAAGCAACCTAGATGTCCATCAACAGATAAATGGATAAAGAAGCTCTGGTACATATATACAATGGAATATTACTCAGCCATAAAAAGGAACACATTTGAGTCAGTTCTAATGAGGTGGATGAACCGAGAGCCTATTATACAGAGTGAAGTAAGTCAGAAAAAAAAAACCAAGTATCATATACTAATGCATAAATATGGAATCTAGAAAGAAGGTACTGATGATCCTGTTTGCAGGGCAGCAATGGAGAAGCAGACATAGAGAACAGATTTGTGGACACAGCAGGAGAAGGAGAGGGCAGGACGAATGGAGAGAACAGCGTGGAAATATATACACTACCATATATAAAATAGCTAGCTAGTGGGAATTGGCTGTATGACTCAGCAAACTCGAAGGGGAGTTCTGTGACAATCTAGAGGGGTGGAAGGTGGGAGGGAGGTTCAAGAGGGAGGGGACATAGGTATATGTATTGCTGAGGCATGCTGATGTATGGCAGAAACCAACAAAATATTGTAAAGCACTTATCCTTCAATTAAAATAAATTAATTTTAAAAAAAGAAGGAGCCTTGGAGGTCATGTGGGGCAATTCACCTTCTGGGTCCCTTCCCCCAGCCTACCTTTCTGGAAGCATCAGGCCTGCAGTCTAGAGATAGAAGTCTCCTCTGTAATGGTCACACCTGAGGCACCTTCCCACGGGTGCTTTGATGATAGGGGTGACCCAGGTGGATGAGTAAGCCTCTTCCCGTCCTGCTCCCTCTCCCAAAAGTTCCATCCCTGGCCCCAAGGAAGTGTTTGAGCCAGGAGGATCACCCCTAACTCCATGCTGAGCCTGTCAGCTGGGGCTCAGGGCCTACAGAGGCCTCAGCCTCAGCAGCCTCCTGCTTGAAGCTCATGATCTCTAGGACTCTGGGGCTGGGCAGAGTGGACAAAGATAAAACCCAACACTGCCTCTTTCAGACCTAGCCCACGATGGGGCTGCAGGCCAAGACCTATGGGTACCTGGCTCTCTCCTTCCCAGTCCTGGCCCAACCTGCAAGAACTGGGCTTGGGAAAAGCTTGTTCACGATCTGAGAGGTAGGCACCATATGCAGAAGACAGTCTGAGCTCTAAGGAGGTGGAGGCATGGCAATGCGCAGTCTGCAGAGGGATGGGGAGGGAAAGGGGCAGGAGAGACACCCCCAGAGGGCTTCTGATGGAGCTCTCAGCCTGGATGAGGTTGGAGGCCTGTTGGTATCTGGCTGCTAGTGCAGAGTGTGGTGTCCAGGAAGCCTCCAGTCCTGCCCCTGGGAGACGTCATGTCTGGTGGATCCCAGGCTTGGGGTCAGGGACATTCCTTGAGTCTGGCCAGCTCTCCAGACAGGTGTGGCCTAGTCCTAACCAGTCAGGTCACTCTGGGCCATCACCCCCACTTGGTGGGCTCCTTTGTTCTTTTCCTGTGGCATTCCTGCCCTGTGCCCCAGTGGCACAAGCCTGGGATGTGCCAGGGGGGCCAGTAAGCTGGGTTTAGCAGCTGCTGAGGCCAGGGGAAGAGGTAAAAAGGGACAGGCAGAGCTGGCAAGCTGCACCCCCCAGTCTGTGCCCTAAACCCCACTTGTAGATCTCATCCCACTTGCCAGACCCAAGCCCTTGTTTGTAGGCGTTTGAGGAGCTTTGGGCTCTGGAGGAGGTGTTGGGCCCCGAGAGGGTGTCATAGAGGATGGGGAAAGAAGCTCCTCTTGTAGAAANCAAAGAAGATTAGCATGGCCCCTGTGCAAGGATTACATGCAAATCTGTAAAGAGTTCCATATTTTTTCACTAAAAAAGACACATATACCCCAATGTTCATTGCAGCATTCTTTACAACAGCTAGGACATGGAAGCAACCTAGATGTCCATCAACAGATAAATGGATAAAGAAGCTCTGGTACATATATACAATGGAATATTACTCAGCCATAAAAAGGAACACATTTGAGTCAGTTCTAATGAGGTGGATGAACCGAGAGCCTATTATACAGAGTGAAGTAAGTCAGAAAAAAAAAACCAAGTATCATATACTAATGCATAAATATGGAATCTAGAAAGAAGGTACTGATGATCCTGTTTGCAGGGCAGCAATGGAGAAGCAGACATAGAGAACAGATTTGTGGACACAGCAGGAGAAGGAGAGGGCAGGACGAATGGAGAGAACAGCGTGGAAATATATACACTACCATATATAAAATAGCTAGCTAGTGGGAATTGGCTGTATGACTCAGCAAACTCGAAGGGGAGTTCTGTGACAATCTAGAGGGGTGGAAGGTGGGAGGGAGGTTCAAGAGGGAGGGGACATAGGTATATGTATTGCTGAGGCATGCTGATGTATGGCAGAAACCAACAAAATATTGTAAAGCACTTATCCTTCAATTAAAATAAATTAATTTTAAAAAAAGAAGGAGCCTTGGAGGTCATGTGGGGCAATTCACCTTCTGGGTCCCTTCCCCCAGCCTACCTTTCTGGAAGCATCAGGCCTGCAGTCTAGAGATAGAAGTCTCCTCTGTAATGGTCACACCTGAGGCACCTTCCCACGGGTGCTTTGATGATAGGGGTGACCCAGGTGGATGAGTAAGCCTCTTCCCGTCCTGCTCCCTCTCCCAAAAGTTCCATCCCTGGCCCCAAGGAAGTGTTTGAGCCAGGAGGATCACCCCTAACTCCATGCTGAGCCTGTCAGCTGGGGCTCAGGGCCTACAGAGGCCTCAGCCTCAGCAGCCTCCTGCTTGAAGCTCATGATCTCTAGGACTCTGGGGCTGGGCAGAGTGGACAAAGATAAAACCCAACACTTCCTCTTTCAGACCTAGCCCACGATGGGGCTGCAGGCCAAGACCTATGGGTACCTGGCTCTCTCCTTCCCAGTCCTGGCCCAACCTGCAAGAACTGGGCTTGGGAAAAGCTTGTTCACGATCTGAGAGGTAGGCACCATATGCAGAAGACAGTCTGAGCTCTAAGGAGGTGGAGGCATGGCAATGCGCAGTCTGCAGAGGGATGGGGAGGGAAAGGGGCAGGAGAGACACCCCCAGAGGGCTTCTGATGGAGCTCTCAGCCTGGATGAGGTTGGAGGCCTGTTGGTATCTGGCTGCTAGTGCAGAGTGTGGTGTCCAGGAAGCCTCCAGTCCTGCCCCTGGGAGACGTCATGTCTGGTGGATCCCAGGCTTGGGGTCAGGGACATTCCTTGAGTCTGGCCAGCTCTCCAGACAGGTGTGGCCTAGTCCTAACCAGTCAGGTCACTCTGGGCCATCACCCCCACTTGGTGGGCTCCTTTGTTCTTTTCCTGTGGCATTCCTGCCCTGTGCCCCAGTGGCACAAGCCTGGGATGTGCCAGGGGGGCCAGTAAGCTGGGTTTAGCAGCTGCTGAGGCCAGGGGAAGAGGTAAAAAGGGACAGGCAGAGCTGGCAAGCTGCACCCCCCAGTCTGTGCCCTAAACCCCACTTGTAGATCTCATCCCACTTGCCAGACCCAAGCCCTTGTTTGTAGGCGTTTGAGGAGCTTTGGGCTCTGGAGGAGGTGTTGGGCCCCGAGAGGGTGTCATAGAGGATGGGGAAAGAAGCTCCTCTTGTAGAAACACCTGGTGCAGCCCACCGGCCCGCCTTCTCCACTAGGCCTCACCCTCTTCTCTCCTTCCCTTCCAGGGCTGCTCCTCAAAGAGCTGGGTGGGTTTAGCAGCTGCTGGGACCAGGGGAAGAGGTAAAAAGGGACAGGCAGAGCTGGCAAGCTGCAACCCCCAGTCTGTGCCCTAAAGCCCACTTGTAGATCTCATCCCACTTGCCAGACCCAAGCCCTTGTTTGTAGGCGTTTGAGGGGCTTTGGGCTCTGGAGGAGGTGTTGGGCCCCGAGAGGGTGTCATAGAGGATGGGGAAAGAAGCTCCTCTGGTGGAAACACCTGGTGTAGCCCACCGGCCCGCCTTCTCCACTAGGCCTCACCCTCTTCTCTCCTTCCCTTCCAGGGCTGCTCCTCAACTTCCTCTTCGGGAGCCCTTACAGAGTCCTCCCCGCTCTGGCCAGGCTCAGCTCTCCATCTTGCCCCAAGTGTCAGGTACCTGGAACGGTGGGCTTTGCCCCCATCCCTGGCTGCCCACTAAGGACCTCCAGGAAGGAAACCAGAAACATGCAGCTCTGCCGGGTGTGGAGCAACTGGGTACGTCCCTGGGCACCAGACCTGGCAAACAACCTTCCACTGCTGCTGCTGGAAGCGAAGAAAACAAGCCAAGCTCCCCGCACCTGGTGCCCAGAGCCCAGGGATGATCCTCTGAGTGCCCAGAGCCGTCAGGAAAAAGAAGAATGAAGGGCCAAGGGGAGCACACCCCTAGGGGCAACAGGCATTCCTTCTCAACCACTGGACTGGGCCAGGCTCTGCCACCAATCTGCCATCCCGGGAGACGTGCCAGCCACCAATGGAGCAAACGGCCACTCACCCCAAGTCACTTCTTCAACTGCAACCCGCAGGCAGGACAAGTTCATCTTACAGAGAGCCTCCTCCTTCCTGGCTCTTGCCTCTCCTTCCCCTGATCTTATCCCCAGGAGCAGAGACACCCTCTCCTTTTTCCAGTACTGCTCCCTTCACTCCTTCCTAGCCCTGCTTGCTCCACATTCCCCTCCTCCAAGAAGTCCACCATGGTTTCTCCCCTGCTCCAAGCTGTTGGCTACTTAACTAATCTTACAGAGAGCCTCCTCCTTCCTGGCTCTTGCCTCTCCTTCCCCTGATCTTATCCCCAGGAGCAGAGACACCCTCTCCTTTTTCCAGTACTGCTCCCTTCACTCCTTCCTAGCCCTGCTTGCTCCACATTCCCCTCCTCCAAGAAGTCCACCATGGTTTCTCCCCTGCTCCAAGCTGTTGGCTACTTAACTCCTCCCCCATCCCATCCCCAGCACAAGTATCCCTGTGTACAAATTCTAGCTCACGGAAAAGTTGGGGAGGGGGGGTGGAGGGGAGTTATTCTTGGTATTTATTATGCTCAGGGGCTTCACTGGTAGCTCAGGCGGTAAAGAATCCAGCTGCAACACAGGAGTCCCGGGTTTGATCCCTGAGTTGGGAAGATCCCTTGCAGAAGGGATAGGCTACCCACTCCAGTATTCATGGGCTTCCCTGGTGGCTCAGACTGTAAAGAATCCACCTGCAATGCTGGAGACCTGGGTTCAATCCCTGGATTAGGAAGATCACCTGGAGAAGGGCATGGCAACCCATTCCAGTATTCTTGCCTGGAGCATTCCCATGGACAAAGGAGCCTGGTGGGCTACAGTTCATAGGGTCGCAAAGAGTCGCAAAAACACCGCTGAGCGAATAAGCACAGCACACAGCATTATTCCTCAGACGTTTTACGGTTTTCATAACACTTTCCCTGACAACTGACTCAAATAATCTTTAACATTACTAAGGTAAGAGGAAGGGGTAAGTATCTATCTTTCTATAGAGGACACTGGGGCCCAGAGAAAGCGATTTGACCAAGATCAGGGAACCCATTAGAGGACTCAGCCCAGGTCTCCTGACCCTCCGGGACGCCCCCCGCGCGGACTGGCACTGCTTGTAAGTCTGGGAGGGCCTCCTGGAGGAGGTGTACCGCGCGCTGCCTCAGGAGGGAAGGCAGAGACCCAGGTGGAGAACCGGCGCGGGCCTCGGTCGGCTGGGCGGCGTGGGAACCGGCCAGGCTGGAGCGAGGGGAGGGGGCGCCGCGCTCACCGCAAGGTTCCGCCCCTCGGCGGGCGCAGACAAAGGGGTCGCTGTGCCCAGTCGCCCCCTCCCCTTGCTCGGCGCCCCGCGCCCGCCCCCTCTCCCCAAAGCTGCTTTCAATTTAAACGCCTCCAACCAGCGGGCGCTGCCCCGGGGGGCGCGACCGCAGCGCCGAGCGCCCCTGTAATTTCCGCGGGGAGCTGACCGGCTCAAACACGGCCCCGCGGTGCCCCGACCGCAGGCCCCGAGACCGGAGACGGCGCCCAGACGGCCTTGCCCGGGTCGTGGGAGCGCCGCTGGGGCGGCCTCCTCCGAGGGTCCAGCCCGGCCCGCCGCCTCCTCCACGCAGCCCAACGCCACCGGGAAGCCTGCGCGCCTTCCCCCATCGCTGTTGCCTCGAAGTCCCTCGCACCTATAAAAACCCAAATCCCTTTGAGGGAGGAAACCGGGTCAGGAGTACCCATTCTGAAGGAGTACCCACTTCAGACTAGAGGCTCCCTGAAGGCAGGGGTTAGTTCTCTTCAGACTAGGGGCTTGTAAGGGAAGGTATTGGATCAACACTTGCCCCAGCAGACTGGGGAGATCTTGGACGGCAAGGGTTTGGGGTCTCCCTAAAAGACAGGGAGTCAGTGAAAGAATGTCTGTAAAGCATGGAAGCCTGGTGCTCAGACTTAGTAAGTTTTTGTGCGTTGCTTGTTAGTTACTACTTCTACTGGTTAATTTCCCCAAAGCTGGGGCCCAGGAAGCAGGCATGTCCCACCTTTCCTCCCTTTCCCCCAGTCCACAAGTGCCTACCCAGAACAGTCAGGAAAGAGAGCACACTTCTCACGCTGCCCCCTCCCCAGGGATCTCCTTGGAAGATGAGTCTAAGTGACCTGAGCTGGAGTTCCTGCTTGCCTGCTGAGGAAGTAGAAGGGAAGGTCCTGCCCCCAGGTTAAAGAGGAGGGGACCCCAGCCTCTGGGCCTCCAGGGAAGGACCCAGCATGGATTGTCTCAAAGGGGTAGGTGGGTAAGAGCCACTGAATGGGGAATCTATCTGCCAACCCTCACCTTAGCACAGATCAGGCAGAAAGGCCAGCTGGACACCAGGAAGAACTTTTGAGACCTGGCAGGGAGCTCCGGGGGCTTCTCCAGGCAGGGCCCTGTGTTGGGATGGTGGACATGCCTGCCAAAGCTCCCTTCTGGCCTGAAGTGTGTGTTCTTTTTCCTGCTCCCCTCGGCCTGGGAGCTCTGCCCCCTCCAGAAGT
>SJYX01005722.1:141728-155215 GCA_006410675.1 Oreotragus oreotragus
CACCCGCACACACACCGCGCCCCCGCCTCTTGCTGTGCCCAGTGCTCTGGAGTGAGTCCCAGAGTGGGGAGAGACCAAGAAAACCCTGCTGGGGAAACAGCGGAGGGGCAGGGCTCACCCTGCGCCAGGAGGTCGGGATTCGGGGAGGGACCGGTGACCTGCGCTTCCTGGAGGAAGGGTCAGGACAGGACAGGCACAGCCAAGCCCTAGGCCCGGGTGCCTGGGATTTCTACCTTTGTTCCCTGTATCCTTCTGCTCCAGCTCTCCACATAGGTTTCAACGCTCCTATGACACAGTGGCCGTATGGGCCAGCCTCGGTTCCTCTTCCCTCAACTCAGGGCTCTTGCCTTTGATCTCCTCTTGGGGCCTGTTGGTGGAAACAGGAAGTTGCCTTTGGCTTGAAGCAAACTCAGACAGGGTGTAAACAGGCAAGGACCCCACCTGCAGGCTTCGCCAAGGTGGAGACCAAGTGTCAAGATAGTGAGGTGCGTCTTTGCTCTGACACAGAACTGCACTCCCTTCTCCCTAGGCCTGGGGTTCTCCACGAAGGCCAGATGGACTAGAGAGGGCCTTTGCAGACGGGTCCTCCTCTTCAGGAAGAGCCTCTTGCTGAAGTGGGGCTCAGCCCAAGGCCCCGCACCCCTCCTCCAGACTAGAGCACGTGGCACCACTCCTGGAGAGGAACTCCCCCCGTGGCATCTAGGGTTGCCAGAAAAAGGAGCTGTGCAGCCCCCCAAATGCCTTAGTAGCCCCAGGGTCATCAGACCCAGGAAACTAGCAGAGACTCCTGAGAACCTTCCACATCCCTCTTCAAATTGGCACTTCAAGCACAGTTTGAAGTGCAAGCTCAGCCCTTGTCTCCAGCCTCTCTCTCTGTTTGGCTTCCGAGGGCCCTGGGCTTATGTGCAGAGGAGAGGGAGGCAGGGGTTTGGCGGGAAGAGGCATGTGGAGGGCAGACGGGTCAGGGCAGGAGCAGGGGGGGCCAGGCCCCGAGCCTACTCCAGCACCACGGAAGCACTCCTTTGCCCACTGGCCTCCCTCCCCGCTCCAAGATTCTCAGCCATCTTCTTTACATCTTGGCTTTCGGTTCTGTCTCAGGGAGGCCACTTGCTGCGGAGCAGGTAGAAGTTGGTCTGATATCTAGATTTTCAGAAGTCTTCTCGGCCTTTGGAATCCTGCCAGGATGGCCTTCTCCTCCTTCTCTGTCCTCAGTTAATTATGTAATTAATGCCTGGGGAGTGGGGTTGAGGCCGCTATCAGGGGAGGAGCAACTGACTCCCTGACTTGGGAAAGAAAGTGTTAGTCCGACTCTCTGCGACCCCACCAACTGTAGCCCACCAGGCTTCTCCGTCCATGGAATTCTTCAGGCAAGAATATTGGAACGGGTAGCCATTCCCTTCTCCTGGGGATCTTCTCCACCCAGGAATCAAACCCAGGTGTCCCGCATTGCAGGCAGATTCTTTACCATCTGAGCCGCCAGGGAAGACCCCCACCCAACTTAGGGCAGAGGGCTTATTCCTGACCTCAAGGAAACAGCAGTCTCTGTCTGAACAGGAGATGGAGTAAGGGGTTGGGGGCGGGGGGGCAGATATCCAGGAGATCTTGCTTTGCACTGCCACAACTCTGCCCTGGGGCCAATGACTCCGTCTCAGTTCTCCCATCTCTGAAATGGGATAATAACTCCAGAAACCACACACAGCGGGTGTTCTGAAGGTTCCTCTCTTAATTAGAGATGGGTGCTGGGTGGTCGGTGCCCTGGGAGAGCAGGCCAGCTTGGCTGCTGTGATCACACCCCAAGCCCATGGTCCTCAGCATGAATGAGATGAATTACTAAGTTACCCACTGCCTGGCCCAGTGGCCCCCCAAGTCAGGGTATCCTTCCAACACCCCAGGCACTACCTTGAAAAGAAAGCTGAGGAACCCACAAATAATAATAAGGCATAAGGCACAATCAGGTAAGGACAAAATAAAGTCAAATGAGGAATCAGGCAGCAGATCTCAGAAGAACCAACTCTGCCTGGTTGCTGGGGCTGATGCTTAGCATGGCCAGCCGTCCCAGGCTGCTGAAGACTGTTCTGGCTTCAGCACAGAAAGACCGCATCCCTGGAGACCTCTTAGTTCGGGGAAAACTGGGACAATTGGTCACCCTTTTTCAGGGGGCTTTGGAGGTTGGAGAGATCACAGATGTCTGATTCCCTTTACACCTCTTGGTTTTCTTTAGGCATCCATATAGCAGTGAAAAATGCTGGAAGCCTGAGAAGCTTCCACCCCAAAACTATATGACATCACGATGGAAAGCAGTTCTCCCCAATGCTGTAGGCTAGGACCCCTTTCCCCACTTATCTCTCTTCCAGGAGAATTCTCATCCAGGGACTGTGGTCCTGGGCCCCTTCACATACTTCAGGCAACAGCAGAGCCCTGGTGCTCCCTGGCAACCAGGGAGAATCTTTGAGGAGACAAGCCCCAGGTTGCCATCTGGTGGTAATTCCCCAGGGAAGAGATTTGCCCAGGTGACCTCTAGGTCAGGCTCCTTTAAATAGCCCCAAATTGCCTTTGACACAGGCAACCTAGGGTCACTGCTGGGGGAGAAAGACCCAAGACTTTGAAGGCCACACCCCCAATGGTACTACCTTGAAACTACTTCTAGGGGCAAGCCTTCCAGCTGTGCAACAGTCATCCACAGGCATTCCTGAGGGGTAGTTGCAGCAGCAGTCTCTGGGAGGGGCAGGCCCTCCCTTATACACGCCTAGCCTAGCTGTTTTCTTTTAGGAAACACCAGACCCTGCCTCCCCCACCACACACACACACATACATGAATCTCTGTTGATCTCAAAGCATAACCACCACTGCGTAAGATGAGAAACTAGGCCAAGGGAAACCTGGTGGAAAACTGCTGCTCCCCAGGCCCCACCTAGCTGTGCGTCTACACACACACACACACACAGGGCATGCAGGTGCCTGGGCCCTGTTCGGAGCATGCCATCACCCATGGAAGCAGGTTAAGAGGGTGGTGGGCAGGCAGCCTGGCCTTGGGCCTCTCACTAAGAGCCGGGCCCCCCAGGCTGGCCAGGGAGCTGTCAAACCCCCCACTACAGAGACAAATGGAGCCGTCAGAGAAAATAGCTTCTAATGGGGAGCAGGAGCCAGCCTGGGCTAGGGGTAGGGGGAGGACTCTGCTGGCCAGATGTGAATTCTTCACTAATCACACCAAATTGGCCCAATTTGTTCACTGACACGTGGGGGGACTGGCTTCATCTTTCTCCCACTGAGCAGTCTCCCTCCCTCCCGCATGGAAGTGCTTTTGCTCTAGGGATGAGGCTGGCCAGCTGACAGCAGGCTGAGGGGGGAAGGGGATGAGGCCAGATTTACACACACCCCTCCCTGTGGGAGCCCAGAAGCTGGCTTGGGCCGGCCTCCCCTCCATCTCTGCCAATCCACGAGGCCCTGGGTGCTGAGGAGTTTAGGGACCCTGGGGAAGGGGGCCAGCAAGAGAAGGGGGTTAAGGCATCTGCTCCCTGGAAAACAGGTATCATAGGCAGGAACTAGGGAATTGGAGATATTCTTGGGAAAAGCAGGGAGGGGTCTTGGGAAGGTCTAGGGGATCACTTCAGACAAGATGATGTCACTTCTTGGAGGCAGCAATGTTTCCCAGGTCCCATTAGGGCCACCGTGATGGTGAGGGGAGGCAAAGGAGAGCCCTTGGCCCCTTTCTCCAGCCCTGAGGAACACTGACCCCCTAAATGCATCTGCTAAAAACCATGTCCTGAAGGTGGGCCTAGCAGGAGGGCTGCCAGTGAGACTGTGGGAAGAACTTCCTCACCTTCCACTTTACTTGGGCCTCTTTCCAATGCAGATCAAGAGGCGATAATGAGATGGGCATCTACGGGGGTTTGTGGGCTCCAGCAGACAGCACAGGGGTGATAATGAGATGGGCATCTACGAGGGTTTGTGGGCTCCAGGAGACAGCACAGGGGCCACAATGAGATGGGCATCTACGAGGGTTTGTGGGCTCCAGGAGACAGCACAGGGGCGATAATGAGATGGGCATCTAACCCCCAAACCCCCAAGGTCCTCCACCCTGTCCCCGTTACTACTCCCCAGTCGGTCCCGTCCCTGTATTTACCTCCGGGGTCGGAGACCTTGAGAGAAGAGACGGGACGTGGTCCTTTCCCTCGGTACGCACACCGAGACCCACGACATCTGGCGGTAGGTCCCAGGTAGGAGGGGGACGGGGGGACTGTAGTGGGGTGGGGGTGGGTTTGTCGGTGACCCCGGATCCTCAAAGTCACCCGGGTCCGATCCTTCCTACCCGTACTTCCCCTTTCGGACACATCTGGACCTGTCGTCCGAGTCCCGACGAACCCGTCCCTTAAGACTGTAAGACACCAGATCTTTCCTTTAACATGGTTCAGAAGGGGAACCAAAGTACCTCAGGAGTGAGAACCCTTCCCCCTAGGTCGATCTTCTCCCGGTCTTCTCCCGATCCTTGGAACTCCGGATTCTGTCCCCGGAGGGTACGGGTCGGGTTCTCATCATGTCGACGACCGGGTACGAAGGACGGACTCCCGACCCCACTTCCACTTCCCGTAGGTCCGTGGGGTCGGGCCGATCGAGACCTCTTCTCCTGTCGAGGAAAAGGGTCCGGGGAAAGGAAGGAAAGCAAGACCGGAGGAGATCCGATTCGTTAACGTCGGGAACCCGTACCGGGAATTCTTGAAAGGATCCAGTGGAAAGTGGGGTTTAGGGTCACAAAGGTTCCGGGTTAGGACAACATTAGTCACGATGGGGGAACTCCCCTTAAGGTGAGTCCTTCGGTCCCCCCACCCCGGTAGGGACTCCCCCTCTACCCGGCGGTCCGAAAACCTTCCGTCCCTCCAGCGGACCACACTATTGGACACCCTGGTCCACACCGGACGAGGACGTCCTTCCTTCTTTTGTTCTCAACCTTCTTCCCCCGAATCCTCTATCTGTTTCTACCGTCGATTTGTGACAGCCACTTCTGTCCCCCGTAGGACCCCTCTTTCCTCGTGTCCTGGTTTGCCTCCGGTGGGACGAGGTAGCCGTTGAATTAAAATAAATAGTTATTAAGGATGAGGAGGGATGGAGTGGACGGAGAAATCAACAAGGGTCGATTCACCTCGCGGGGGAGGACCGTCCCAACAGTTGGACTGAAGGTCTCTCGACTCGGGTTTGTCCTTCCCTCCTTGTGTCCTTTCAGGGAACCAAAGAACATCCTTGTGAGAGATGGAGGACAAGAGAGTGAGTGTGTCAAGGATAAACTAAACACCCGAATAGAAGGGAGTCTTGGTCTCGAGAACGCGGATGGTTTCTCAGTGAGACTGGGTCCATACCAAGATCAAGACGATGAACGAACGAGACACTGGTACTAGATAGTAATGTATTGAAACTCGATAATACATTCGGGGAATCTCTGAGTCCAAAGAGTAGACGCTTCCACCTTCGGATGATGTCTCCTGAGACATTCCTGACGACGTCTACTGTCTGCGGAAACCGAAGTACCGTGAACCGTGTGTCTCGATGACCCATCCGTGGGAACCCGCGCACCTACCTACCCGTCCGCCTGTCCGAACTTCTCGAGAGGCAAATACGGAAAACGAACTGAAGGAATGTCTAAGCACCCGTGGTAGACCTAAAGGTTGTCCCTAATTCGAGGACACAGGGTCCCAGGAGTTGTCATTTTACCCGTCATTACTCGGAGGGGCGGAGGACCCCAATAACACTCCGACCTACGTATGCAGGTCCATTTCCGGAAGGTCGTCTTGGACCCTGAATCGTTCGCAAGTCATCCACGACCAGGTGATTTCCGATAGAACAGAGAAGGGGTCGTGTCCCGTCCCGGAACGGAAGTCGGGTATGGTGAGACAGAAATTTGTCGATTCCTCGTTCTACGGGGTCTTGAGAAGAAGAAGGGAAATGGTAGAATAACGGGGGCGGGTCGGGTCAGGAGGGTGGAACCTCTAGTCTTTTAGGAAAGAAGTAATTTGCAGAAGAGAGTCTTTATGAGAGGGGTTCTGATTTTTTTGAGGTCTGTTCAAGGTGAAGGAGTCGCGGGAGGGACGGGGTGGGTCCTGGGTCAGACCCGGTGGACGGGATGGGACCCTCCCTGTCTCCAGGACGGATCCTTCCCATGTCCCTGCCCTGCTCTCGACCAGCGACCTCCCTCTGAACCCTCATCCCCGTTGCCCCTCTGCCTGGCACCGGGGCCTCCGTCTCCCAGTGGCGGGTGGTGGTTGTGTGTAGACTGGATCTGCAGCAGGTCTTGGGAGGAGCACAGGGTGCCAGAACCAGCCCAGGCCGGTGGCTCAGGCCTTCTCTTGCTGAAACCTGCAACCTCCCAGCCCCTGTGGACACACACTCATCCCCTTCCACCGCCCCCAGGAAGTGAGCTCCAAACACCTTTGCCTAGAAACCAACACTCGCACCTACCAGATCCTGTCCTGGGATGGTTCTGCCAGCTTGTCACCTCAGGTGGGGCCTGTGCCCTTTGCCTGGGCTCTGGCCCTCTCTAGATGGTCCTTCCCCACTGAACTGGCTTGCCTCCATTCTGAAGTGGGCCCTATTGCAAATGACAGAGAGGAAATATGGTGGTTCTGGGCAAACAGTATTTCTCAGAGTTCCCTGTGGGGGACCTATAAGAGCAGGGTCCACCGGCCAGTGGGAAGGCCATTCAGAGCAACTCACTCATAAATACTTTGATTTCTGGCCTCTGGTTTACTTGTAATAGACTGGTATAGATGTATATGCACGTTTTACTCTATATTATGTCCAAGTTTGCTTTAATATAAAAAGCATGCTCTTGGGAATTCCTGGGTGGTCCAGTGGTTAGGACCCCACACTCTCACTGCTGAGGATCCGGGGTTCCATCCCTGGTTGAAGAACTAAAATTCCACAAGCTGTGTGGTCAATAAAAAGTTAAAAAAATAAATTAATAATAAAAAGGATGCTCTAAAATATATAGTTGAATTATTTTTCTCCAAAAATCTTTAGGTCAAATAGACATATCAGAAAGACATGCACTGTCTGGGTATCCCCTGGCACAGCCCATGTAGTACAGAGCATATCAGTGCCTCTGCCAGAGAAGCTCAGGCTGAGGGAACAGGGAGGAGGAGATTTGGATGAAGCCAGTGAACAAGCAGTCAGGGAATGTTGCAGGAAATTCTGGCACCTGATCCTTGAGGCTGAACAGAACATTATTTCTTTCCTTCCGTTGCTAAACTGACCTTATCTGAGACCAAGTTCTCCAGCCGTAAGTCCCAAACATGCCCCATTTATCTCAGATTTTTCTGCAGTGGGATTTCCCCCAAGGCTCACCATCCCCAATTCCAGCCAAGCCAAATCTTTGCTCTGATCCAGAGAAGAGCCCTTGGCAGTTCCAATTCTGGAGGAGTAGAGAAGCACATCCTTCCTTCCCAGCACTCTCCCTGACCCCCTCGCACACAACAGCATTCTTCTTCTTCCACCACTCCAAGCCTCAGTTTCCTTATCTGCAAACTGGTGGAGTTGAATTTTGCTCTCTGAGGATCTTCCTACAGCATGAATCTGAATCTCCTTATAGAAACTGTAGGCTTCACTAAAAAATCAGTCTCTTTACTTCAAAACTAGTATTCTTCCATTCATTCCACTAACACCTATTGAGCCACCACCATATGCCCGGCTCCATGCAAGGTACCAGTGCTGCAGATAAAGCACGATTCCTACCCACACAACACTCAAATGTGGGGATTAGCATGGTGTTGGAAGCTTGCCTTTCTTTTTTCATCACTTAACAAATCTTAAGTAGCAGAGCCTCAGGAAAACTAAGGTGGCGACCCAGCCCTGGTCCTGCCCTTGTACAGAGTGAAGACCCCTCACTGTGGGACAGGAGAGTGCAGTGAGTCACACTCAGGTTTCAGTGGGGGCAGCCTGGTTTCTATTCAGTCTCTGCACTCGCTACTGAATCTCTCCAGACTTCAGTTTCCCCATGTAACCTGGACTTGATAATAGTACTTCCCCACAGACTCCTCTCCCGCTGTGGCCCTCACTCCATCCAGCCTCCTGCCACCCCTGCTCAGTCCCTGAGTTCTCTCTGCTCCCACACACTGGCCTTCTTGCTGCACCACGTGCCAAAACCAAGCAAACACCCAACTCAGGGCCCTTAAACTTGCTGTTCCTCTTGCCTCCACTGCTGGGTCCCCAGTATTCAAATGGCTGGCTCTCTCCAGGAGGCCCAGCCCACCGCTCTCTGTCCCCTCATGTTGCTCGTTTTCTTCAGAGCACTTACCTGACATTATATATCTGTTTTCTCCCTTGTTTATTTTTTCCCTCCGTCATTAGAATGTAAGTGCCAAGAGGGCAGAGTTTATAATCTGACTTCTTGTTTTAATTCACTATATCCCCAGCCCCAGTATCCAGAATAATGCCTGGCAGATAGTAGGTGCTCAATAAATGTTTCCTTGAATGAATCTTGAATAAATGAATAGTGGAGATGTGGGAAGTAAACCAGGGTAAAGCCAGCAAAGTGCTGCCCCGTCTCTGGCACAGGGTGAGCGACAATGATGGAAACTGTTGATATTAAACACACACCAACAGCCTGACTGAAAGGGACTGGAATTTCATGAGGAGAAAAACAAAATTCAGCCAAAATTACATACATTACTTCATGCAATAAACAGTTCTGTTGCCATCCATCCGTCTCAAGCAGAAAATGGTTTACTCCCAACACTCCAAAAACCCAACCTGCTCAGTAATCACTAATTCATCTTCTTTAAGCACCTGTTATCCAGCTTATGAGGGTGCGACTTGGAAGAAATCAGCAAGATGTCTCTGCTATGGCCCCCCTGGGCCTGGGAGGGGGACCGACCCCCACCCCTCACAGCGATCACAGAGCTGAGACGACATCACCATGACCAAACGGAGCCATTTCTCTTCCTGGCTGGGGCCCCAAATAAAGAAAGGGCCATGGAAGAGGCCCCATGAGGGGTCTCTGCCTCTCACGGGGAGTCCCCACTGCCCCTTCCAGCCTGGAGTCCCCTCAACCCAGAGCTCTGGAGAGGAGGATGCCACGCCCCCTCCCTCCCCTCCATGCTGAGAAGCCCGTCACCGTCAACCCCACACGAGGCCTTTCTCTGTCTTGACCAGTGAGAACAGAAGAGGCAGCACCTGCTTCCAATGTCTGGTATGACCTGGAGATAAATGGTCCCTGCGTTCTCCCCGCTCTCACAATGGCCCCAGGTGGGCTAAAGCTTGAAGGTGACAATCCCTGACCAGTTTGAAGGGAGAGACAGGTCCCAGCCCTTCGCAGCTCTACCATAAATTCACCACTTTCTGGGCTAGGCTCATCTACCACCCGGACACGGCAGGTGGGGTTCATAGCCCTATTTTGGCTGAGCAAACAGCCTCGGAGAGGTCAGGCGACTCGCCCAAGGACAGGACCAAAGCCAAGTCCCTGTGACTAGGGGTGAACGTGAGGCACTTCCATCACTGAAGCGTAGGCCCCAGGAGAGGAAGTGCAGCCTTCTGGGCAAACTTGGAGGAGGAGGAGAGGCTCAGGGCTGGGAAAGGGGCGGCCAGGAGCAGAGAGGAAGAAGGCTGGGGTCGGGTGTGGCCTGGACAGCACGATTCTGGGATTCGAAGGCGCGGTGGAGTGAGCCCAACCTGGGAGGGGCCCTCGCACCAGCCCTGCCGCCGCCCGGCCCACAGCGCGTCCCGGCCACCCCCAGACTGGCAGGACTGGGGGAGGACGTAGCAGAGCCCAGGAGCCTAGATGTAGGGGTAAGCTCCCTCCTCTAGCATTCCCTGGCGACTTGGGGGCCCCCGGGAAGAGGCTGGAGTGAGGGCCCGAAGGCACAGGGCCAGCCTCAGGCTGGGCCGGGTCTAGGACAGAGCCGCCTGCAGCAGAAATTAGGCAGTGAGCAAAAACGAGGGGTCCACTTGGGCCCTGTGCCCAGACTGCAGGGTGGGTGTGGTGTCCACGGGAGGTGGGAAGTGGAAGGTGGAGGGTGGGGGAGAGGGCCTGTCGGAGGCCCGCAGGGCCTGGCTGCCTAATGGTTTTCTGAGGAGGCTCCTGGCGGATTAGAGGTCTGCACTGAGCAGGGCAGGGCCGGGGGAGAGGTCGGGCAGAAGCCGCTGGGCCGCGCTTGGGAGGGGGATCCCGGTTTTGGGAATGGGATAGCGCCAGGGCCTGCAAGTGCCCAGTGGGGCCAGAAGTTGGGGTGGCTTTTCATGCTAACCCAACGCCCAGACAGATGCTGGCTCTAGACCCTGGGGAGGAATGAAGATCTACCCAAGAGAAGGTGCTGGCAGGGGTGGGAGGTGGGGTGAGGGGGGTACCTTATATAAGACAGAAATGCCAAGTGCAGAGCAATGCATGGGGTAGAGTATGGACTGAACTACCCCAATGCCTGCTGGAGAGGACTTTGCCGTGGGTTGAGCCTGGGAGGGGGTTGCCTCCCCCACAGAACCCCATCTCTGCTGGCAGAATCCCCTGCCCCTCACTGAGCTTTCCCCTACTTTAAGCCTTCTCCCTTCATTACCACCCCCACCACCAATCCCCTCCCTCTGCCTCACCCTCCCCGCACGTAGCCCCTTCTGCTTTGGCCCCAGCCAGTGGGCTGCCATCTATGGGGTCGCACAGTCGGACATGACTGAAGTGACTTAGCAGCGGCAGCAGTCCCTGCAGAGACCCATCCAAGGAAGCTAACACCTCCTCCAGCCAGGCCCAGGCCTGCAAGTTTCCCCCTCCCTCTCTGGAGCTGGCCCCAGGCAAGAGGAGCTTTCTCCTAAGAGGACCCCAATTCTTTTCAGGGAGTTGACCCAGAAGAGGGGCCAGGCCTTAAATGCAGGCTGGATGACTTCAAAGGGCGGTAGGTGGGGTTGGCGCCTGGTCACAGGTGCCACTCAGGGTGGGCCAACCTGCCCAACCAGGTCAGGGCTTGCACTGCACCCCGCCCTCTGCCCAGAACATCACGACACAGACCTGACAGCCGCTCCACCCATCAGAGACTCCCCCAGGGCCTCCAGAGAAAGACCTGAGACGCAAGATTCAGGATTCGAGGCACAGAGGGCCTGGCAGGTCATCCTAGCGATCCTCCCACACCAGCGCCCTGAGTCTCCACACGCCCTTTCACCCACGTGCACACCCACCGAGCTCTCGGCTACATAGGGACAGCGATGAGATCCTGGGCCTCAGAGGCTACACTTAGCTTTGTCCCAAAGTACCTCCTGCTGTCTGTCTATCCTTTGTCTGAAATCCTGAGGAAATTAACACAGACTAGGACAGTCCCCAGGCTGTCTGGACCAGCTCCTCTGGACTATGGGGCCCTTGAATCTGAGACAGGAGTCCTAGGCACAGCCTCTCACGGAGTCCTCCACCGCCTCACCAGACTGTAAGTCAGATGAACATCTGCACATTCCTATGCTCAGCACCAGGTCCTCAGGACCATCAAGTGCAAGGGCTTAAAAAGGGCTAAGGTTTTTTCCCCTCCCTGTAGGAAGCTAATAGCCTCAGCTTGCTGATCAGTAAAATGGAGATAATAATAGGACATATCATAAGGCTGTTGTGAGAATTAGGTGAGATACCATGTAAAAGTTCTTAGCACAGAGCCTGGCATAGAGTAAGTGCTCAATAAATGGCAGGTGTCATTGCTATGAGTATTAACAGGACTCAGGGAGACCACATAGAGAACCACATATGCCAGTGTGGACTTCTGCAACTGAGTGGGTTCTGGCCTTGTGCAAATCAGTGTTTGCCCCTGCACTGCCATTCCACCTGCAGCTCATCTCAGAGTAACAACCCTCAGGATTCAGACTGACCCTGCTATCTACTAGAAGGGACTCCAAGGCCCCAGGCAGAGGCAGGAATGGTCAGTGGGGGCACATGGCTATGGGCTACATATGGTGAAGACTCACAGAGGGAGAAAGGGGCACCAGACAGAGAGTCGTAGCCAATCAAGTTCCAGGAAGGCCTCAAGGAGGAGAAAGCTTCCAGGAGCAGGGGGAATAAACGGAGGGAAGTGGCTCTGTGTATCCTGGGCCAGAGACAGGATGGGGACAAAGAGGGTTAGGATCGGGGAGGACTGGGAGAACACAACAGGGTGTAAGGGGATGGAGAGATGAGATCAGCAAACAGGGGAGCAGGGGGAGCAGCTCACCCTGGCTCTTTCCAGGCCCCACACTGGCTAGGACAGGCTGGGTACCAATGAGCCATGTTAGCGTCAGGTGGGGGAAGCCTGGCTTCTCAGCCAACCTGTGCCTCTACACATGTATTCATCTTCATGCATTTAATTCAGCAGTTTGGCAAGAAAGTGGGCATTATTTACTGAGCACTGACTGCCAGGTTCTGAGCATAGACAGTGACCAAGACAGCCAGGGTCCCTGAGCCTGGGGAGCCTGTAACCTGGAGGGAGCAGCGACCCCTCAATGGAAGAAGCCCTCCTACAAACAGGGAGGGTAAGGACGCAGGGGCTGGAGAAGGTAATGTGGGAGGGCAGAGCAGGCCAAGCTGAGCACCTCCCCCAACCAGGGGGAGGGGAAGGAGGAATGGCCTGGCCAAGTGGAATAGGATCTGAAAGGCTGCTGGGAGGGATGCTGCTGGCACTCATTCCTGGCCTGAGTGGGAGGGGATGTCTCTGGACCAGCCAGCCCTGGACTCCGGCTACACCGACCTCCCTTCCTTAGGCAGCAAGAGCCGGATGGGCTGCATTCCACAGAGGCCCAGGCTGCCATCCTACTGGGCTCGCATGCACCCCCAGGGGCAGGCTGGTCTCAGGGCTGGAAAAACTGGTCTTCCTGCTCCCCCCCACCCCAAGACACACCGGGCTGGAGTTCGAGGATTTGGGAGAGAGGGTCACAGGAACTGGAGGTTTCCTCCTTTCCACACTTGTGGACCAGGGAGGGCAGAGAGGAGCTTCTCGCCTGTGAGGAACATGGCTTGATGGGATGGTGGGGGCATTTTTAATAGATTCAAAAGCAGGATGGGATGAGGGTCAGATGGTTTTCCCGCTCCCGGCCTGACAGGGGAGATGTCCTGCTTATAAGCAGGAGAGCTTAAGGACAGACATCAAGACCTTGCCCCCTGAATGAATTGGATGGCGGTGAGAGAGGAGTGAAGTATTCTCTAAGAAGAAAAGGAGAGAATGGCTTTCAGCCTGGGATGAACCCAGGAAGTGCAGCCTGAGGATGAGCTGACCGGCTCCTCACCAGCTCCTCCCTCCTTACCGTGGGGTAGGGGCCTGTCCTCCTGTCCTCATGGATCACTGCCACTCCCCGGGCCATATTAGACCTAAGAAAAACCCCAGCCCCTAGCACTACCTCTTTAAGAATATCCTTCGCAGCAAGAGATTTACTGTAGACCCAGAGAAGGAAACTGGTGACCAAAGCTAGGTCCCCAAATCGGCCCAGGGACATGTCAAGCCCTGTCTGGGCTGTGGGAGCCCCACCTCCTTCCTTCCTCAGGCCTGTTGTGATGCTGTGTCTCTTATACACATCTA
>SJYX01005722.1:156667-260532 GCA_006410675.1 Oreotragus oreotragus
AGGTATGGGGGGGGGCGTGGTGGGGGGCTTTAATGGGCCACGGCCAAGCCCCCGAGGTTTCCAGCCCATCCCCTCTTGGAGTGAAACAGACCAAATTTCTGCTCAAGGTCCTTTCCTGAATGTAGGCCAGAGAATCAGGGAGCACTTGTTCGAAATGTTCCCACAGTCTCCCCACTGAAATTCACTGGACCAGGGACCTGTACTTTATCTGCTTTCCCCATCAAGGTCCTCGCCCCCAAGTCCATCAATGACTCTGAGAAGTTTAAATTTCTCTGCAAAGGACCAGCCCAATGAGTAGTTCCTAGACAGTGGAACTTGGGGAACTCAGATGAGGTAGGCAGTAGCCTTCAAGCCTTCTGTTGTTCCAGGGAGAACAGTGTGACTGGAGGAGAAATTTCCCCATGACAAGTGACCTGAGTAACAAAGACCTTTTCCCAATGTCTCTGTCCTTTCACTTGATAGTCACTTAATAATCTCTGTTGTCAGCAACTAAGTGGTCATCTCAGAAGAGGTCCTGCTCGCCTGCCTGAGGGGCAAAGGAAGGGTAAGGCTGGAGGATGAACAGATGATCATTTAAGATCCCCTGGAGACCCAGACACATACTTGCCCAACTTTCCCACCATGGCTTTCAGGATGGGCCAGTCTTCTCTGCCTCATCACAGCACTGCCCCATCCAGACAAGAGTGACATTTCCTGAAGGTGCTGAGCCTCATGGAGGGGAAGGGGCCTCTGGCTCTGTAGTCTGATATCCCACTGATATGGTCCTACCAAAGTGGAGCTCACTGATGGCTTCATCATCCATTCACATGTTCATTTATGCACCAGGCTCCAGCCCCAGTCTGGGACTCAAGCAGACTTATGGCACAGATAAGACATAATCTGTGCCATCAAGGGAGGCTCACATGAAGCAGACACTTGTGATCCAAGGAGTTCAGGCAGTTAATCATTCACCCACGTGTGTACCATACACAAGGTCCTTGGCCTGACCGTCTCCACCCGCTGGCACTGTTGCCTGCAGTAGCAGGATGCAAAGAGCCTGGGCTTTGCAGTCAGGTGGTCTGCAGTTCAAATCCAGCCCTCTGGCTCCCTGGGGAAAACCAGCCAGCGCTTTGGCTCTTCCACCTGGGACTTCCCCTGGCTTGTTAGAGTGCCAGGAACAGTGTCAATTAGGGATAATTGAGCTAATAGCACATCAGTGAGTGAGTTTCTAATCACTGATTTCTCCTGTTGCAGCTTCTCCAGTCAAAGCGCTTATCACATCGTGAGAGCTTGGTCTCTGGGACACACACACCACTCATACATGAGACTGTGGATCTCAGCACCTAGGTGTGCAGCGAGAGCTTGCTGTTGAATGAGTGCTGGGTGCGAAGATTAAGAGTGAAATTAGCAACAGCCTCCGGAAGGAGTTAGGTGTTGCCTGGAAGGTTCTGCCTTTGATTAGACCTATTGGCAGGTTTTTGGCTGAGAATTCACAGACCTGTGGATCAGGTTAACACGTGAAGGGGTAATGCTGACTCCTCTGACCTCCTTAGTCCCAAGGAGCCACGTGAGTGTGGAGACAGACACACCATACGGGATGACTCCAATCTTCCAGCTGGACCAGAGGGGGTGGGGCAGGAGCCAACGCCAAGGAGAGAGGGACACCTGGGTCTGCTTCCTTCCACCTCCCCACTGGAAGCCACAGTCAGCACCACCTCCCCGCCCCCTGCCCGTCTCCCAAGAGAAGCTTTTGTATGTATCTGAGAAGTGCTTTGAAATTTCTACCCTTAAAAGGACTTCTGTGCACTTCCCAGACATTAAGACTGGCAGGTGAAAAGGTGTCTTGTGGGCCCACCACCCCCAGCTCTCAGCGAACACACCAGGAGTGATTCTTCAGACTTTGCTTAGTCTTTCTCCTCTTTTTTGCAAGAAGCTTCCAACAAGGAGAGGAGAGGAATGCTCCCTTTCTCCCAGTGTGCTCACACTGCTGTATAGGAGAGCAGAGCAGCCAGCTGGGAGCCAGGCTGCCCAGGAAGACCCTGCCCAGGAGATGCAAGGAGGAAACAGCTCAATCCATCCACCGGGATTTGGGTCAGACTTGTGGAAGTCCTTCCTGAAAGGCAGACCCTGCTCCCAGGATCAAACCACCAAGGAGGAGACCAGGATACTTTCCTCTAGGGATGGTGACACATACACAGTACGTTCGGGAGCATCTCTCAGGAACCCCAGGCTGGAGTGAATGCTTTGTAGAAGTATGCTCCCACCAGTGTGAAGGGACCAAACTCCTTGTTGATCATTACCTGTGATGGGACTGCCCAATGCCTCCTGGTAAGAAAGGTTCACCAAATTAGATTTCGTCCACAGTGGGCCTTCTGTTTGAAAGATCACTGATTGTGTATGGAGATAGGAATGATGGAAAGCCCAATCAAGGAACTGTTTGTTCTTTACTGTTTGTTAATAAAGTCCCATTTGTGTTAAAAAAAAAATTGTTTTGAATGCTACAAAGTTCTGGCAGGAAGCACACCACCATTAACCAGAGTTACCTGATGGAGTTACGCGGCACTTTGTATGCTACAGACTTCAGGGCTGCTTACAGAAATTCTGTACTCTAAGCATGTATTTAGCAGCAAGACCACAGCAAAGGCTAGACCAGAACCCCCCACTGGGGCTCAGTCCCCTGGGCACGCCCTCCTCTCTCCTTTCTGCGGCACTGGGAGACCAGAACAAGCCAGAGTATCTGCTTCCCACACACAGGCATTGGAGGCTGCCTGGCTCTGCAGGCTCATTCTTATCTTCCTGAGGCCTTGTCAGGATACCTCATGCTTCCGTGGGACCCGGGGCGAGCCACTTGGCCTCCCTGTGCCTCAGTTTTCCCATGTGTAAAATGGGAGTCGGCCATACTAATAACTAGGATCAAAGAGATGATGTTTACGAAAATATTTCATATTCATGGCTGCTTCTTTTTTCTAAATGAAGACGACCCCTTCTGGGCAGGGGTTGGGGGGTGGTGCAGGAGGAGGGTTAGAGTGAAGGTGAATACCTCCAGGTCCTTCGGGGAGGGCCAGCCACAGCAGTTGGGCAGCACCCAGAGGTCTGGGTAGGAACTGCAACCCTCCTGCCTGCTGGCTCACTCCATGGACAGGAGGCTGGGGGAGCTGATGGGAGTCCTGCTGCCCACCCGCACTCTCAGTGGGCAGCCTTCGGGTCCTCTGCAGGCCTCTGGGATTGGGGTGGGCGGAGGAGTAAAGAGAGAGGGGAAAATGGATCTTCCTCCTGCAGAGGAATCTCTGCTGCTCAGAGAGGCATCTAAACTTGGGCTGCCATAGTGGGGACCCTGGGCAGGATGGGCAAGAGGTCCTGGGAGGGAGCCAGGTCCCCTTGAGAGGTAGAGAGGAGAAGGGCAGGAGCCAAGGGCCAGGGTGAACAGTGGCATCCATGGAGGAGACAGGCTGAGAGCTGGAGATAGGGTGGTTGTTCAAGGGGAGAATGGAGCCATTTTGGCCAGCCTCCTGCCTCAAAACCCCTCCCCAAAGGGATGAGTTATTGTTTTTTCCTGTGAAAAATCACCTGAATCCCCTATCCCAAGGTCGACTTCCCTAGGTCTAGCTCTTCTTGGGGAGTTCCTTCTGGAGCGTGACCTCGGATGTCCCCCTCCCTTCTGCCTGGGCTGGGGGGGAGCAGGGAAACCGCTGCTTTAGTCACGCCAGATAATCACCTCTGGTCACTCACTGTCTGGCCTCTTCCTCCAAGTAACTCCAAGTATCTCTTAGACATTATCTCACCATGCAGGCCTGGGAGGGGAGGGCAGTGGGTGCTGGGGGGAGAGGAGGGAGCCACATTTAAGAAAGGGAAACTGAGGGCAGAAAGGGCCAACACGCCCCCTACCCTGCTTCCCCGCGCAGGCCGGGAAGGTGACACCGGGTCGTACTCCGCACGCCAAGGAGGGGTAGCAGGCAGACAGCAGAAAGAGCCTCCAGGAGGGCACTCGAAAGGGGCCTTTGGAGAAACCCAGTGAATGCCAGATTCTGTGTTAACAGCTTTATGGGGACTATGTCATCCCTTCTCCCACTCTCTTATCCTTACTTTACAGATGGGGAAACTGAGGCAACCACTTGTCTAAGACTGCTCGGTAAGCAAGGGGGAGTGTGGGGCAGCCTCTTGGTGGAACAACAGAGAAGTTGGTCCGGAGACAGGAGCACAGCTGGGGCGACCCCCGGCCAGCCCTCCCGGGGGAGCCAGCAGAATGACCTTTAGGTGTCCATCGAGGGGGGGTTGTTCACTTGTCGTTGCGTCCTACTCTTTGAAACCCCATGGACTGCATCACACCAGCCCTCCCTGTCCCTCACCATCTCCTGGAGTTCGCCCAAGTTCATGTCCGTTGAATCGGTGATGCCATCCAACCATGTCATCCTCTGCCACCCTCTTCTCCTTTTGCATTCCATCTTTCCCAGCATCAAGGTCTGGAGAGTGAAGTAGCTCAGTCGTGTCCGACTCTTTACGATCCCATGGACTGTGACCTACCAGGCTCCTCCCTCCATGGGATTCTCCAGGCAAGAGTACTGGAGTGGGTTGCCATTTCCTTCTCCAGGGGATCTTCCCGACCCAAGGATCGAACCCGGGGCCTCCCACACCTCTGCTAATCGTTGCTGCAGGTGCCAGGCCTCAGCTCACCACATTATTGACCTTTTTTTCTCCCCAGTGTTTTCACAGAACCTGATTTGTATGTCTGGGAGAGGAAAATAAGCCAGAAGAGGACCAACGTCTTCCTTTTCCTGTGTGTTTATGACCCTCAGGTCCTTTTTGGTGCTAATGCGGGTGCCTCCTTCCCTCTGCTGTCAACTGCCTGCCTGTCCCGTACATCGCCCAGTGCCACAACAGCAGGGTGGCCCTCCAAAACCTGAAGCAGGGGATTGACTCTCTAATTCTACCTCCCTGCGGACCCAAACCTTGCAGGTTTATTATAAGTACCTCTGTGACCTGGAAGGTTCTTCCCGGCGTCTGACCCAAAGCCTTTTCGAACAGCGTGGCGGAGGCTCTACATGGGGTAAGAAAGGCAACGAGGGTCCCTGCCTCCATTTGGAGGTGAGAGGAACTGTCCAAAGGCCTTCTTGGACACAGGACATCATGGGATCCCAGAGGTCGTGCAGCCCCAGGGCTCAACTCAGCCAAGGTGAGAAGGCAGGTGCCACGTGGGACCTGGACCCACCTGTCCCTCAGCAGCGTCCTTCATTAGAATAGTAAGTGGAAAGCCATGAAGGACTGCTTATCTGATGGGAGCCCCACTCCGAAAAGCCTCATTACCAGGGCTCCACGCCTGGCTCTGCCTGCGCTTTAAGGCCTAGGAACAACACACTCAGCACTTCAAAGGAGTCTCTTGATGGTGTGTGTGCTGGGAGGGAGGAAGAGGGGAGGCAGGGAGTGGGCAGGCAGAGAAATGCTGGTGGGGGCCTCAGGACCGGTGAGCGCCCTCTGGAAGCAGGAACGGATCACTGAGGCAGCACTGCTTCTGCCTTCAGAAAGCCCCCATCTTCCGATGAAATACCGCCCTGCCACGGAGCCCCTGGTCTGATGGAAGAGGCAGCTCTCTCCTCCCTCACACACACACACAGACACCAGGACAGGTAGACCTGAATGTGGAAACTGACTCTCTCGTACACCAGAGCCTCAGACCTGCGGCTGTGGATTGAGGAAGGCAGCCCAGATGTCCCCTCGCCAACTCTGGGGTCCTGACTTGAAGCCCCAGCAGAGCCTGAGGACTCACCATATGACTGGCCACCTAGACTCCCACCCAAGTCTGACCAACACAGCCATTCCCATCTCCTGAGAATCCTCCTCAGCCGCTCTGCCCACCCTGGTCTGGTGGGACGTCTTCCCTGAATCTTCCTGCTGTGACCGGGCAGAGCTTCCAGAAGACAGAGGCCCTTCTCCCCTCCCCACCCCATGACAGTCGGGATGTGCCTCCATGGATCATACCTGGGAGGACAAGTTGGGTGCTGGCAGGCACCATCTCTTGCTTCACAGCCCAACAGCCACCCGGGGGCCTCTAAGAGAAGCCCTCGCACCCTCACAGCTTCAGGGATTTCTCTCCCCACCTGCCCTCTCCATCCCCAGCTTCATTAAGGAAGGTGGTTAACCTCAAACAACAAGCAAATTAAAGTCCTGAAGCCGATCAAACAGGAGGCGCCCAGAGGGTAAATTGAAGGCGACCTGCCCAGGCCTCAGAATTATCCTGTTCCCTTCCCAACTCCCAGGCTCCCCTTTCTCCCAGGTTCATAAAAAGCAGAAGGTTGAAATGAGGGGCTCGGCTGGGACAGAGCATGGAATCCTGGGATCCAGAGTAGGTACTCCTGAGAGAGGTCTCCAGTACAGACGGCCCACCTGCTTTGGTGCCTCGTTGGGAACAGCGCCTTTCCGCTAAGGAATCGGGCCACAGCGAGCATGGGATCCAAACAGCTCTGACGTCTCATGGCAGAGGTGCTCTGGCAAAGCCATGGTGACAAAGAGACTGACACGGATCCAATGACACTGCCCCCAGGAAGAGAGTATGGGCTGCAACTGGGATTGAATTAAACCATGTAAAATAAACTTGCACCAAGACAGTGTGGAAGATTCATCTGGGACAATTTCCCATTGGCAACATGGAAGACAATTTTATAGTAATAGTTCCTAGTTTTCTCTAGTTGGTTTTGTTTTGTTTTGTTTTGTTTTTTTTCATTTTGGCTGAGCTGGCAGCTTGCGGGATCTTACCTTCCTGGCCAGGGATTGAACCCAGTGCCACAGCAGTCAGAGTACCAACTCCTAACTACCGGTCAGCCAGTGAACTCAAGTTAGTTCTTTATTTTAATGTACATGAGAAAATCTAACTCACCAAGTCACCACGTCACAGCTGTTATTGCTCGGAAGTATCTATTTACTCATTCTATTTGACAAACAGATAACGCTTTCCATGAGCCAGGCACTCTTCCAACTGCTTTATAAACACTAACTCATTTAATCCTCACAATAACCCCATGAGATAAGTACATTGTTACCCCATTTCACAGGTGAGGAAACAAAGGCACAGAGAAGGGACTTGCCCAAATAGCAAAGCTAGGAATTGGTGGAGAAGCTACGTTTGAAAAGCGGGTTGTTATCAAATCAGTCAGCTTGAAAGATCTCACTGCAGAAGTCAGGCCAGTAGTATTCCCACAGCCGAGGTGTAGGAAGCACTGAATTCAATGGACATAATTGGGATTTTATGTCCAATTACTTATCTGTTTAATTGTTTGTGAAGATTAAGTTAAAAACAAATGAATGTTTTTATTCATCTCTCCACCCATTTCCCTTGCTTTCCTCTGCCCAGTCCCAGATGATGAGAAAAGATCCAGGACAGGTGATTCATTTTTGCTGGGTCTCAAGCCGAAGTTCACTCCTACATCCCTACCTCCCCATCACCAACTCCATGCCCATTCATGTCCTGACTTCCTTCCTCACAGAGCAAGGAACTGGATCCTGGAAACCATAGAATTCACATCCTTAGCTCTGCTTATAAATTCAAACAATTACTGAATGCCAGAGCTAGAGAAAGAATATATAGGGAAGGGGGAGAAGGATGGGTGCTCTTCTTTTCACACTGTTCATGAGGTTTTCAAGGCAAGAATACTAAAATGGCTTGCCATTCCCTTCTCCAGTGAGCCACGTTTTGTCAGCTCTCCACCAGGACCCATCATCTTGGATGACCCTACATGTCATGGGTCATACTTTCTCTGAGTTAGACAATGCTGTGATCCATGCTTCATTCACAGTATGAAAAGGCAAAAAGATATGACACCAAAAGATGAACTCCCCAATATGCAGCTGGAGGAGAGTGGAGAAATAATTCCAGAAAGAATGAAGAGATGGAGCTAAAGCAAAAACAATGCCCAGTTGTAGATGTGACTGGTGACGGAAGTCCGATGCTACAAAGAACAATATTGTATAGTAACCTGGAATGTTAGGTCTATGAACAAGGTAAATTAGAAGTGGTCAAACAGGACATGACAAGAGTGAAGATGGACATTTTAGGAATCAGTGAATGAAAATGGACTGGAATGGGCGAATTTAATTCAGATGGCCATTATATCTACTACTGTGGGCAAGAATCCCTTATAAGAAATGGAGTAACCCTCATAGTCAACAAAAGAGTCCAAAATGCAGTACTTGGGTGCAATCTCAAAAATGACAGAATGATCTCTGTTTGTTTCCAAGACAAACCATTCAATATCACAGTAATCTAAGTCTATGCCCCAACCACTAATGCCAAAGAGGCTGAAGTTGAACTGTTTTATGATGACCTATAAGATCTTCTAGCTGCTGTTGCTGCTAAGTTGCTTGAGTCGTGTCCGATTCTGTGTGACCTCATAGATGGCAGCCCACCAGGCTCCCCCCGTCCCTGGGATTCTCCAGGCAAGAAAACTGGAGTGGGTTGCCATTTCCTTCTCCAATGCATGAAAGTAAAAAGTGAAAGTGAAGTTACTCAGTTGTGTCCAACTCTTCGAGACTCCATGGATTGCAGCCTACCAGGCTCCTCCGTCCATGGGATTTTCCAGGCAAGAGTACTGGAGTGGGTTGCCATTGCCTTCTCCACAAAATCTTCTAGAACTAACACCAAAAGAGATGTTCTTTTCATCATCAGGGATGGGAATACAAAAGTACGAAGTCAGGAGATACCTAGAGTTTGGCCTTGGAATACAAAATGAAGCAGGATAAAGGCTTACAGAGCTTTGCCAAGAGAATGCACTGGCCGTAGCAAACACCCTTTTCCAACAACATAAGAGATAACTCTACACATGGACATCACCAGATGGTCAATACCAAAATCAGATTGATTACATTCTTTGCAGCTGAAGATGGAGAAGCTATAAACAGTCAGCAAAAGCAAGACCAGGAACTGACTGTGGCTCAGATCATGAACTCCTTATTACAAAATTCAGACTTAAATTGAAGAAAGTAGGGAAAACCAATAACCATTCAGGTATGACCTAAATCAAATCCTTTATGATTATACAGTAGAAATGACAAATAGACTCAAGAGATTAGATCTGATTGAGCATCTGAAGAACTGTGGATGGAGGTTCATAAGAGGAGGCATCATAGAGGAGGCAGGATCAAAACCACCCTCAAGAAAAAGAAATGCAAAAAGGCAAAACGGCTGTCTGAGTAGGCCTTACAGATAGCTGAGAAAAGAAGAGAAGCGAAAGGCAAAGGAGAAAAGGAAAGATACACCCATCTGAATGCCGAGTTCCAGAGAATAGCAAGGAGAGATAAGAAAGCCTTCCTAAGTGATCAATGCAAAGAAATAAAGGAAAACAATAGAATGGGAAAGCCTAGAGATCTCTTCAAGAAAATTAGATACCAAGGGAACATTTCACGCAAAGATGGGCACAATAAAGGACAGAAACAGTATGGCTCTAATAGAAGCAGAAGATATTAAGAAGAGGTGGCAAGAATACACAGAAGAACTATACAAAAAATATCTTAATGACCCAGATAGCCACAGTGGTGTGATCACTCACCTGGAGCCAGACATCCTGGAATGTGAGGTCAAGTGGGCCTTAGGAAGCATCACTATGAACAAAGCTAGTGGAGGTGATAGAATTCCAGCTGAACTATTTCAAATCCTAAAAGATGATGCTGTGAAAGTGCTGCACTCAATACGCCAGAAAATTTGGAAAACTCAGCAGTGGCCACAGAACTGGAAAAAGTCAGTTTCATTCCAATCCTAAAGAAAGGCAATGCCAAAGAACATTCAAAGTACCACACAACTGCACTCATCTCACACACTAGCAAAGTAATGCTCAAAATTCTCCAAGCTAGGCTTCAACAGTACATGAATCAAGAAGTTCCAGATGCTCAAGCTGGTTTTAGAAAAGGCAGAGGAACCAGACATCAAATTGCCAACATCCGTTGGATCATAGAAGAAGCAAGGGAATTCCAGAAAAACATCTACCTGTCTCTTATACACATCTANAAGCCCCCATCTTCCGATGAAATACCGCCCTGCCACGGAGCCCCTGGTCTGATGGAAGAGGCAGCTCTCTCCTCCCTCACACACACACACAGACACCAGGACAGGTAGACCTGAATGTGGAAACTGACTCTCTTGTACACCAGAGCCTCAGACCTGCAGCTGTGGATTGAGGAAGGCAGCCCAGATGTCCCCTCGCCAACTCTGGGGTCCTGACTTGAAGCCCCAGCAGAGCCTGAGGACTCACCATATGACTGGCCACCTAGACTCCCACCCAAGTCTGACCAACACAGCCATTCCCATCTCCTGAGAATCCTCCTCAGCCGCTCTGCCCACCCTGGTCTGGTGGGACGTCTTCCCTGAATCTTCCTGCTGTGACCGGGCAGAGCTTCCAGAAGACAGAGGCCCTTCTCCCCTCCCCACCCCATGACAGTCGGGATGTGCCTCCATGGATCATACCTGGGAGGACAAGTTGGGTGCTGGCAGGCACCATCTCTTGCTTCACAGCCCAACAGCCACCCGGGGGCCTCTAAGAGAAGCCCTCGCACCCTCACAGCTTCAGGGATTTCTCTCCCCACCTGCCCTCTCCATCCCCAGCTTCATTAAGGAAGGTGGTTAACCTCAAACAACAAGCAAATTAAAGTCCTGAAGCCGATCAAACAGGAGGCGCCCAGAGGGTAAATTGAAGGCGACCTGCCCAGGCCTCAGAATTATCCTGTTCCCTTCCCAACTCCCAGGCTCCCCTTTCTCCCAGGTTCATAAAAAGCAGAAGGTTGAAATGAGGGGCTCGGCTGGGACAGAGCATGGAATCCTGGGATCCAGAGTAGGTACTCCTGAGAGAGGTCTCCAGTACAGACGGCCCACCTGCTTTGGTGCCTCGTTGGGAACAGCGCCTTTCCGCTAAGGAATCGGGCCACAGCGAGCATGGGATCCAAACAGCTCTGACGTCTCATGGCAGAGGTGCTCTGGCAAAGCCATGGTGACAAAGAGACTGACACGGATCCAATGACACTGCCCCCAGGAAGAGAGTATGGGCTGCAACTGGGATTGAATTAAACCATGTAAAATAAACTTGCACCAAGACAGTGTGGAAGATTCATCTGGGACAATTTCCCATTGGCAACATGGAAGACAATTTTATAGTAATAGTTCCTAGTTTTCTCTAGTTGGTTTTGTTTTGTTTTGTTTTGTTTTTTTTCATTTTGGCTGAGCTGGCAGCTTGCGGGATCTTACCTTCCTGGCCAGGGATTGAACCCAGTGCCACAGCAGTCAGAGTACCAACTCCTAACTACCGGTCAGCCAGTGAACTCAAGTTAGTTCTTTATTTTAATGTACATGAGAAAATCTAACTCACCAAGTCACCACGTCACAGCTGTTATTGCTCGGAAGTATCTATTTACTCATTCTATTTGACAAACAGATAACGCTTTCCATGAGCCAGGCACTCTTCCAACTGCTTTATAAACACTAACTCATTTAATCCTCACAATAACCCCATGAGATAAGTACATTGTTACCCCATTTCACAGGTGAGGAAACAAAGGCACAGAGAAGGGACTTGCCCAAATAGCAAAGCTAGGAATTGGTGGAGAAGCTACGTTTGAAAAGCGGGTTGTTATCAAATCAGTCAGCTTGAAAGATCTCACTGCAGAAGTCAGGCCAGTAGTATTCCCACAGCCGAGGTGTAGGAAGCACTGAATTCAATGGACATAATTGGGATTTTATGTCCAATTACTTATCTGTTTAATTGTTTGTGAAGATTAAGTTAAAAACAAATGAATGTTTTTATTCATCTCTCCACCCATTTCCCTTGCTTTCCTCTGCCCAGTCCCAGATGATGAGAAAAGATCCAGGACAGGTGATTCATTTTTGCTGGGTCTCAAGCCGAAGTTCACTCCTACATCCCTACCTCCCCATCACCAACTCCATGCCCATTCATGTCCTGACTTCCTTCCTCACAGAGCAAGGAACTGGATCCTGGAAACCATAGAATTCACATCCTTAGCTCTGCTTATAAATTCAAACAATTACTGAATGCCAGAGCTAGAGAAAGAATATATAGGGAAGGGGGAGAAGGATGGGTGCTCTTCTTTTCACACTGTTCATGAGGTTTTCAAGGCAAGAATACTAAAATGGCTTGCCATTCCCTTCTCCAGTGAGCCACGTTTTGTCAGCTCTCCACCAGGACCCATCATCTTGGATGACCCTACATGTCATGGGTCATAGTTTCTCTGAGTTAGACAATGCTGTGATCCATGCTTCATTCACAGTATGAAAAGGCAAAAAGATATGACACCAAAAGATGAACTCCCCAATATGCAGCTGGAGGAGAGTGGAGAAATAATTCCAGAAAGAATGAAGAGATGGAGCTAAAGCAAAAACAATGCCCAGTTGTAGATGTGACTGGTGACGGAAGTCCGATGCTACAAAGAACAATATTGTATAGTAACCTGGAATGTTAGGTCTATGAACAAGGTAAATTAGAAGTGGTCAAACAGGACATGACAAGAGTGAAGATGGACATTTTAGGAATCAGTGAATGAAAATGGACTGGAATGGGCGAATTTAATTCAGATGGCCATTATATCTACTACTGTGGGCAAGAATCCCTTATAAGAAATGGAGTAACCCTCATAGTCAACAAAAGAGTCCAAAATGCAGTACTTGGGTGCAATCTCAAAAATGACAGAATGATCTCTGTTTGTTTCCAAGACAAACCATTCAATATCACAGTAATCTAAGTCTATGCCCCAACCACTAATGCCAAAGAGGCTGAAGTTGAACTGTTTTATGATGACCTATAAGATCTTCTAGCTGCTGTTGCTGCTAAGTTGCTTGAGTCGTGTCCGATTCTGTGTGACCTCATAGATGGCAGCCCACCAGGCTCCCCCCGTCCCTGGGATTCTCCAGGCAAGAAAACTGGAGTGGGTTGCCATTTCCTTCTCCAATGCATGAAAGTAAAAAGTGAAAGTGAAGTTACTCAGTTGTGTCCAACTCTTCGAGACTCCATGGATTGCAGCCTACCAGGCTCCTCCGTCCATGGGATTTTCCAGGCAAGAGTACTGGAGTGGGTTGCCATTGCCTTCTCCACAAAATCTTCTAGAACTAACACCAAAAGAGATGTTCTTTTCATCATCAGGGATGGGAATACAAAAGTACGAAGTCAGGAGATACCTAGAGTTTGGCCTTGGAATACAAAATGAAGCAGGATAAAGGCTTACAGAGCTTTGCCAAGAGAACGCACTGGCCGTAGCAAACACCCTTTTCCAACAACATAAGAGATAACTCTACACATGGACATCACCAGATGGTCAATACCAAAATCAGATTGATTACATTCTTTGCAGCTGAAGATGGAGAAGCTATAAACAGTCAGCAAAAGCAAGACCAGGAACTGACTGTGGCTCAGATCATGAACTCCTTATTACAAAATTCAGACTTAAATTGAAGAAAGTAGGGAAAACCAATAACCATTCAGGTATGACCTAAATCAAATCCTTTATGATTATACAGTAGAAATGACAAATAGACTCAAGAGATTAGATCTGATTGAGCATCTGAAGAACTGTGGATGGAGGTTCATAAGAGGAGGCATCATAGAGGAGGCAGGATCAAAACCACCCTCAAGAAAAAGAAATGCAAAAAGGCAAAACGGCTGTCTGAGTAGGCCTTACAGATAGCTGAGAAAAGAAGAGAAGCGAAAGGCAAAGGAGAAAAGGAAAGATACACCCATCTGAATGCCGAGTTCCAGAGAATAGCAAGGAGAGATAAGAAAGCCTTCCTAAGTGATAAATGCAAAGAAATAAAGGAAAACAATAGAATGGGAAAGCCTAGAGATCTCTTCAAGAAAATTAGATACCAAGGGAACATTTCACGCAAAGATGGGCACAATAAAGGACAGAAACAGTATGGCTCTAATAGAAGCAGAAGATATTAAGAAGAGGTGGCAAGAATACACAGAAGAACTATACAAAAAATATCTTAATGACCCAGATAGCCACAGTGGTGTGATCACTCACCTGGAGCCAGACATCTTGGAATGTGAGGTCAAGTGGGCCTTAGGAAGCATCACTATGAACAAAGCTAGTGGAGGTGATAGAATTCCAGCTGAACTATTTCAAATCCTAAAAGATGATGCTGTGAAAGTGCTGCACTCAATACGCCAGAAAATTTGGAAAACTCAGCAGTGGCCACAGAACTGGAAAAAGTCAGTTTCATTCCAATCCTAAAGAAAGGCAATGCCAAAGAACATTCAAAGTACCACACAACTGCACTCATCTCACACACTAGCAAAGTAATGCTCAAAATTCTCCAAGCTAGGCTTCAACAGTACATGAATCAAGAAGTTCCAGATGCTCAAGCTGGTTTTAGAAAAGGCAGAGGAACCAGACATCAAATTGCCAACATCCGTTGGATCATAGAAGAAGCAAGTGAATTCCAGAAAAACATCTACTTCTGTTTCATTGATTATGCTAAGGACTTTGACTGTATTGATCACAACAAATGGGGGAAAATTCTTCAAGAGATGGAAATACCAGACCACCTTATCTGCCTCCTGAGAAATCTGTATGCAGGTCATGAAGCAATAGTTAGAACCAGACATGGAACAACAGACTGGCCAAATTGAGAAAGCCTTCCAATATACAAGGCTGGTATATTGTTATATATATATACATATACATAACATAACAGGGTATATTGTTACCCTCCTTATTTAACTTATATGCAGAGTACATCATGTGAAATGCCGGACTGGATGAAGCACAAGCTGGAATCAAGATTGCTGGGAGAAATATCAATAACTTCAGATGTGCAGATGACACCATGCTTATGGCAGAAAGCAAAGAGGCACTGAAGAGCCTCTTGATGAAGGTCAAGAGGAGAATGAAAAGCTGGCTTAAAACTCAACATTCAGAAAACAAAGATCATGGCATCCGGTCCCATCACTTCATGGCAAATAGATGGGGAAACAATGGAAACAGTGACAGACTTTATTTTCCTGGGCTCCAAAATCACTGCTTATGGTGACTGCAGCCATGAAATTAAAAGATACTTGCTTCCTGGAAGAAAAGCTATGACAAACTTAGACAGCATATTAAAAAGCAGAGACATTATTTTGCCAAGAAAAAGGTCTGTATAGTCAAAGCTATGGTTTTACCAGTAGTCATGTATGGTTGTGAGAGTTGGACCATAAAGAAGGCTGAGCACTGAAGAATTGATGCTTTTGAACTGTGGTGTTGGAGAAGACTCTTGAGAGTCCCTTGGACTGCAAGGAGATCCAACCAGTCTATCCTAAAGGAGATCAGGCCTGAATATACATTGGAAGGACTGATGCTGAAGCTGAAGCTCCAATACTTTGGCCACCTGATGTAAAGAACTGACTCATTGGAAAAGACCCTGATGCTGGGAAAAATTGAAGGCTGGAGAAGGGGACAACAGAGGATGAGAAGGTTGGATGGCATCACCAACTTGATGGACATGAGTTTGAGCAAGCCCTGGGAATCAGTGAGGGACAGGGAAGCCTGGCGTGCTGCAATCCATGGAGTCAAAAAGACTCGGACATTACCAAGCTACTGAACTGAACTGAAGGTGCTCTTCTATTGATTCCCACTGAGGAGAGCACGCTTTTTCAGCAGCTGAGGTTGTGTCCAGACCCCCTCACCCCACTGGCCCCTGCCCACCATCAGAAAAGGCCAGGTGCCTCTCAGGCACACCTCTCCAGCCAGTGTCACCCAGACAACCAACCCCTTGCCCACAGCCCCATTCCTGGCTTCAGCTGGGGGTGGGCGGGGTGTGCCCCTGAGAGATGAGAGAGGACTGGCCAGGGAGCTGTCAGCCTCTGGGGAGAACGCCCCAGCCTCTGTAGGAGCAAACAGAAATCAAGGGACACACCAGGCCGACACTTCGGCCAAGTCTCCTCCACCCCCAGGCCTGTCCTCAACCCCCTGCTCCAGGGTGGGTTTCCGGCAGATCCCCGCCACCCCCATTGTCCCATTGCCCCATCTCCCACCCCCTGTCTCTTATACACATCTAGATGTGTATAAGAGACAGGCCCAGGAGATGCAAGGAGGAAACAGCTCAATCCATCCACCGGGATTTGGGTCAGACTTGTGGAAGTCCTTCCTGAAAGGCAGACCCTGCTCCCAGGATCAAACCACCAAGGAGGAGACCAGGATACTTTCCTCTAGGGATGGTGACACATACACAGTACGTTCGGGAGCATCTCTCAGGAACCCCAGGCTGGAGTGAATGCTTTGTAGAAGTATGCTCCCACCAGTGTGAAGGGACCAAACTCCTTGTTGATCATTACCTGTGATGGGACTGCCCAATGCCTCCTGGTAAGAAAGGTTCACCAAATTAGATTTCGTCCACAGTGGGCAGCCCCATCTCCCACCCCAGCCCCAACTCTCCCTCACCCCCACTTCCCTCCTTCTCAGCCCAGCTACCTCTCTCCTGCTGGAAGCCAGCCCCAGCTCCTCCTCAACCAGCACCTGAAGCCCCTCTCTCATCCCACAGCCGGAACAAGGGGCAGCCCCTTCTCTACCCTGGCAGCCACCCCTAGTCACTGGGAGGCTCTTTCAGACTCTTCCATGCTGCTCCCCTTCCCCTACCTGAGTCATGTATCCATACCTTCTGCCCACCAGGCGCCTAGCAGCCATAGCAAAGATGGGCAGGGCACATGGCAGGCCAGGGGTTCAGTTCCTTTCTCAGGGCAGCATCTCTCAGTCCTCAGAGAGGATGATGGGTGGGAGGAGGGCGAGGTTGTGAAAAAGGGAGAAGGAAGGGGTCCAGCTAGGAGCCACCTGTGCTAATGCACACGCATAGTGTGTAACACGCAGCCTGCACTGCTCTCTGCTCAAAAAATCTTAGGTTCGTGAACGCTCAACCCTCCCAGCACGCCTCTGAGATAGGCACTATGACCGGTTCCTGTGTACTGGTGAGAAAAACTAGGTACAGAGAGGTTAAGTAACTTGCCCAAAGTCACACATCTAGGTTCCAGAGCAGGATTTGGACCCAGGAAGTCTGGGTCTCTGCTCTTCTGTGAAACTTTCCTATTTAAAAGCCCTGCACCCACAAAATCAAGCTGGGGAAGTAGTCCAAGCCCTTCTCAAGCTCCAAGCTCCCTCTGTAGCATTTCTTCCACCTCCACTCTCTGTGGAGCTTAAAGAACTGAATCCCACCTCTGCCAGCACCCTACCTGTGTGATCTTGGGCAAGTCGCTCTACCCTCTATGGGCTCAGCTCCTCAACCCTAACACGAGAGCTACTGATACCTCTTCTCGGGCAGAGTTAATGAGACCACCTGGATGAAGCACCCACCAGGTGCCTGGCCCTGGCAGGAGCTCAGTCCAGAGTAGGAAGGAAGGAGGGAGACGGAGAGCTCTGAGGGAGTGAGCTGAGGCGGCTGGACTCCTGGGTGGGCACGAAGAGGAGAGGTCTCTTGCCAGGGGCCGGGGTAAAGAGAGGGACATCACCCAGAGAAAGCTGTGCTCTGCAGTGGCCTGGCCAGTCACCAGCGAGGGGGAGGGACCACTCTGGTATTCTTCCCCCAGGGTAAGAAGGCACCAGATCCCATCTCCCACCCACCCAACGAGGAACAGCCCACCCAGTCTGGGGCCAAACCCGGACCCTATGCCTCCCACCAGCCCTGCAAGACCAGAGCTAGGATGCAGCCCACAGGTTGCCGGCTGGGGCCACGAGGTCCTGTTCCTGGAGGAGATTGGGCAGCTACCCCACACAACTACCCCAGAAGGAGTCCTGAGTTCCGAGTCTGCTGTGGCCCCAGCTCTGAGGGGCTAACAGCTGTGTTGGGATGGGAAGGGTCTGCACTCAGCCAGGGTGAACCCATCCACTGTCCCCTGGCCTTGTCACCCTGGTCTAAACCAGACACACAGCCCACCCACAAGGGATCCAAGGCTTCCCTAGCTCCAAGGACTGAACCAAATTATTTCCCAAATGTGGTAAGTAATGAGAGCATGGGAAAGAGGGGGCCTGAGATCCCAAAACCTTTCTGAACGAAAGCACACTTTCTGAAAGAGTGGGGGTCTCCTCCTCGTTTCCTCACCTGCAAAATGGGAGACATATCATAACTCCTGCCTGCCTCTCAGGATTGCCAGGGGCTCAAAATGAGATCAGGTGTGTGAATGTGCAAACTGTAAAATGATCACAAACTGCAGTAGTTCCTGTCTGAGATGGGTTGCATCAGTGAACTGCAAATATAGCCATGGAGCTACTGCTATACGAGCTGGTTTGGGCCAGGAGAACTTTCAACATTGGCAAAGGGGTGGCCCAGTCTCAGTGCTCCAGAACTTTGGTCTTCTATCAAGAAGAGAACAGGCTGATCTGCCATCACAATTTAGTTCTAATCTGCCTGTCCTTGGTCTCACATGCCTCTTGTTCCTTGAAACTGGAACATGTCAGATGAGGGCACACATCCCCTGCTCTGTGAGATGCTCAGCTGATGTGGAAGGGCCAGCCTCAGGTCTCAGGACTGACTCCCATCACCTGAATCTGGAGACCAGGCCAGGGCAAAGAGCAAGTCCCCATGGGGGTGAGATGGTTCTGGCAGGGAGTGGCCTGGGGCCTGCTTTCTACCCTCCTACTCATCTCTGGGGTTCCCTGAGCCTGCTTTTGAGGCTGTGACCAAGCAGGCTACCTGGGAATGAGTGGGTTCCAGACACCCCAGGGGCTCCTGTCCTCCTGGGCTCCGTAAGGGGAGACCCCTGCAGGGATGAGCTGGAGGCCCTTTCCTCTGGCAGTCACCCCGTGACAGGAAGTGGGAGGGGCAGGGCAGAGATGCCTGCCTCCAGATTTCCTGGGTTTAGGAGGAAGGGAGGGAGTGGGGCCAGGGGGAGTGAGCGGCCCTTGAGAAGGTAGGGAACCCAGGCTTAGCCCACCACCCCCTGCTATGGACCTCCTTCCTCTCCTAGCAAGAGCAGGAATGGAACCTTTAATTCTGGGCTTCCAGGAGGGAGTCTCTTCAAAATATTAGTGGGACACTGAAGCAGGAAACGAAGTAAGCCAGGACTCTAGCGAGGTCCTGGCTCCAGGGTCCTGGAGAGGCCTTGATGCTCACAGTAAATGCCAGAGGCTTTAAACATCCAGAGTTTGAGGGGGAAGACGCAGCTGTCCCTGCACCCCTGTCACCTTCAGGAAGCTGCCCAGGGCCTCACAGCTCGATTCCCTCCATCCCTGTCACTCTGACACCCTCTCTCCACCCACCCTTCTTTCCTTTCTCTCCTTTCATCCATTCAAAGAATTGAGCAGCTCCCTTTAGCCCAGGCCTCTGTAAGTACTGTGGATTTTATAGTTCTGTGTGGCTGGGAATCAAGTCCTTATTTCACTGCGTGGGCCCAGCTCTCTGGGTATCCAGTGTGTCTTGTTGCTCCCATGAAACTGAGGGGCTCCCCCTCAGACTGGGGCTCCCCAGAGCCAGGCAGTGTCTCCCTCAGATGGCCACCCCCGGGGTCCCTCCCTGCTGCAGAGTTGTGCTAGGACAAGTCTGTCTGGGGAGAACATGCCCACCTCAGCCCAAATCTCCCGTTTCTAGGGCAGAAAAAAACTCCCTCACTCCTCCAGGCTTCTCCTCAGCCAAGAACCTCAGACTGGGGGTTCTGCCAAGTTGGCAGAGCTGGGGAACCAGGCCACGGTTGTCAGGTGGGGAGAGGGTGAAACCCAGGCAGCCAGGTGTTAACTCAGGAGGAGAAGATTCACAGGCGAGGAGCAGAGGCTCGGAGACTCACGGGCTGGTGAGACTCAGGCCGAGCTGGAGCCAGTGCCTGGGCCTGGGAGCTGCCTCCACTTCCACCGACCACCGACCACCGGGACCCAGACGCTGACGCTGGACAATCATCTCATCCCCCTCCCGCCCTGGGCCATGGGATGGTACGCGGGAGAAGAGGCCAGGAAGCACTCCACTCCACCTCGAACCAGGCCTAGAGACAGGGGCTGCCACACCCTCGTTAAAAACCAGCCACCCCCACCTGGGACCTGAGGACCCACTTCCTGTCAGCAAAGGGACAAAAGAGTGTCCCCAGGCACCTTTGGAACTGGGGAGTGGTTCTGGCACTTGATCCCCAAACGATGGCCACGTAGGAAAGGAAGAGAGAAGGGGATAGGGAGGGAAGACAGGGCAGAGAGGGAGGAGGCGGTGCTGACCTTGAAGACGGGGAAAGCAGGGCATCACGCCTCTCACACAGCAGCACACGCATCCACACATGTTTGCACCTGGACTCACACCTGTCTGTTCCCTCCTGCTCTCGCTCACGTTTATGTGTAGATGTGTGTACATAGAAACTACATAGATCCTTTCACATCAGAGACCCAAGTCACTTCTCACATCCACACACACATCTTGCGTGCGTGCTCAGGACTCACAGACACAACCCTCTCCCTCATTCACATTCGAAATGACCTCACAGGATTACAGGCACTCACAAGCCACAGCCTCTCACACACTTGTCTATAGAGTCACAAACCCTCGCTCTCAGGCACACCACGTGTGCACACACACCCACAGTCACTCATGCTTGTGTACACACTCTCATACACACACCCAGCATCACTCCCTCACAGCCACGCACAAACACACACACACACAATCACACGTGCTTGGGCTGCCAATTCAGAGGGGGTGCCCCCCAGCCTCTGGAGTTCCTGATCCCCTAAGCATCCCCCAGGCATGGCATCTCCTGGATCCTGCCCAGAAATGCCCCAAATCGAAGTCCCTGCTGAAGCCCTTGACTCATGAGCTCGCATCCACCCACGGGTGCCCATCTTTGCCTAGAACCTAAAACTGGCCAGAACTACAGAGGCCAGAGGGAGGTGAGGCCCCAGCCAGGGACATACGTCCTGCTTCCCCTCCCCTCTCTGGAGCCTGGACTCCCACAGGCCCTGAGCCCTAAGCCCAGCAGACTTGCCTCCCCGTGAGAAGGGGGCACAGAATATCCTTGTGCCTCAGTGTCCTCACCTGTAGAAAGATGGGCTCACCTCATTCCATGCTCCTGTCAGGAGTCACAAGGCTCCCACGTGACCAGGAAAGGGCACTGTCAGCTGGAAAACATCAAGTTTAACCTCCGGGTTAGTCATCTCTTTCTTAGTATCACCCTCCTCATGGCATCCTTGCAAAACAGGCCCAGGGAGGCCCCAAGGCTAGTCCAGAGCTGTAGCATGAAGGGAGGGCTTTCTCAGCCCTGGGGGTCTATCCACACCCGGACCACTCAAGGCTCAAGGTCAGTCTCTCCAAAAGGGCCCGGGTCTGTGCCGCCAGGTGCCCTGGGGGGTAACAAGGAGGAGAGCGTCAGCCTCTTTTCTGATGGGGATGAAGCCCTTACACCGGAGGGCAGATGCTACTGAGATATGTGGGCTCCGTCACAGGCCAAGGTGCAGCCTGAGCCCAGTGCCTTGGAGGGGCGGGGACGTGTGGGGGTCTTGATCCCCTACTTCCCGTATTAGGTCATGGAGAGGCTCCTGGCAAGCCCTCCTTCCCCCCCAGGAAAGAGAATGACATGGTGCTGCCTGCCACAAGGCTGCAAAGGGGGCCAAATGGGTGGGAGGTCAGCCTGGCCCAGAAAAAAACAGACCCTGGGAGGGCCCGAAATAAGTCCAGGGAGGGGCAGGAGGCCTGGGGACTGTGCTGGGAGCCGAGGGCACAACCAGGAATGAGGTGGGCAGCCTGGGGCTGGCCTAGCTCATTGTCCTGCTGGCTTGCCCTGGCAGCAGTTTCCACCAGGGAGCAGGTAGGGCCTGAGCCCCAGGTTCTGGGTGGGAAAGGCGTGGAGGAGGGCAGCCTTCAGTGTGGGGCGGGGATGCAGATCACATTAGAAAGAAGGGAAAAAGGGAAAGATGGAAACAGCTTATAGAGATGCAGAGAAGATATGGCAATAAAGACAGAGGAGCCAAGTCTCCAGTCAGAGTGAAACCACACAGGAGACAGAGGAGGGGAGGACGCCACTCACACAGCAGCACACGCATGCACACACATGTGCACACCTGTCTGCTCCCTTCTGCTCTCCCTCACGCTTATATATAAACGTATACATAGATCCCCTCACATTAGAGACCCAAGTCAAATCACACGTGCACACATACACACACACACACACACACACACACACACACACAAGGGAGAGAGCGTGCATCCGTGGGAACTGCAACGTGGGGACCAGGCTGATCCCTGCCTGGGACAGGGGGTCAGAGACACAGCGAGCCAGAGGACCAGGAAAAGAGGGGGAGAGAGAGAGAGGAGAGAGAAAGACGAGCCAGAGAGCTGGAGCCGGGCTGAGAGCAGGGATGGGAGTGAGGGCGAGAGGCAGCCTGAGCCAGGCTTTAATTATGGGCGGGCGGGCAGGAGCAGAGGGCAGCCTGTTTGAAGTCTGTGGTGAGGAGCATCAAAGGGAAAGGAGGGAGGCCAGCAGGGCGAGGGGGAGACACAGGAGGGGCCGCCCTCTGCTCGGGCCCACCTGGACCTCCCAGTCTCCACCCCCGCCCTGCCCAGGCCCCAGCTCCCCGCCACCCATCTGCTCAGGACTGGCCAGAGGTCCGGCCACCTGGTCACCAGCCTGAGGCTCAGGCTCCTGCAAATCCCTGCTGCCTTCTCAGCATCCCCAGGGTGAGGGCAGGCTTCTGGCTTCAGGGACTGCCTGGACTTGGCTTCCCTCTTGTTTCTTGCAGCTGTCCCCTCCCTATCTCCCAAAAAGTATGTCCTGGAATCTTTTGGGCTCCCCACTTTTGGGATCCTGAGATGAGTTCTAAACCGTTCCAGCTTCGGCATCTCAGCACCAGTCCCCATGATTGGTCTCACCTTCAACTGGGAAAGCTCTTAGGAAAACTCCCACCCAGGTCATCCTGGCCTCTTTGGCTGCGATAGAATGTCCCGAAATGACCTCTGGGCCACCCCCTTGTCTCAGGGCGGCAAATCAGCTGTGCTGGAACCACGACGCATCACCTTCCCCGAAGAATGTGAGTTTCTGCCCTTCCTCTTCTGCTCTTTCCAGAGTTCTAGAGCCCTCTAGGCCAGAAAAGCCTTCCGGTGTTCTCCCCCAAATCCCTCACACTGCCTCACATTTTAGACAGAGACACACGACGTGAAGGTCCTTGCTAGAGACCATCTCCTTGGTCTCAAGCCTTCTCATTCTCTGGGGCATCACCTACATCCCTCCTGTGTGTCTTCCCAGCTGCTGTTCCTTAAACCTGTTCTAACCAGCTGGTGCAGGATGCAGAGAAGGGGTGGCGGGCTCAGAAGAAGAAGTGGCACCAGCAGAAAAGCCAGGCCAACGTGAACAGAAGTCCTGATTTTACAGCCTCCTAAACGCGCAACACCAGGTACATTCTTTAATCTCTCTGGACCTCAGTTTCCTCATCTATAAAATGCGAGAAATACTCACTTGAAAGCATATTGTGAGAATTGAACGTGATGCTGTATGTAAAGTGCCCGACCTCCAACAGGTACTCGATGAGTGAGGCTCCTGTAATTATGGAAGTCAGGCCATCCAGGGTTCCAGAGGGAAGATTTTCCCCAAGAGAAATGAGAATCCTCTTGAAGCCAAGAAGAGGTCTGACACCTGGGAAGGGGCAGAGAAATGATTGCACAGTCCCCTGCACCTATCCCCCCACCAAGCACACCCCCTCCTGACATCTGACTTCCACATGTCTTGTTACAGCTTCCGTCTGCCTCCTCTCATTCAGGAATGCAGGTCGGAGTCCACCTTCCTTGTTAGAGCAGAACTGCGCGATCACGTTCGTGTCAGCATCCCACCACCTAGCAGATGCCAGGCTAGTCTCTGTGGTCATGGGCTCCTCCAGGGCTGACTAAACCTGAGGGAAACCTGGAGGAACAGCCCGAGATCCTCAGGAAGCACAGCCACTGTCTCTAGAGAAGGAAGGAGCCCACCAGACAGTGCAGGAGAATCACACCACCCTGTCTGCAGTCTGCAACCATCCAGGAGGAGACGCTGTCCTGCCCAGCATGAGAGGGAGAAAGATGATGGCAGGCTGAGAGGAACATGAGCTCTAGACTCCCCAGATGGGCCATACCTGTGCGTAACACTGACACATCACCAGTGTTCAGACCCTCAGACTTCAGAGCAGAGAGACAAAACCTACCCTTGAGTGTGATATAAATCAGGTTGCAACCAACCAGCATATTCTAGATTTTTCTAAACATTGTTTCTCTCCATCAGTTCCGATGAATAAGAGCTGACCAAAACCAAACTACTTGTGAAAAAGTCATTTTTTATGTATAGCCTGTCTTTCAAAAGCTCCTTCAGGCTCTCAAATCTCACCACAAATCCACTCACACACATATCTACCCACCTTCCCATCTCTACCTTTTCATACATCCAACTATTTATCCATCCATCCATCCACTCTTCTATCCATTTATCTATCCTTCCATGCATCCATCCATTCATCTACTTTTCCATCCATCCATCCATCCAACTATCCTCCACTCACCTAATAATCCATCCATTCAACCATTCACTCATATATCCATTTATCTAAATACCTGCCCACCCATCCATCTTAACACCACCCACTCACCCATCCACACATTTACCTGCCAATTGACACATGCATCCCCCACCCAACTCACCTGTGCATTCACCCTCTTCTATATATTTATCCACCCACTCACCACTGTACGTCCATCTTCATATACAGATCATCTCTTATATTGAAGGCATGGAGCCAGATCCCTAACCTCCATGACCATTTGCAGTTATTGGGAAATCCCAGCTTCTTGGTATGCTTGGCAGCTTCCCTTCAATGGACAGAATGGGGCTGGTGCCTCACTGTCTCCACTAAAGACCGAATAAAAGGAGATAGGAGGGGACTAAACCTCGGAATAAAGTTTTGATAGAAAAGAAGAATATGGGACAAAGTAGATCCCAACCTATTTGGCAAAAGGAGGAAGAGAGCATCCGTAAATACCTGCAAATCCCAGGATGGATGCAAGGACTGTCCAGGCCACAGGCCCCCGATTGCTTCAGGATGGGGTGTGACTCAGGGTGGAGCCAGGCCAGCTCACCCAGCTCCCACTGGCCTGCCCCCATTCCAGAGTCTCCCTAAGCAGCAGAGTCTTCAGGGGTGGCAGGGACTGACGAGGCAGAGGCCCAGCCACAGGGATTAGGAGGGATCCAAAGGGTCTCCCCTGACACTTCCAGACCAAGATCTTGGCTGTATCTATTGCTCACCAGTTGTGTAACTTTGAGTAAACCCTTTAACTTCTCAGAGCCTCAGTCTAAACACCTCTGAATTGGGAAACGTAGCCATACCCGTCCTTTGTTGTTACTGTCGAGTCACTGAGTTGAGTCTGACTCTTTACAACCCGACTGTAGCCTGCAGTCAGGCTCCCCCATCCATGAGATTTCCCAGGCAAGAGTACTGGAGTGGGTTGCCATGTCCTTCTCCAGGGGATCTTCCCAATCTAGGGATCGAAACCACATCTCCTGCACTGGCAGGCCAATTCTTTACCACTGAGCCCCCAGGGAAACCCCAATACCTGCCCTACCTGTTGAGAAAATCCTTGAGAATAAATGTGAAAGAACTTTGAAAATCATTTCTGATTTTGCACAGTACAAAGAAAGTGCTAGACTTAAAGCCTCAACGTGAGGTGGTGCGACCAGACCAGTCTACCAGTCACCACCCCCATGGAGAAGCCGCGGGTGGCTCTCCAGAAAGAGGAGCCCCAGTGTCATCCCCATGTCTCCTGCCTCACTGGGGCTTCCCTAGCAGCTCAGCTGGCAAAGAATCCGCCTGCAATACAGGAGACCCTGGTTCGATTCCTGGGTCAGGAAGATTCCTGGAGAAGGGATAGGCTACCCACCCCAGTAGTCTTGAGCGTCCCTGGTGGCTCAGCTGGTGAAGAATCCACCTGCAGTGCAGGAGACCTGGGTTCGATCCCTGGGTTGGGAAGATCCCCTGGAAGAGGGAAAGACTACCCACACCAGTATTCAGCTTCTGGCCTGAAGAATTCCATGGACTATAGAGTCCATGGTGTCGCAAGGAGTCGGACACAACTGAGTGACTTTCGCTTTCTCCTCACTAGGGTGGGCCGAGCCCTCCCCAGAGGGGGCGCCCACCTTCTCTCTCTCACTCTCAGCACTTACTGGCCAGATCACACCCGCCCCCAGGAATGCAGAGAGAAGGAATGGGAGGTCGGAGCTGCAGTCACCTGTGGGGGAGGGGTGTAAGAGCCAGGAATGAGAGGTTCAAAGCCATAGGGGTGCCGCCCCAGAGGTAGGCCTGCCAAGCACATGCTGAGCAACAGAGAAGTGGGAGCCTGGGGGAGAAGGTGGTGCCACCAGCAGTGGGAGGTGGGCACCCACGGGAGGCGGGCACCCCACTTCTCATCAGGCTGCACCTCTGCTCCCATTGGACACACACACACACACACACCCTCCAGGTGGGAGAGGCTTCCATGGCGAGGGCACCGCCCCTGGGCTCCGAGGTGTCGGTGCCAGCCGGGTGGGCTGGCATGAGGTGGGGAGAGGGCGGCGCGGGCCAGCTAATCCCCCCAGCGTCTCCCAGACGCCCACAGAGACCAGGGTGAGCTCTTTGTCTGAGTGCAGAGACGACAGAGGGGCGGCGGGCAGGCGGGCAGGCTCCTCTTTCTCTCCCCTGCCTCCCGCCCCAGGGCAGGTAGAAGCCTGCCGTCTGTGGGGATGGTCGGAGGGAGTGAGGGTGAGAGGATTAGGAGAGAGACAGGCGCTTATGACTTGTAGGGTTCCCTCCCTCAGGCCCAGAGGGCCTGTGGCTTTGGGGTAGGGGTCCCCAGAAGGGCAGTGGGCCGTGACCTGCAAGGGGAGCAGGACTCACGTGCAGTGGGAAGCTGGCAGCCCTGCTACATTCACACACCCAGTCACACCCAGAATGACAACCTACACACACACACACACACACAGCCTGAGTCTCAAACTCTGCATCCACGCATGTGTTTACTCCCAGGCTCACTCGCACAGAGACCAACATCCAGGGGGATAATTACGCAGCCCCACAGGATCAAAGTTGGACAGTTTAAAACAGCCCTCATCTACCACCATACTCATAGGCTGCCCCCCAGAAACATCACGATGGGGGTCACATGTTGTCCTAGTCACAGCGGAGCAATGCCACAGCCACTGGTGTGTCATCTCACACCCAGGCGCCACCAGATCCCAGCAACACAGTCACCCACACCACACAGGTCCCAGCCCACCAGCCCCATCACAGAGGGTGCCCACCGCCTAAAGCCTGTGGCACTGAGTCAAACACACCAAACCTTCTGCACACCGCAAACCCTTACCACCTAGCACCACTTGGCACCAAGTAATTGCCTCTCCGTGTGCCTGTTTCTTTCTCTGTTACACAGATATACCTGCCCCCACAGCCCTCCACCTTCTCCAGAACATCAATGCCCAAACATGTCAGTCTCCTTAGAGAGAATGGAAAGGCCACCCTCTTCCTGTCCCTGCAATTCTGCCCCCGAGCACCTCTCCTGCTTAATTTTAAGTACAGGCCCCCAGACTCCCAGGCCCGGCTAACCCCATGCCACAGACACGCTAAGCCTTAGCTGGACCCGGGCTCACAGGGGCAGGCAGCAGGGCTACCTCCAGGCCAGCCCTCCAACGCCTGTTGTTTTGCTAAGTCGTGTCCAGCTCTTTGCGACTCCATAGACGGTAGCCCACTTCTCAAGAGTCTGCAAACCTCGACACATCCTGAGTGTGGCATTCAGAACTGAGAGGCCCTGACTGGCACTCACACTGCCCCCGCCAGCCACAGAGATGCACAGGACCACATGTGCCCCTTCTCCTCCCTGACCCCGTTCCCTGTCCGGAGGCTGTCTGCCCTGCAGCCCAGGAGCCCCGCGTTGGCAAGCTGAGCCCCGCTGTGGCCAGCGCCTCCAAGGATGAAAGACCTCTGGCTCCTCCAGAAACCAGGGCTAAATATACCCCTCGCCAGCTTTCTTGTGCCTAACTGGAACCAGCTGGGCAAGACCCACCCTTCCGCCTGCAAGACAGGCCATGGGCCATCAGAGCAGGGACCGGTAGATCAGCAGGCCACTTCCTGGGAGTCACGCCTGACAGAGCACTGGGATCCAGGGAAGTGGATGAAGCACCCTTCCCCAACCCCCACCCTTCCACAGGATGCTCCCTGAGCCCAGCACACAAAAAATGGGCTCCGTCCGAGCCTCAGGTTTTCTATTTGTAAAATAAGGATAATTCATCACTGACCGCATAGTGTTGTTGTACACAGTAAATGAATTCACACAGGTAAAGTGCTGGATCAGTGCCTGGTACACAGTAAGCGTCCAGTAAACTATTATACACACTCTGGGCACCGCTGTGGGACAAGCCCAGGGCTGACAGCCTCGAATCAGCAGGGCTGCCGGGAGGGGGCAGAAGGATGGACCCTGCGGGGCGGGAGAGGGGGCAGATCCGTGAGGGGCCCCGGGAGGGGTCAGATGAGCCAAGGACACGCCCCCACTGGGCCCTGCCTCCGGTCTGGCCACGTCCCCACTTCCCTGCCCCTGCCAGAACTCCGCCCCGGGCTGCGGTCTGCGCTGTGGCTGCAGCTCCCACGCCACGGCCCAGTTTAGCGGCTCCAGCCCGCGGCCCCAGGACAGCCCACTCTCTGGCCCAGTCCAGAGGCCTGAAATAGGAAGGAAGAAGGGCCTAAAAATAGCCCTAATTACAGAGGGGCCCAACGGGGTGGGGGGCAGCGGCTCCTCTCTGGCTCCTGGGCACTGCCACAGCCGGCCCAGGATCCTGCTCCGGCCCTGGGGAAGGGACCCCACCCTGGGCCTCCTGTCCCCAGCCCACAACAGGCCTCCCAGTGGGACAGGGGGGTGCGGGGTGGGGTGGGGGGCTGGGCCAGTGGGGAAGTTGAGCCCAAGTTAGGGACGATGTCGTCCCCTCCCCTGACTCCAGGGCTGTGAGAGCCCACCCCCGCTGCTCCCCATTCAGGAGGCTCCCTCAGCAGCTGCCACAAAGGGTGCTGCTTCACTCAGCCTGCCTTTCCCTAGTCCTGAGCCCTACCTCCTCCAGGAGGCCTGCCTTGAATACCCTCACCTGGCGCTGGCTCTATACCAGGAGAGGTTCCCGGAAAGCTACACCTCTGTGTCCCCCTTTCGATTGGCTCCGGGGGCAAGCTTGTGATTCCCACCATCCTGGGGGCTCCCAGAAGGCAGAGAGGGGCTGCCTCTTCTGCATTTCAGCCTTACTAGAAGAAACAGCATGAACGTACGTAGAGAGGCCAAAGGGAAAAGAAGAAACTGGTTAGTGTAAAGATGCCTAAATCCTGAGAAGACCCAGAGACTAAAATAATAGCGGCACTTTCCTGGTGAAGTTCTGTGTCAGGTTTGAAAGAGACACCAAAGAGAGTGCTCAAGAGCCCTACCTGCTCTGCTGACCCCTGCCCAGCTGCTGTCAGCCCAGGAACCCCGAGGTTTGGGAACCTGCAAAGCTGAGGTCCAAGCTCCCTTGCATTTGCCGTCTCACCCTGGGTGACTGACTTCATTCCTTTGGGTTTCATTCCCTTTGTGTGTACAGTGCACACTACCCAGGAGCTCACGGGGTTGAGGTGGAAACCCTGTGCTGTGTGCAAATACCCTTTGTGAGACAGGGGTTACCCTAAGGGGCATTAGAGCCTCTCCTAGGAGCTCCTGGCCCCTACCCTGGCCCTGCCCGTATTTTGCTGCATCTGTTTTCCTCCATGTTTAAAGTCTCGGGGAGGTGTTGGGCAGGGTGTGGATGTTGTGAAGGGTTACGGGTGGTTAATCACCCTGGGCTAGGGGCATGGAACGGGTGTACCCTCATCCAGGATGGGACACATGGTACGCTGGTGCCATCTGGTGGCTACAGATAGCAATGCTAGTTACTGGGCTGAGAGAAGGGAGGAAGGGCAGGAAAGCAGGAGGTGTAAAAGGAAAGGAAGGAGACAGAGACCGGCACCCAGGAGAGAGGGGAGGAGGGAGTGAGACGGAAAGAGGCAGGCAAGCCAGGGCCCACAGCAAAAGGGGGATGCCCAGGACTGGGCCCGCTGGATGCTGCCACAGGCCCGGGCAGCCCAGACCCGTAGCCCAGCAAGACCTGCAGCCTCTGAGAGGCTCCGAGACTCCAGCCCCAGCATGGGGTTGAGCCATGAGGCCTGACGGTCAGGAGGCTGAGATCCAACAGGTCCAACCAGGTGTTATTCCACAGGGACCCCCAGTTCTAAGGCCACCCCCTGGGCCTTCAGCTGTTGGCCCCCAGACACCAGCGATGGAGTGAAATGGTCCCTGGAAAAGGTTGGCCACAGCTCCCCGGAGGACGCGTGTGAAGGTAAACATGCTTCTGTACATGTCGCCCACACGTAAGAGCCCAGCCCACACCCTACAGGCCCCGTGGACGCCGTGACACGCACCTGTGTTACGCAGATGGCTTGGGCCGGGTAGAGTGCTTGGAGGCCCCCACCTCACCCTCTTCCCTGCTTCCTCTCAGGGGCGGGAGGCAGAGGGCAAACTTGTTTACCACTTCTGCTCTGGGCAGTGGTGATGAGCTCAGACTGGCCCATTGCCCTCCACGGGCAGGGCCAGGCCTGAGTCATGGGGGTCAGATGACTGCAGAGGCTAAATGGGTCCCATCCTGCAGCCCCCAGGAGCTGCTGGCAACCCCACCCTTTCGCTGATGGTGGGCCGCCCTTCCAAAGCAATCAGGATGGGGTGAGGAGGGGGATTTCCAGGCTCAGGCCCCAACCAGCCCCTCCCCTGACCAGAGGACAACAGGGCAGATGACCCCCTCGATCTATGCCCAGCCAGGCCTGGTCCCCTGAACACACATCCAGGAACATCACCTCCCTCTGGGACATCCTGGTTCAGACCAACGCCCTCCCAGAACGCCAAGCACTCCTTCAGTCATGTGCAAGACCCCAAACACATCTCAGAAATAAATGGAATGATGCAAAAACAGTTGTGCTGGAGATTATGATACTTCTCCCTGAGTCTCAGTCTGCCACACTCTGAAATGAGAAAAGGGATCAATGTCGTCCAGGGCCAGTTCCCAACTGACACCTGCCTTGGCCTGCAGTATGTCTTTGGGGGCCTGCAGCTGATGGAAGCTGAGAGAAAGTCCTCAGCTCTGCCCCCCTCCCCCACAGACCTGCAGGCTTTAGGATTATCTGCCAACAGGAAGACCACAGACTGACCCCCTTGACAGCAGAGTAACCAAGGTCAGTTCCAGGTACCCACCTTCATGATGTATTTTTGCCTTGTAAAATCCTTTCTAGTACTGTGGGTATTTTATTTCCATTGAAAATAAATTCCTAATGATTTTTAACACCTTTCTATTTTTTGGAGTTCCACCAAAACTACAATTTCCATGAGATCACTCCCAAAGGTCCCAGCTCACAGGAGGTGCTCTCCACTATTGACCCAAAACATTTCCCCAGGGGCACAAGTGGTCGTCCACTGCTGCTGGGATTGACCTCACCTCCCCAAGGACCACTAGCCCCCTTAGTCAAGACCAAAGTCCTTTATTCTTGGTGCTGTCACCTGCCAGCTCTCCACGCTGCCCTCCACTGGTGTGGCACAGACAAGGACACAAAGCCAGGTTCCATCCAGGTCATGTCACTAGACTCACCAGGTGGCCTCAGAAAGGCCAGTCCCTCATCATGGGTATTACTGGCCCCACCAGTACAAAGAAGCAATTGGAAAAGATGACCCCAGAGGTCTCTCTGAACCCTGAACGCTAGGGTTTTATAATTCACTGACAGAGGCATCTCTTTTTCTTACAAAACTGAATGAGAACTAAGGAAAGAAGAAGTGTGAAGGCTCCCTGCCCCCCAGCCCCAAGCTGGCACTGACTCTTTCCCATTGCTCCTTTGGCACTGCCCACTTCCTCCTGGCCACCCTCTGGCTTCACTGATCCTCATACTCCACCCACCGCCACCCTGCCCCCGGCGGCCTCCTGCTTCAAGCCCTGACAGTGTCCTGGCCCTCCCCCATCCGCTCCTCTGATCTCCAACCCTGGCAGCCCCTCTCCCCATCTTGGCACAGCATCTTTCAGCCTGCTGTCTGCCAAGCCTGGGCATCGCCCACTCTCCATGCCTAGGCACCAGGGTTTGGCTTTTGCCTCCCCAAGCCTTCAAGCCTCAACACTATCCTCGCCCACCTGCCCCCCTGGGTGCCAGAGACTTGCTGACTCCTGCCAAAGTCAGCATGGTCATCCCCCTGCCTCGGGGCCAAACTACGGCTCCAACAGCACCGACTGGTCCAGCCACTGTCACCCCTTGGGTCCTCAGATGAATCCCTCCCAGGGTGATGACTCCATTTACTCTTTGGTAAGAAACAAGGACAGCTTCACTGTAGCAGCAGCAGCAACAGCAAAGACTGTCAGCATCCCTCACGGGTCCCAGGGCAGCAGCGTCCAGACCACAGGAAGTCCCCAGGTGGACCACTGGCTGGCGATGGGCCTTCAGGACCCTCTTGTCACGACTCTTAACAGGAAACTGAGAGCAGACCCTGTGCCTGTGGGCTCAAAACACTGGTGGGAGCTTGCCTACCCCGGGTCGGCCCAATTTCTGACCCCAACTCTGTATCTTTCTCCACGTTTCCAGCCTGGACGGGAAGGGCGTTTGGGGGAGAATGGATCCATGCATATGGATGGCTGAGTCCCTTCACTGCTCACCACCCAACACAAAATAAAAAGTTCAAAAGAAAAAAAAAACTTCCTCCACTTTTCACACTGTTAACCTTTCCTTTTTTCAACTTTGTTTCCCCTTTTTTCTTATAATCGCTTTTTTTCAAAATGCTTCAATGATATCAGGCACATAAAAATGTATAGATAATACTACAGCAAACTTCAGTGCTCATTACCTAGGTTGGCTTTGGGGGACTGCTTTGGTTTTTGGTCACATGGCTGTGGGATCCCAGTTTCCTGACCAGGGACTAAACCCAGGCCCTTGGCAGTGAGAGCGTGGAGTCCTAACCAGTGGACTGCCAGGGAACTCCCTCACTACCTAGTTTAAGAGAGGAATCATGACAAAGAAAATTGAAGCCACTTGTGTTCCCTCCCTGCTCCTCCTCCTCCTCCCCATGTATATGTTCACTACATGTGTATGTCCATTTATAATATGGATGTGTGTTTTTCATGCTTTTAAATTCTATGCAGATGGACCCATAGTCTAGGTATCCTGATATAACTTGGTTTTTTTAGCCCAACACTTCATGAGTTTTATCCACGTTGATATACACATTCTAATTTATTCACTTCTACTGCTGTGTAGTATTCTACTGCCACAATGGACTTACCTATTTTCCTGATAATGGACATTTAGATTATTTCTCATCTTGTTTTAAATTGTAAAGGTAAGAAGTGTACATATTCTCACTGTAAAATATTCGAATCATATAAGGTACTGAATAAATAATGGAAACCTCCCTTTACCTATTTCTCCATCTCAAAATTTACCACCTATCTGTATTCTGTCAGCCCTTTTTCTAGGCATTAACATATGCACATTTGAGGTGAGGAGGATTTGGGAACCCATGAAGGGAAAAAAAACACAACCCCACATAACTCCTTTGTTCTAAAACCTTCAGTGACTCCAGTGTCTGCTGGATAGAAGCCACACTCCCCAGTCTGGCACTCAGGGCCTCATCTCTCGGTTCCCCAGTCCCCAGGCAGCCTGTACAGGGTCTCACTGAACCAGCATTCCTCTGAGAGCCCACGTGTTCCAGACCTCGGTCAGAGAGAGCAGGACAGGGGTCAAGCCTGAGGCTCATGCCCCACCCGCACTAGCCAACTTAGCCCACTCACGGGTGCCACTGTCACTTCTGAGAGGCTGGCTCCAGTGTCCTCCCTGACTTGAGAAACAAACTGTTCTGCAGACAGTGGGGTCTGGAGGCTCCACTTGGTAGACAAAGGATGGTGCATTATAATTATATTTTCACTTAGCAGTTCACTTCTCTGCCACACTCACTCACTAAGATCCAGGAAGAAAATGCCAGTTGGATTCATAAGCTTCACCTCCCCCACTAATGGGGTCAGGCTCTGGCGGCCTTTATTGCACAGAGGCTCCGGGAGACGCAAACACACAGGCGAGACTTCACCACCACTTATGAGGCAAGGGCTGCGCAGAACCCACATTCCCTAATGTGGGGGATCGACATACCTCCCTCAGCAACCAGGCCTGAAGCTTCTGAACCCTGACTTTAAGGCCAGGCACACTGAACCTTGTCGGAGAGACCTGGCCACAGGGAGTTCCTCGTCTGAGAGAAACCCAGTTCCTGTCCTTAGGAAACTCTTGACCCGACGACAAAATATCAGGGAATGCCGAAAACGACTTTCTTTAATCTGCCTTTCCTGTAAAATAGGGAGGAGTGTTACTGTTTAACTATAGTATTAATGGCAATCATAATAGCTACCATTGACTAAGGCCTACAATGTGCCTGATGCTGCATGAAGCTCTTTTATGCACTATCTCATTTAAACATCTCAACAACTTTTTGAAGTAAGTATAGTATTATTCCTAGTTTACGGTGAAGGTCAGAAAGGTTAGGTGTCTGAGTTTACACACTGTTTACAGGTTAGGTGTCTGAGTTTACACACTGTTAAGTGATGGGGTCAGAATTCAAACTCGGAGTCATCTTCTTAGACACTACCCTTTGCTTCTCTTTTTTTTTCCTAATAAAAGTGTTTTTTCTTTAATTAATTTGCTTCTCTTGACTTCTATCCTTCTTGTGGATAAACACTGCACCCCTGCCCCCCGCCAGCCACTGTGCACATTTGTCTTTCCTCATAGAATCTAATTGCGACAAAGATGTGGGTAGGTGGGGGCCAGGGACCTGGGGAGAAAGGGGATGGAGAAGGAAGGGAGATGGAATGAGAAGTCCCAGGGCCAGAGGCCTGGGCCAAAGAGCACCTTTGGTGGTGGGCAAGGGGTCTGATGAAAAGGGCAAGTGAACAGGGACTAGTTTCAATTCACTCAAGAATTTCTGGTACTGGGCCACCTATACCTTCAGGCCCTCTCAGAAATCCTTGGGCTATTATTGACAGACTACAAACGCTGAAGGCAAGGCAGGCTTGGGCCAAACTGTCTGCCATGACTACACAACTTGTGGGCACAGAGGGTTATGCCTTCACTTGCTCCATCTATAATCCCTGTGTAGAGACCCTCTTTTCCGAACCCAAAGTGTTCTGTCTAGGTCAAGTGTCTGAAGTGTGCGTGCCTGTGTTCAGTCGCTCAGTCGTGTCCAACTCTCTCCAGCCCCATGGACTGTAGCCTGCCAGGCTCTTCCATCCACAGAATTTTCCAGGGAAGAATACTGGAATGGGTTGCTATTTCCTGCTCCAGGGGACCTTCCCAAGCCAGGGATGGAATCTCGTCTCCTGCATCTCCTGCATCTCCTGCATCTCCTGCATTGGTAGGCGGATTCTGAAGTGTACCCATACTGTAACTACACTGTAAATATGGGTAAAGAGGGCCCAGGATTCTTATTCTCTTCCCCAGATACCACTGCCATGGCACTTTCCACACTGTTAAAAATGTTACAATGCTTGCTGTTTTTTCAGCTGTGTTGTGGGGCAACTCCCACGTTGTAAGGTCTCATCAAATCCAGAATCAATGAATGAATGCATTAATGTAATCTCAAAGATTCGCAGTGAAACTAAGCCATTGCCGCTGGAAGGGTCCAAGCACAGGGTGCAAAGATTATTGCCCCAGTTCCACGCTCTGGCTACCTGTACCAGGAACCACCCTGCCCCCTCCATTGGAACGACTGCGCTGCGGATCCCCAGGAGGCTCGCCTCCTCTGGCGGCCCAGCCTCCCTTTCTCCTCGCGTCTTTCTATACAAGGGGCAGGCCGTGGGAGACCCAGCTCTGGCCCCTTCCGGATCCGCCAACGCCAAGTTCTAGAAACGCGCGCGCGGCGGTGGGGCGGGCGCGTGGCTTGGGCTTCAGAAGGAGCCTCCACATGGGGGCGCTGGGGGGGCGCGGGAAAGACGGAAGCAGGGTCTCTGGCGTCCTCTGGGCTGGGGCGCCCAGAGAGCCAGCGCCCCCGGTCCCCTTCCCGCTCCGGCCCGCCCCGCCCCTGCCCCGGCTTGCGTTGGCGTTCTCAGCCGCAGGGAAGGAGGCCGAGCAGGCTCCGGGCTCCGCGGCTTCACAGCTGGACGGCCTCGCCCGAGGCAGCCAGCCTCCCCGAGCCGGCCGGTAAAGTGGGGCCGGTCTTTCCGCCTCCTTTGGACGCAGTCGGCGCTCAGGAAACGTCAGCTTCCTGCCCGCATCCCGCCCTCGGCTCGGGTTTCCCTCTTCCTAGCTGTCCTCCCTCCTGCGTCCTTTCTCCTCTCGGCTCCGCAGTCTTAGCCAAACCGCAGCCTTTAACAACCGTGCGCGCCCACCCGGCGCCCGGGCAGCCTCGCCGCGGCCGCGACTCACCTCGCGGCCCGCCCGCCCCCGGCGCCGCTCCCGCCCCAGCCCCGCGCTCGGCCAGCTCCAGAGGCCTCGGCCCGGCTCAGCAGCGGCTCCCCAACCCCCGCCGGGCCGCGAGGATCGGGCGAGGAGGGACCGGCAGGCCAGGGAAGTGCCCGGGTGGCCGAGGGCACCGGGCGGGGCGGCGGGCTCGGCAGCCGGGCCGAGAGCGCCAGCCTGACCGCAGCCCGAGGGCAAAGCTGCAAATAGCCGCGGTTTTCCAGCTGGTGCCCAGCCTCCCTCCCAGCCTTCCGGACCTTCGGGATTTTCTCTCTTCTTCCTGCCGCCCTCTCCTCTGCCCCGTGACCCCTGCCCCCTCCCCGCTGTGCCCCCACCACACCCTGTCAAACTGGGGCCAGGAGACCAGCGCTAAGGTCCAGGGTTCCAGAGGTAGAATAATCACAAAACTTGGTTAGGACTAATTGAACACATACTATGCGCCAGTCACTGTGCTGAGCTCTTTAAGGGTGGGCATTCATAAAGCCTTTACCACCACCAGATGAAGGTTGGCTCCAATTTGCAGATGGAGAAACTGAAGCTCAGAGAGGGTCCTTGTGTCCTAAGGTCACTGGGTTTCGACCTGCAGAATGAGAAGCCGTCTCCCCCATCTAGAGGTGAACGTTGTTACTCTGCCTCCAGCCGTGGACTGCTTGCTCTTGTGGGAAAGTGGGAAGCAGCTGCCCAGGAACCTGGGATGCTAGTCAACCAGTAATTCTCATTGTGACCTAGACCAAGCCCAACCTGCTGGCCTGCGAAATCCAGTGTCAGTTTCCATGTCTGTAAAGTGAAGGGGCCATTCATCTCTGTAAGGAAAAACTTGTTAACAAAAGTGGAGAACCAAAGTGGATTGTAAGTTATTAAATGCCCTGCCTGTGGGAAAGTTAGCTGGGGGCTGTGTAGATTCAGACCCACAAACTAGGGTTGACTAGGTCAGAAGGGGCGGAGCTGGGGAACCTGCATTTTAGCAAATGCAGGGATTCTGAAGCCTTCAGATTTTGGGTGGGGGGGTTGTTTTCATTTTAGCTGCTCTGTGTCTTCATTGTGGTGCCTGGACTCTGTTGCTATATGCTGGCTTCTCTAGTTGTGGCATTCAGACTCTTCTTGTTGCGGAGTCTGGGCTCTAGAGAGCAGATTCGGTAGTCGTGGTGCGGGCTTAGTTGCCCCAAAGCAAGTGGGATCTTAGTTGCTTGACCAGGGATCAAACCTGTGTCCCCTGCATTGGAAGTAGGCTTCTCAACCACTGGACCACCAAGGAAGTCCCTAAACTATCAGGCTGGGATTCACCAAGGAGATTCCTGAAAAGGAGCGAAACTAGCAGGTCCTTACCCAAACCTCCACACTTGCCCTTATAACATCTCTGCCTTCGCTGGCCTGGACGTGGAGTAACCGCTTGTTTCTTAAGGACCCACTGTGTGCCAAGCACACATATATCACAGCCCCACTCTCAGAGCGCTCGTGGCATAATAGAGCAGCGTGGCAGGGCTGTCAGCCCAGCTGACCCTGTGGGAGAAATGGAGCCAGACACCTTCGTGCAGGGGGTGAAGCTTCATGCCAGGCTGTACTGCACAATGAGAAAGCGAGGGCTAGGTTCTGCCTGCACTCCCCCGGTCAGCAGCCTCCTCAGCGCAGGACACAACCTGCACAGCCTCTGACCACGTCCTGTGCAGAGCTGCGAGAGATATGAGTGGGAGACATAGGGAAAGCCTAGGGAAGGGGCCAGTTAATTCTTGCTGGAGTCAGGAAAGAGAAAAACTCTACTGGGGATGACCATTAAGCAGACCTTTAACAAGTGGAAGTTTACCACGTGGAAAAGGAAGTCCAAGCAGAGAAACAGCTAAGGACAACGTGTAGGAGCGGGGAATCTTGTCCTGTATGGGAGCAGGTAGGGAAGCTGTCTGCGGGCAGGAAATGGGCAGACTGAGGGCATGGAGCACAGCCTTCTCTCCCCCCCCACCCTCTTGCTGGCACAAGCAAACTGAATGCAGCTTATCTGCCAACCAGAGTTCTCCTTTCCTAGAGGCTGTGAGATGCTGTTGGGCAGGGACGGTGCCTTATTCATCTTCTGTCGCCCAGTGCTTCACCCAGCGTCCGTAATAGTTAATGGGTATTAAATATTTACCATCATGCACCGTGCTAAGTGCTCCACATGCCTTATCTAATTTCATCCTCAAACAACTTTGGAAATACGTGCTATTAATAATCTCATTTTACTGATGAGGATTCTAAGTAACATGCCTAAGGTCACACAGCTATTTAGTGAGGGCCCTGGGGATGGAATTCACAACTCTCTGACCACAGAGCCCTTGTTCATATCTGTTGGACTAAGTGGAGAAGGGCCCTGAATTCCATGCTAAGGAGCTTGAACTTTACACCATGGGCAACAGGGAGACACTGGAAGGTTGTAAACAGGGAGAGACGGGTCAGGTTAGGGCTTTGAAAAGACCGCTTTGACAGCAGTGGGACGATATTTTAGAGTTGATGACATTTGAGCAGGAGGCCATTTTTCTGGCAAATCCCAATTCCTCCTTTAAGTCTTGCTTTATCTCTTAGAGCAAGACTTATATGCAGGGTACATCATGCAAAATGCTGGACTGGATGAAGCATAAGCTGGAATCGAGACTGCAGGGAGAAATATCAATAACCTCAGATATGCAGATAACACCACCCTTATGGCAGAAAGCAAAGAGGCACTGAAGAACCTCTTGATGAAAGTGAAAGAGGAGAATGAAAAAGCTGGCTTAAAACTCAACATTCAGAAAACAAAGATCATAGCATTGGGTCCCATCACTTCACGGCAAATAGATGGGGAGACACTGGAAACAGTGACAGACTTTATTTTCTTGGGCTCCAAAATCACTGCAGATGGTGACCGCAGCCATGAAATTAAAAGATGCTTGCTCCTTGGAAGAAAAGCTATGACCGACTCAGCATATTAAAAAGCAGAGACATTATTTTGCTGACAAAAGTCTAGTCAAAGCTATGGTTTTTCCAGTAGTCACGTATGGATGTGAGAGTTGGACCATAAAGAAAGCTGAGTGTCAAAGAATTGATCCTTTTGGTGTTGGAGAAGACTCTTAAGAGTCCCTTGGACAGCAAGGAGACCAAATCAGTCAATCCTAAAGGAAATCAGTCCTGAATATTCATTGGAAGGACTGATGCTGAAGCTGAAGTTCCAATACTTTGACCACTTGATGTGAAGAACTGACTCCCTGGAAAAGACCCTGATGCTGGGAAAGACTGAAGGCAGGAGGAGAAGGGGAAGACAGAGGATGAGATGGTTGGATGGCATCACTGACTCGATGGACATGAGTTTGAGCGAGCTCCGGGAGTTGGCGATGGACAGGGAAGCCTGGCGTGCTGCAATCATGGAGTCTCAGAGTCATATAGGACTGAGCAGCTGAACTAAGTTGATTTCTTAGGGCAAGACATGGCGGGGAATGCCAAGGAAGGGGTGCGGTGACAGGAAAGGGAGACTAGTGGTAGAACACTAAGCTCTGGGGAAAGGCCTCTCCTCCAGGGGAAGGAAGAAAGCAGGCAGTTCCCCCTCTCCATTTCCAAGCTGCCAAGGCCCCTTCGGGGCTTCTAGTCAGGAAGCCAAAAGCACTAGGCCCTACACACTGCCCCATTGTGCACCTGCCTCCTGGGGGAACGCAGCCAAAGGTAAGGTGGTGTTGCAACAAAGATCAGCTGCTGCGGGCAGCAGTGGAGGAGGCCTAGTCCCTTCTCTGGGCAGCTCATTATATCACTGGCTTTTCTAGCAAGTGGGGTGGGGAGTTACAGGAAATGGCCTGGGGCATCAGATAAGCTGAAGAAAGAGGCCAAGTAGCTGGAAGGACGGAACAGGTGGAGCTTCCCCCACCTGCTAAGAGGAGCCAGAGAGAGGACCAAGCCTGCTTGAGGCAGTCTTTGGGCTGAGAGAGGTCCCCTAGAGTCCCAAGATGCTGCTCTGCGTCACCTTGCTTCTCCTCCTGGGGCTGTCTGCATGCACTGTGGCAGGTGACAAGGAACAGGCAGTCGATGCTGAAGTAGACTCCTGGGTGGCTGTGACCCTGGAGGTAGGTACCGTTGGGGAGAGCAGGGCATGATAGCAAGACAGCAGGTTGCACACTGCACGGTAGGGTGTCTGCCTCCCCTCTCTGGGCACGTTCAAGGCTGTTGCCCCTGGCCTGATAGATCTCCAAAGAGATGCAAGCATATTTTGTTGTTGTTCAGTCGCTCAGTCCTGTCCGACTCTTTATGACCCCAGGGACTGCAGCATGTCGGGTTTCCCTGTCCTTCACCATCTCCCAGAGCTCGCTCAAACTCATGTCCATCGAGTCGGTGATGCCATCCAAGAAATAGCTCAGCTGGAATTCCATCACCTCCACTAGCTTTGTTCATAGTGATGCTTCCTAAGACCCACTGGACTTCTCATTGCAGGATGTCTGGCTCTAGGTGAGTGATCACACCATCATGGTTACCGGGTCATTAAGATTTCTTTTGTATAGTTCTTTTGTTTATTCTTACCACCTCTTCCTAATATCTTCTTCTTCTGTTAGGTCCATACCTGTTTCTGTCCTTTATTTTGCCCATCTTTGTGTGAAATGTTCCCTTGGTATCTCTGATTTTCTTGAAAAGATGTCTAGTCTTTCCCATTCTATTGTTTTTGTCTATTTGCATTGATTACTTAAGAAGGCTTTCTTATCTCTCCTTGCTAGTCTCTGGTCTCTGCATTCAGGATATATTTTTCCTTTTCTCCTTTGCCCTTTGCTTCTCTTCTTTTCTCGGCTATTTGTAAGGCCTCCTCAGACAACTGTTTTGCCTTTTTTTTTTTTTTTGCATTTCTTTTTCTTGGGGATGGTTTTGATCACCGCCTCCTATACAATGTGAACCTTCATTCATAGTTCTTCAGGCACTCTCTCAGATCTAATCCCTTGAATCTATTTGTCACTTCGTAAGGGATTTGATTTATCTCATACCTGAATGGCCTAGTGATATATGGAATTAACAGTATGTGTGTTCATGCTTCATTTAACAAACTTATTTAACATAGACATGTTCCTGACACTGTCCTAAATGCCTCATAAATATTAACCCATTTAATCCTCATATCCACCTTGTGGGAAAGGCACCATTTCTATCCCCATATCACAGATAGGGAAACTGAAACATAGAAAGGTCAAGCGGTTCGTCCAATATTACACAGTGTCAAAAGCACAACTGTACACCTTGCCCAATGTCTTATTCTGTGTATCTGTGCCTCGGAGGACATTGTCCAGCACATCCTTTCAAGGGGGTCAACTTGGAGTGGGATCACTGTTTTGTCTCACGTGTAGAAACGTATTCCCTGACGAGTAACGGTTTGATTGTCAGCCTCTCCTGCTAAGCTGACCTGAGGGCCGTCACTGGGAAGAAATCTCACAGCTAGAGACACAGTGTCTGGCTGAGAGACAGAGATCCTGGCCTCGGAGGGTCCCATCAGACAGGGGACGGGGCCAGCGGACTAGAGACACACAGGCTCGGAGGGTCCCATCAGACAGGGGAGACAGAGATCCTGGCCTCGGAGGGTCCCATCAGACAGGGGAGACAGAGATCCTGGCCTCGGAGGGTCCCATCAGACGGGGGAGACAGAGATCCTGGCCTCGGAGGGTCCCATCAGACGGGGGAGACAGAGATCCTGGCCTCGGAGGGTCCCATCAGACAGGGGAGACAGAGATCCTGGCCTCGGAGGGTCCCATCAGACGGGGGACGGGGCCAGCGGACTAGAGACACACAGGCGAAGTGCTCGGGGAAAGCCCCCGGGAGGGCAGACGGGACAGGGCTGGGCCCGCTGCCCCTAGTCCGGGGCCGGTGGGGACACTGGGGCTGCAGGCCGAGCCATCAAGGAGCAGCCGTGCCTGCTGGCTTTCCTTCTCGTGGGCTTCCTTCCTGGGTTGTCTGAATTTCCGTGGAAGTGTGTGCCTTTGAGAAGACAGCAGGCTGAGGAAGTGAAGGTTCAAGTCTCAGCTTCTCCCCTGACTCTGTGTGACCTAGGGACATCAGTTTCCTCACTTGTAAAATGAGAGAGGGGGGAAAAGCCCCCAAGGTTTTTTTCCAGCTCTGACATGGAGTCTGTGCCCATCAAGGGACGTGGCCCAGGCTCTGGGAAGCTGTGTAATAGGGACCAGTCTACACAGTTACGTGGGAAACATGGATTTCAACCAGTGCCTCGTGGGGCTTTCCACGCTGCAGCTGCATCTGAGGCTTCTTGGCTCACTCTCGTTTCACATCCCTCTACTTCCCAAGACACAGAATTTGGCATAGAGGAACCACCTCATCTGAATGAGGACTGATGCCTCTGTTAGGGATGATCTGATTTTCTCCCTTGCTCTCAGGACTCCTGGTTAGCCCTGGAGCTGGGGATTTGAGTTAAAGGGGTAAGAAGGGCTTCTGGTCAGGACAAGAGTCCTTCCTGAGTAAAAGATGCCTCCCAATGGGCCCCAGAAACCTGATGGGTGGGAGAAAAGAAAACAAACAAACAAACATTCTGTCCAGCTTGCATTTGAAGACTGCCTTTTACCAAGGCAAAGTGCTTTTCATAAGCTTTTCAGAAATGGGTCCAAATCTCCAAAGACACTTTTCTGGTTCCTGGCCAGGCTAGATGACTCCAGCCTGAGACAGCTGCCCCAGCCATTGATGTCCTGGAGAAGAGACAGACTGGAAGTGACTGAATTAGTCCAAGGCTTAGAAAACAATCCACTCCTGATCCCAAAAGTTGGGATAAGCTGGGAGAGCTGAGGGGGTTTCCACTTCACCCCAGCCAGGTCCCTGCTTGTCCCTAAGCTTCAGGGCTGCCCCTGGGGAAACTGGGAATAGAAGAGCCCGTGACCCAACCCCAGCTGCCAGCCTCCACGCAGGCAGCTTGTGTTACTCTAGGGCTCTGGTCACCTGTCTCACCCTTCCTGGAAAAGGAAACCCCATCTTCTTCCCTATTCCCAGACTATCAGAGAAAGGGCCTCTCATTCACCATCCTGCATCCCATACATGCTGAGCTCCTGTGTGTACCAGGCGCTATGCCAGGTATTGGGGATACAAAGACATGAAGATGGTCTAATGACTGTCACCCACTATCACTTTCTCTACTAGCAAACATCTCTCAGTCTCAGCAGAGCCAAGCAGGCCCTTCATCAGAGGCTCCAGTAAAGGCCAGGGAAGGAGAGGCCTTTGGCCAAGGTCATAAAGGTTAGAGGAGAAATGAGAACTTAAATCTATAGTCCTTGGTCCAGAACTTTTACCCCACCAGCTCAAGGATGAAGATGTCTTTGCCTGAGAGAGTGGCCTCCGCCCCAGGCCACATGCCCTGAGAGGCCCAGGTTAAACCCAGGACAATGAGGGCAGTGCCAGAGGAAGACAGAAGGGCAGCAGTCTAGAGTTCAGACTGAGTTTGGATTCTGACTCTACCATCCTGGATGACCTTGGACAAGTCACCTAATCTCCACAAACCTGTGTCCCCATCTGTAGATGGATATTTCACATGATGGTTGTGAAGCATAAATGAGATTATGCCTGGAGTGTCTGAGCCTTTGAGTTAGATGACCTGGGTTTGAGTCTGGCTTCGTCTCACATCCTGACTGGTAATCACTCTGAGCCTTAGTTTCCCTCTGTAAAATGGAGACCCAAATAGTACTTTCTTTATGTGGTTTTGGTAAGGATTGAGTTAATATATGAAAGTGCTTAGGAACACTTTAGCCATTTATTACTGCTGTTTATTATTATTTGCAGTATTGTATAAAATGTGAGGAGATCAATGCTAGCAGAGAGCATGGGTTATTGAGATTGTTATTGTTCAGACTATTATTATTTGCAGTATTGTATAGAATGTGAGGAGATCAGTGCCAGCACAGAGCATGGGTTATTGAGATTGTTATTGTTCAGACTATTATTTGCAGTATTGTATAGAATGTGAGGAGATTAGTGCCAGCACAGAGCATGGGTTATTGAGATTGTTATTGTTCAGACTTTCTTGTTGTCAGCCTCCCCTTAACTCTAAGGAACTCTCTGCTTCTTCAGGAAGATGTCATCCCCAGCATCCTGCTTCAGCTCCGGGACGTGAAGAAGGGGAAAGCGAGCCAGTTCTTTGGGCTAATGGGGAAGCAGGTAGGAGGTGAGTGACAGATGTGGGCAGATGCCCAGGGAGGAAGGCTTCTTGGTGGGTTCTGTTACCCCAAACAGAGGCCCTAACTTAAAGCCCAGGACTCAGCATCCCTTACTCCAGTCCAGTAGTGGTCACTTATGCCATGGAATGGGATACAGTGTCCATACCAACTGTTGTCCAAATCAGGACATTTCAGAATGTTAATTATGCCAGGCAACAGGTGCAAACCACTCCCGCATCTGGGGAGTGCAGTGATCCTGAGGGTGGGGACAAATCTTTTGCCCCCTGCTGGTGCCCTTCCTTCAGGACTGTGGAGGTCTATGGAGAGAGGTGGTAGAACCTGAGATCTGCCTCTGACGTGAGTAAAGCCAAAGACTAAGCTTTCTGTGAGATTCTGTTTGGCTCACGTAGAATTATTAAAATGAATCTATGTTCCCTGAGGGCACTCTCATGTGAAATCTGTATCCTGGGAGGACAAAGAGAAAAACGTCTGAACAGAGCACAGTTTTCTTATTGACAACTGAATTTTTAAAAGTGGTTTTGGGGAGGATATGAAAGAACTGGCACTTACATACACTTTAATACACTGTCCATTTGGAGGACATGTTAGCAATATCCATCAAAGTTGGCAACATGCATACCTTCTGACTGATAGGTTCGCTTCAGGAAATCCATCAAATAGAAATGCTATTGCTACATAAGCCCTGAGGTATTTGTGACAAGTAGCAAGAATGTAAAAATAACCTAAAAACTATCAATAGGGGGAGGATAATCAAAATATATTAGACACATCCATGGCCTTTTTTTTTTTTTTGGCTGTCTGAGTCTTGGTTGCAGCACTTGGACTTCGCTAGTTGTAGCATGGGCCTAGTTAGTTACCCTGTACCATGTGGGATCTTAGTTCCCCAACCAGGGATCGACCCTGAGTCCCCTGGATTGGAAGGTGAATTCTTAACCACTGGACCACCAGGGAAGTCTGGCACATCCATAGCCTTTGTGGCCATCGAAATGGGTGAGGCAGATCTGTGGAAAGATAGAGAAATATTTCCAAGATATTGGCTAAGTGGAAAAAGCAAGTTATGTAACAATACATAAGATAGGAGCCTACATGTTTAAAAAAATCACTGCATACTTACACACACACACATGAAAACATAGGGAGAGTTCCAGAAGGATAACTATCAAACTGTCACCAGTGTTTTACATCTAGAGTAAGAGTGAAGGTGAGGGAGAGCAAAAGTTAAGGGGGGTTTTTACTACACTAACCTCTACCTTACCATTTCATAGCGGGCATTTATTCAGAAACTGCTTTTGTAACTTTAAAAAATACATTTAAAAATGGAGAAAATCTTCCTGCTACATGCACCATAAAATAAAATAGAGAAAATTAACTTGTGACCAAACTTTGGCCTCAGTTTCTTCTACAAAATGGGTTTTGGACTGGGCCATTTCAGAGGTCTCTTTCAAATCCAGAAACCCAGGAAGCAGGAGGCGGGGGTATACGGGAAATATTTACTGAACATTGTGCTCACTTGTGATTAAATCTCATAATATCCCCTTTATCACCAGCAGGGAGACTAAGGTTCACATAGGCTACTTTCCCAAGGATGCCTGACTAGCACCAGGCAAAGACTGCACAGTATGCACACTCCCCACTACCCTAAACCGCCTCCTACCCAGAGTGTACCTTGTGTGGCCGTTACACCAGGACAACAGGGGGTGACCGGAGTCCCCAAGGACCCACCAAAGGCATGGGTCCCGAAGAACCATGAGCCGTCTCATCTCACCGGGCCCCCAGGGAAGCAGTACAACCCTCATTTCTTCTCTTTCCCCCAGGAACACCTCCCATCCAGTCAGAGGGAACAGGTAAGTGTTGTCCACACCTTTCCCCCACAGGCTCCCTGGAGAAGACTGAGTTGTCAGGGAGGTGGAGGAGATGCTCTGGCCAGGGTGCACAGGCTGGCATTGTTGAGGGTGGGGTCAGAGTGGTTTGCCTGCATGCTAGGCTTCCTGGTTGTTTCCTTGGAGAGGTGGTCTGTGTGTGCCTAGGGAGCAGCTGCAAGGATGAGATGGCGATGAATCCAGCTTTGCCAAAGGTTCAGAATTACCGGGGTTGAAGAAACCATCAATCCAGAAGGACCTTAAAACTGAAAACCCTAACTCTGTCTTCATGGCCTGGGCATGGCACCCTCCTTGGCATACTGCCCTACACTGTTCTGCTGGGCCACATGGCTGGTGTCCTCAGAGTAAAAGCCACCCCACCGGCAGGTAAAAGTCTGCCATCTCCTCTGTCCCCAGTTTCTATGAGAGGCACTCGTGAGGCATTTGTGGAAGGAAGGGCAGAAGGGAGGGAAAATGGAAGAGAAAGAGGAAGGAGTCAATGAATGAAGAACCTCAGTTCCTGGAGAAACTACTCTCCTCATCAGTCCCCAGCTCTGCTCCTGTCTTTCTTGGTTCCCAAGGCAGTCTTCCTCTGCTTCACTTTCTTTCTTCTCTGTCTCTTCATCTCCAGGGTACCAGCGAGGACCAGTGGTCCAGGGGCAAGGAGGAGCAACTACAGAAGGTGGGTGATGGCTTCTCCACCAGCACACACCGGCACGTTCTGCTCCCTGCTCAGGGCCAGCTGAAGCCACAGAGGATGGTGTGTGGTTCTCCAGGCCCTGGATCATTCCCCTTATTCCCTAATTGTTACAGAATCTTAGGCATTTTCTGTCTTCAACAACCTAAATTAAGGGAATATCACTCTGGGAGGGGTTATCAGGGACACCTTCTGGCCTGGGCCACAATCACAAAGGCGTTCAAGGGGGATGCTCAATAAATAAACAAGAAGGTAAGTGAATCAGTAGATAAGTGACTGGGGCTGGGGAGATTCAGAGCTCAAGCTAGTAAGCTCAAGAAAAGGCATGGGGTGACACAGCTGAGCAGACACCAAGCTCGTCTGCTTCATTAATCCTGACTCTCCCCCCAGAGCTGCAGACCTGTGGGCCCCTCTCTAGCTCCCCTGAGAGAACACCTGCGCCTTCCAACAGAGGCTCTTGGGAATCAAGGTGGGAAAGTTCGCTATATTCCCCCGAGTTTTTCCCAAGTGTTTGAGCCATTTCATTCTAAGGGCCATGGAAGTTACCCCAATGCCAACATGGAAATGCACGTGCCTCCATGCAAAGCGTTGGCAGGAACCTTAGAAATGATCGTTCTTCAGGGATGGAAACAATTTGCCCAAAGTCACACTGTGAACTGTTAACAGAGCCAGGACTAAACACTGTCTCCTGCTCTAGTCCGGGCACTTCATGGGGCTCTCAGAGGGCGACTGGAATTTTAAGTGCAGGATTACCACTCCCTTTCTTTAGAGAGGATTAGTGAGGGTTGGCTCATCTACTCTCTAGAGGCATTTATGATTGAAAATTGGAAGCTCTGCCAGATTAACCTGGAATTTGATTGCCCTAAATAACTACAGCCGGAGAAACCTGAATTGGGCAAATGGAGGGCCTTGAGTGGATGACCAAGGAAGGCTTCCAAGGGTGGAGGAGGCAGACAAGGCTCCCCTAACCACTGCTTACGTGCAGCACTCTTCCCAGGCAAAGAGGATGAGAACCATGGGTCAGAGTGAGAGCCCCCACCCATGCCTCCCAGAGGACGAAACCCCTCTCCTTACCTGGACGTGGCAGCCAACCAGCCGACCAGGCCAGCCCTCTGCTCCATGTCTTCTGTGCTCATCGTGCGTCCCTCCCACCACGCTGAACTCACTGGGCTCCTCCCAGGACTCTCGGTCTCAAGCAGCGGTCATGCGTAAATGCAGTCACCTCTGTAAGCTAGCTAATGGCCCCACACACACTCGGACCTCACTGCATAGCAGGATCAGTCCCACTGAGTCCTTCCTACCCCCGCTTCTCCAAATCCTGTGCCCGTGACACAGCAAGGGTTCAATAAACCAATGAAGAGCGGATGATTTCTTCTCTGGTGCAGGGCAGCGGACAGGGATGGCCTGGGCTCAACACCCTGCCCAGGGGCCTGGCATGTCAGCAGCCAGCAGACCTCTTCCAGAGTTGTAAAGGGAAATACTAAATAGCCCTGGTCCCCACCTGAGGTGGGAAAAGCAGGCTTGGGACACAGGTAGCCCTTGCCCACCCACCATCACAACCTCAAGGACCCAAATCCATGTGTCCTTGGACTTGGAGAATCAGGGCCCAGGTCCTTCACCAACTCTCGTGTATGAGGTGGCCCCTCAACTGACCACTCTGTTTTGGGGTCAGAGGCAGCTAGTCATTTGAAGAGCTCTAGAGTAAGGAAAAAGGCCATGCCTCAGGGAGGTCGGGACCACTGTCCTGGCCCAGCTGTGGTCCTGGGAGGTGGCTCACTGTGACAACTCAACGTGAAGAGGAGAGGACTGAAGATTTTATTCCCATGTTTGAAGCTGGAGACATTCAAGCTTTGGCTGAAGCCACTGACCATTCAGTAAGTTCCCTCCTTGGGCTGGCACTTTGCTGGGCCCTCAGGCGGGACTGGGAGCAGGGAGGGAGACTGGAATTTGTCCTTGAAGAACTATGGACCACAGAGGGCAGAGGCAATGCACTCACTCAAGGCAGCCCTTGCTCTCCAACAACTCTTTTCACACCCACCACGTCCCCTCAAGCTGATGTCTGCACAAGCCAGTCTCCTCCCATGCTGGTGAATTCTTACTCAGAGGTCCCAACCCGGCAACTCATTCACTCCCTCCACTGAGTTCCCGCAGCACTTGCACATTCTCCCACTACAGAACTCATATCTGATATAAAATTAACAGTTTATCTCAACAACAGGGTTTGTCAATTACACAGACCACTTCTTAATTGTCTTTACCCCAGTGTCAACAGAAGAGCTCAGAGGTCCTTGGAAAGGGTTTTCACGAAGGATTCACATAGAATGCATGGTCCTCAAATGCGCAGCTCTTGACCTGCAGGCCCACGACTAACTGCTCTCCTTGGCTCAGGGCTACAGAGGGCACTGCCGCACACCCTGCTGTGGGCTAGAAACCTGGAGTGACTCCCCATCCCTCACTGCCCCCTCTAGTTGCTCGTTCTTGCCACTCTCACTACCCTTACTCACAGGAGGTGCTATCTTCCCTGGCCTGGGGGGCATCCGCGCTTCCCACCTTACTGCTCTACATCCCGAGCAGGACTTCTTAATGTGGTGGGCCTGTCCATCCCCTACTGGCCGCAGTTCAGTTTCCTAGGTCAACCTGACATTCTTGTTGGGGCCTTTAAGGCCCTGTGCTCCCTGATTCTCACCCCCCACCCACCCTCAGCCACTACCAGACATTCTCTCAGACCCTTAGGCACACCAGAGGCTCGCCAGCTTTTGTGATCTGTGCTCAGGCTCTCCCTCTCGGCTGCCCACACCCCACTTGGCTAACCCAATCATCGGCAGGTCCCACAACAAAGCAAGCTCCCTTCTCAGTCAGGGCTTCCTGGATAACCAAGCTCGGCTAGTTCTCTCCAGTTATGTTTACCCAACACCTGTCCTTTGTCCTTCAGGGCACTGATCACAATTAGGAATTTAATGCTGATCTTCTCCAGGAGACCAAGTTCTACATCTTTTGTGTACAAATGAATGACTGAATATATTAAGCACGCTAAAAGACAAGTCACCTCCGCAAGTATTATTCTCGATCTGCACTGGAAATCCCAGAGTCAGGATTTGAGGGAAGGTCCTTCACTCCAAGTACATTTGACCCCTAAAATGACTTGGTCTCTGCCACAATTACAGACATGTCTTAGGCAGAAAAATAAGTCTTCACAAGGAATTCCTTTTTAGTTGGGCCATTTCAGTAAGCACCAAAGAAACATCTAAATGTCTGCCCCCATAGCATACTGGTCTCCAGAGAATCCTTCCAGACCATTTTAGGAAACGTTACATTCTGTCTCCTTCTTGGAAAATCCCGAGAGGTTCGGAGATGCCCTGAACTCAAGAAACATATCAGTATGCAACTTCAACTGTGTTTTCCAAGTCTGACCACAGTACCCATTTTACCTGTAATACTTCACTTAGGGGAATGCTGACATGGAGGCTTCCCAAATGAAAACAGGGAGAGACTAGTCCAGCTGTATGTGGAGGCTGTGTAGGGGAATAATAAAAACTACCCAGGTGGAGTCCACTTATGGAAACTTGAAAGCCAAGATAAATGGGAACTTAATCCCAGAATGGGAAGCCACATGAACTCTGGGGGAACTGGAGATCTATTTCTAATAGGATATTCACCCTTCCTGATCCACTTCTCTAAGGTGGTGACTAAGAATTCTAAGGCTAGGCAAGGAAAATAAGAAGCAATTTCTGAGAGGCAATTTGACCGGAAGCTAAGTTATCAACCAGGGTTAAACTGGGTCTGTGGGTACCATCACACGTATAGTGCTTCCCTGGAGTTACACAAGGTGGAGGTCCTCCTCTGGGGACATCTGGTTTCCAATAACAGGCAATCATTTACCAGAATAAAACTACAAGGCCCAACTGTGAAGGCAGGCAGGTGAGGTTCCTGCCTTTTCACCAGAGCTTTCTCAAACCAGCTTATTTATTAACCCAAGTTCAGAAATGACTTCCAAGTCTGTCTCCTAAACCGTATACAAATGTGTGCATATCTGCATGTATGTACACTTTTAAAAAACCCAATGCTTTTACTGGATTCTCAAAAGGTCAGAAGTAAAAAGGTCCTTTTCTCTCAAGTCCTGTTTTCACTTACATACTGCTATGTATCTGTATGTATATGTAATCCTAAAATAGTCAATGGTTTAAAATACTGCCAGGGACTTCCTTGGCAGTCCAATTAAGACTATGCAGATCAACTGTAGGGGTCATGAGTTTGATCCCTAGTCAGGGAACTAAGATCCCACATGCCACTCAGCGTGGCCAAAAAAATAAAACAGTACTTCTCATGATTCTCTAGGTTGGCAACCCTCAGCTGGATGATTCTTTAGTTTCAGGTCAGCAGGGTACAGGGTCTGAGTACAGGGTCTGGATTTTTGGCACTTAAACTTCTGGTCTGAAAATGTCAGGTTTCCAACAGCAAAAGCAGAAACAGCTAAAATATCACTTCTGGCACCTTGATTAGTGAGAAGGCCAGCCCACACCCTGAAGGAAAATTAGCTCTTACTGGAAGGAATGGCACTCACACACAGAGGTGGGATTGCTGGTGACCATTTCTGGAGGTGATCTGCCACACCTTTTTTTTTGAGATAAGGGTGCAGATTTCTAAAAACTTTGCGTATGATTGAATAAAACGTGAGTGGTTTCCAAAACATGTACCAAGTTAAGAAACACTGGTTTTGTGAATGGACATGACTTGTCCACGGTAAAGATGCTCTCACACAGAACATCCAGGGGGAGCCGCGGAGCCAAAGCTGTGCAACAACACAGGTTCCTTTCTCCACTCGGGCACAAATCAACAGACCCCAAACCCCTGAACAGTGGTAGCATCTACAGGTATCACCTAAGACAGAAGAGACAAACTGCTATTTCAGCACAAGGGACATTTTTCACCACTGGGCAGTCCTTTTTTACTCCCCTTCTTAGTGACAGTCATTGGCATTTTGTTGAAGATACCACAAAGGAAGTGGGCAATTAAACTGCCCTCATCAGCAGGAGACAGTCTAGGAGATGCAGTCATAAAGTTTGTAGCAGAGAGTGCTGGAGTAAAACCAGCGGTCCAATTCTATAACTCCATGATCCCAATGAAGAGCAAAAAGCAGTTTTTAGAACTCCTAATATACATTATATTTATCAAAGTTTCACCCTATTCTCTGAACATGCAACTCTATACAGCACTGTGTATACAAGTGCATCTGTGAAACCATGGAAAGGCAGCATGTTAACCTTCAGTAAGGATTTCTCTTTGGTCATCACTGGACCTCACTTAATGGGACCTGTCACCTGGGCCTGCACAAACCGTGCACAGGCCAAGGGCTGAGTGAAGGCTGGCAGGTGGGGCTCCCATCTACCTTTTCACTGGAGCTTTCTCAAACCCTCAATCTCCTGAACTGTAGACAAGTGTGTGCATATTTGCACTTCTGTATACTTTCTTTTAAAAGACCCAATACTTTTATTAGATTTTCAAAAGGTTAGAAGTAAAATGGGTAAGGATCACCACGGAGAGCAACACTGCTTGATCCCAGTACCTGGGATCATAAAAACCACGCTCCTTCAATGTTTGGCATATCAACTGCTCTTCAAAGGAGAAAAAGGCAGATGTGTTTATGCCTAGTTACTAATATACTTCCAAAAAACTGCTTTCCACTCATTTCATATTCCAGAAGGAACGCATGATGGAAGCAAGCTGTGTTATTTTTTTATACTGGCTTCACATGAACTCCATTAGAGGCCATTCCTAACCCCAGTCAGGCAACCCGCCCAGAACCACAGGGATAAACCAAAGCTCAGGTCATGTCAAGAGAATCATCTTGCCATATAAAGGGCACACCATATTCTTAAAAACTACTTAATGTGACTCACTGTTCCCCCTTGTGAGAAACAGGAAAGCAGGCACCGAGGCATCAGATGACTCACATTAGTTTTGTCAGAAGCATGGGATCTGGACTCAAGAGAAGCAGCGCTCTCATTCTGTTCCTATAACCCAGCAGTAAGACTTCTGAGCCTCAAATTTTCTTCTGTGGAAGAGGGCTACAATATTTACCTTACAGTGATGATGTGGTAAGGACTGAAGGAAACCACAAAAGTAAAGGGACAGTGCTTACTAACAGTTCATTCCTAAATCAGAAGCAGAACCAGAATGAGGCACATCTCTGTATCCTGGTTTAGGTCTCTGACCTACAAATGCTGCCTGCAAGAGTAACTAAACTCAATTCTTTCATTTTAAAGTTTCACCAGTCTTGTCATTTTTCTGGCAATGGAAGCCACTAGAAGCATGGGGGACTGTGGCTGAAGCAAAGAAAACTAACTAGAAGGGAGAAGGTAAATCATTAGGTTATCAAAAAGCCAAGAAAGCAAATGGCAGAGGGGAGGGTCAAACAAAGCAGTGTTAAAGTACCCAGCAGTGCTGAGCAGAAAAGAAGCAACCAGCACATGCTGAGGCTTTCTTCCTCTAGAAATGGTTGGTGCTTCCACTTATGGAGTCTCAGAGATGCAGGAATGACTCGAGACTTTTGCTCTTCTAGTGAAGGAGCCTAAGAAGCTAAACTTCTTTTGTGCAGGTACCAAAGGAGTCAGGGGGAACAGTGTGACTCAAACCAGCCAAGGAAGTGAACGGCCAGTTCCCATCCCGTAAGGATTTAAAGCAAAGAAGCCTTCCTTCGATTTCTAGGTGAGGAAAGAAGGATGACAGTCACCATAGACCTGTGACCTGCACTGTCTGTCCACCACCGTGGTCCACGTTACCTTCCTCAATTCTTCAAAACGGGAGACGGCAGAGTTTCCCTTTGACGCAAACACCTAGAAGAGGGAAATCGGGGCACACGTTTCTCTGAGATGTGTGTAAGAATGGTCTTCTGTAAGTCTGAGTTTTTCTCCTCCCTTTTCCTACCCTAGTAGGTGATACGTAGGACTCTAACTTTACCAAGGAAGACACTTCAGTTTTTCTGCCAGGAGAGGTTCTCACCATGCTAGCCAGAGGGGGCAAATTCACTCCAACAAATATAATTTCCACCCCTCTCCTCTCTACCAAAAGTGCCCGGTCTGCCGTTTCTCACACTAGGTAAACGCTACAGGGAAGTGCAGCTACTTTCAGAAATCACCTCAACCTGAGAGAGACAGTGATTATTAGAGATGGCATTGCTTACTACTGGCAAGTAAGCCTGGAGGTAAAAGAGGACACGTCTGTTCCCACTTCCCACAGCTATACCACCTGGCCTTACCTCCTGGCTGGGTCTTCGAATGGGTAACAGAAACTACTCACAGCTACGCATACCTGTTAGCTGGAACCAGAGTGTGGCACACAGAATTTACTCCATCAACTAGACAAGCTCAGAGTTAAGCACTCCCTCCAGATAGCCTGCATCAGAGGAAAAAACAACTTTCCCCACCCACAAATCCTGTCCCTGAACAGTCAGTTTACTGCTTAGAAAATAAACCCCAAGTGCATTTCTTATTAGTGGTAGGCCAGCGGCACCATGTCATACTCAAATAAGAGTTCCTGAGTGAAACAAATTTCAGCAGAGAACATGCTTTATTGAAGAGTAGATATAGAACAGCACATTCTACCACATTTGGGGAAGGGTTAGCTTCTGTAAAAGGCCTTTACCCCTTAAGAAAACCCCCAGTGAAATTGCTTTTGGGTAAATTTTAACAGTGACACTGAAACTGGCAGGGAGCTGCCACTGAACATGCTTAAAGTTAGCTCCCCCCAACCCACAGTGAATACAAGCAGTGGACAAAGAGGACAAGAGAAAGGCACACATGACCAGAGTTGGGACTGTGGTGAGGGCTCCACATGAAGACCGCGGTGTTGCAGGAGGCCAAGTTGGGAAGGGTGACAGGTCATACATCAAAAGCTGCCCCAAGATAGCAGGTTATAATGGGCTAGAGAGAAATTAGAGGGAGCATCTTTTCCTTCACTTAAACAACACCAAAAATAGAGGAGACCAGAAAATGGGGGGATGGTGGTAAATCCCAAAAAGGAAATGGAGTTCTTGGAAGGGCATAAGCACTTTAGTCCTTAGAGGGAGGGTGAGGCACTGTTGAAAAGAAAAGCAAACCTTGGCAGGGGTGACCATTCTGCCTTGCTGAGTCATGGGCTGAGATACGGAAGTCATTCTCAATCACTTCTCCAAGGATGTTCAGACAAAAGCAATGCAACTTATGTGCAACTTAGGTGTGCAATATCAGACCAGTACTGGTGAAAGGTTTCTGTAATATAATTAACCGGTTATCATGCAGCATGAAAGGGAGAACTGGAAATTATTTTGGCACCTGCAAAAGTAAAAAGAGGCAGGGAGTAAAGAGAAGAAAACATTTACTACTGGGCACTTTCTCGTGAGGCAAAAAGTAGTATTTCATTCCCTTTCACCAAGATGTTGCCCACTGCCCACAGGTGAACTCAAATCCAAATAGAGAATCACCACCTCTCAATTCTTTTCTCCATCTCATTTAGATCATATGCTGTAACCAAGACTAATCCCTGCAAGAGTCTTCAGAAGTATTTGGCTCTGGTCAGCCTGATACTGATTAAAAACAGGTCTTTCAGTAAAAATGGAGGAAATAACTTAAAGTGAGATGAAATCCAAAGGGAAGGGACCCCTCCCAACACACACTCAGAAGTGTCACCTCTTCCCTGCCCCTCCAAAAACACATGTAAGGAATAACTGGAAAGGTCCTGGTGGCAGTAACCGTACTTGGTGGTCTGGTGACCAGGTGGCAAGAAGCACTATTACAAAGTTTAGAAGACACGACACAACCTCATGGGGCCAGAGGAGAGAACCAGTGACTGGACAGGTACAGTACCAAAACAGAACACCTTGGGTCAGTGCTACAAGGGATCTGCACTCAAGTGTGATAGAGACCCCATCCAGGCAACCTCACTGAGGCCGAAACAACAGTTCCTCAGAACCAGCGTCTGCAGTGTACACGAAGGTCGGAGCCAGGACAGTCCTGAGGGGGATGGCCTTCCCAAAGGATACTGTACTTGCCAATCACAAGAGCAACAGAAATGACAGACAGATCCCTAGGGTACGGATTCCTACTGCTGGGGTTCGCTGGCTCGGAGTAACTGGTCACTTTAAGTGCCCTTGGGAGGGGTCCATTTTAAACAGCTTGGATCCATGGTTTTATTGGAGTTGGATCTTTTGGCCTCTTTGGCTATCCACTCATCAATGAGATCCTGAGAGAAAATAATGGGAAAAAATTATTATATGCATTCAACTAAAACATCTTTATATGTGGATTCCAAAATGACTGTTAGCAAAGAAGAAATCACCAAAGGTTTCATAATATACTAAGGTGTGAGACAGGTATAAAAAAAGTTCTTCTGATTTACCTAATGTTCTCCTACCTAATCCATTTCTTCCTATTATGCCCTCAGCAAGACCTGAAAATCATTACCCATCTTCCCTTATTAAATGTTGTGCATACGTGCTGAGTCACTTCAGTCGTGCCCGACTCTATGCTACCCTGCCAGGCTTCCCTGTTCATGGGATTCTCCAGACAAGAACACTAGAGTGGGTTGCCATGGCCCCTCCAGAGTAAATGTTGTAAGTCAACTGAAAAAAAAAATTTAAACTGACATTAGTCAGGGCTATGGTTTTTCCAGTGGTCATGTATGGATGTGAGAGTTGGACTGTGAAGAAAGCTGAGCGCTGAAGAATTTATGCTTCTGAACTGTGGTGTTGGAGAAGACTCCTGAGAGTCTCTTGGACAGCAAGGAGATCCAACCAGTCCATTCTAAAGGAGATCAACCCTGGGATTTCTTTGGAAGGAATGATGCTAAAGCTGAAACTCCAATACTTTGGCCACCTCATGCGAGGAGTTGACTCACTGGAAAAGATTCTGCTGCTGGGAGAGATTGGGGGCAGGAGGAAAAGGGGACGACAGAGGATGAGATGGCTGGATGGCATCATCGACTCGATGGACGTGAGTTTGAGTGAACTCAGGAGTTGGTGATGGGCAGGGAGGCCTGGAGTGCCTGTCATGGGGCTGCAAAGAGTCGGACACGACTGAGTGACTGAACTGAACTGAACTGAAATGGAATTTGTTAAAGGAATTTAAAACCACTTCTACAGGCCCTGGAGGTTATGGAGAGTCTCCTCCACAGATGGGCACTCTTCTCTGACGTAAGAAAATCATCAAAGGACAGAAGTACAGCAGTGCAACATAAGGCTGCTTAACTGGAGCTGTTGAGGCTTCTGTCATCCAAGTGTGAGACAGGAACTTACCAGAAGCTTCTGATAAGGGTACAGTCGGAGACAAGCCCAACAATGAGACCAAGGAAAAGCTGCATGGAGTCAGACTCTTTAAAAAGGGAAGGTTACCTTTAAGGTGTGAAGGCTCCACTTTGCTAGGCCTCAAGGGACATAAAGCAATGAGTAAAAGGCTAACAGACACTTTACCTGTCTTTTCAAAACTAGGTGTTTTCCTTTCCAATATTTGAGCATCTGAAGGGCTTGCAGAGTGCTGACAATGTCCACAGGATTCACAGCTGTCTCCTGGCTAATTTCTGAAACAGAAGAGCTACTTGCTCAAAATGCAGACCTCCCCACCCCCTCACCAAGGACCCCTTTCCTTTGAAGGAAATCTACACAGACTCCAAATGTTTGGAATCTTTGCTACTTGACCCAAGCTGTCCACAAGTTTATAAAGTATTCATTTGACCACTTAAAATAACTACAAAAGAGGGGCAGTACAGCAGGAAACCACTTTGGCTCCTATAGAAATTGAAGTCAAAGAAGAAACTAAATTATTTCACTCTCGCATAAATATTCTGGGATGTTAGAAGTTCCTGTGTGTGCCAAATGACTTGAAGTTTTTCTTTTTTCTTGCTTTTGTTGAGAATTTTGTGAAATAAAGTGTTAACAACCTAAAATTTGAGAAACCAAACCAGATAACCAGCCCTAGGGCCAAATGCTCTGGAATCCTTAGGCACTTTAGTGAGTGGTCCACATCAGTGAGCCTTCCACTCTCATATTCAGATGCAACACAGAATGTGGCATTATCTTCGCTGATTACAATACACGAACAGGGCCAAGTCAGAATATTCAGAGGAGCAAATATCTTAGGTAACATTCTCTAAGAGCAAAAACCAACCTTTGATAGAAATCTCTTTGCCTTGGAAATTATGCAGGTAACGAAGAAGCACTTCTTTCCAGTAACTGCGATAGCTTATGAGCCCCAGATCTGAGAGTGGACGTTCTGGGGAGCCAACTTTTTCTTCCACTTTGGAAAGCAAATAACCTGCCAGAGAACAATGCAGATACTGTATCTCATCCTAATAAGAACAGCGTACCAAAATGGATAAAGCTTTAAGGAGTAGAGTCTGCTTGGCAATATTCATCAGGGTCCAGTCATTTAATGCAATGCTATGTATTAGCTGTAGTACACCTGGCTGGCTTTGTACAAACAAAAGGGGACGAATGTGTTTTCACATTTACTTATATTAGACATTTAATATAAAAGCCTTCTAGTGGAAGCCTGCACTAGAAACTTATTAATATTAATAGTTATCTGTAGGTATGCATTAACAACAAAGTAGATGAGGAATTCCCTAGCAGTTCAGTGATTAAGACTCAGCACTTTCACTGCCTGGGGCCCAGGTCTGATGCCTGGCCAAGGGTCTAAGATCCCACAAGCCAAAAAAGAGAACAGAGTAGATGGAAACAGATTTGAAAGCTATTTCACTATATAGCTTTCAAGCTTTTTCAGATTTTTGCACTTTATGGATTATCTCAGAACTTGTCTGGTGGTGTGGTGGACAAGAATCCTCCTGCCAATGCAGGGGACAAGGGTTCAATCCCAGGTCCAGGAAGATTCTACCTGCTTCGGAGCAACTAAGCCTGTGCACCGCAACTGACGAGCCTGCACCGTTAGAGCCCGAAAGCCAAAAGCGCTGAGCCTGAGTGCCTAGAGCCTGCGCTTCCTAATAAGAGAGGCCACCGGAACGTGAAGTCTGAACACCGCACCAAAGGGCAGCCCCGCTCGCTGAAGCTAGGGAGAGCCCAGGCAGAGCAACAAAGCCCCAATGCAGCCAAAAATAAAATAATTAAAAAAGAATTTTTTTTTAAGTAACCCTAAAAATTCTTAAAAGGAAAAAAAGAATGGATTATCTCAGTAGTGCCTATGAAATATTGGTGGTGGGCAGCAGACGGGAATAGACATGATCTGAATTTCACAAAGTCTCCAGTTTTAACAGCTAAACATCTAACTTTCAACACCAGGGGGATGCAGTCAGCAAACTCATACTTCAGGAAACTAAAACTACTGGATAACCAACTTAAATAAACAGCAAAGAAAAAAGAGATGGAGCGGAAACCTCTAAACTAAAAACTGATTTATAAGCTACACAGTTCTATCTATATTTGAGTAAAAACTTTTTTTTTTAAAGAATCAAATCACAAAATAATGAAAATTTGAATAGTGTATTTTATGACATTAAGGAATTTTTTGTTTTGTAGGGCTTTTTTAGGTATAACAGACCTTATACTTTTGGAGATTCCAAAATAACTGAGGGTGGGACTATAGGTAAAACAAGACTGGCCATAAAATGGTAATCATTACAGGCGGGTTTTTATACTATTATGCTACTTTAGTGTATGTTTGAAAATTTCCACAAAGTTTATAAAATAGTTGTTACCTATTCAAAGATACACAATCCCCTCAACTCCATTAGCGGATTATGGCATTTCCTGATTTATCTCTAACCAAGTGGCTAAAAAAAAGGATCAAAAAGCTGATTCTAGGAATTCTAATTTGACCAAAATACATCATGTTACAGTGGACATGGAATAAAATATAGCTGAATCTCATTATTTACAGTAATTATATTCTATAAAATCACAGCAAACACTGAATAAGCTATACTGAACATTGCTCTTGGAGTAAATACAGGGTTAGGTTCCTGTGGGCCCCTCGTCACATTTTCATCAACCAATCAATATATAACCAACTTTATGTGTCTTTATTTAAAGACACCTATTTAATACATCCTGTTGACTTAACACTGAACTAAAAGCCAACAGCACGATCACGAATGCCTTAATAAAAACCTGTCTATAAGACACATTTTCTCTGGAAGGCACATCACAGCCTTCCTAGACAGTACTTCAGCACTGTGCTCAGGGGCTGCTGAAACCAACGGGAATTCCAGTGGCTGGGACTCCACCCTTTCACTGCTGAGGGCCTGGGCTTGATCCCTTGTCAGAGAATTAAGAGCCCACAAGTTACGTGGCATGGCCAAAAAAAAAATGATAAAAGATAAAAATAGCAACAAGAAGCATAAAAATATGAACAACATGGCTCTAAAGGACACCAGCTTAAACAAAGCCAAAATAAGTATCTGTTTGACCTCATCTGGAAACATGTGGTGACTTTTTTTTCACTGCCATGTGCATGTTCTTTGATTTTAGGGTTACAAATAAATTTTACTGAGTAGCCAGATTCTCAAAGACAGCATTCATGATTAGTAAGAGCCAAAGCCTCTATCAGGTACACAAATGCCTTTAGAGAACAACTTACAAAAACTTAACACCCATAAACAAACTTGAAGCTTTACAGATGAATGTGCTATTCATGTCTCACATTAGGATAATACTAAAGAGCTTACTTCACTATCCTTTACATCTCACATATCTATCGTCTATTAGGTACCAACTCAGGATCCTATATTCATCCTAGTGTTCAATGTGTATCAGGCCAACTGACAATGTTCAGGTTTTTTCCACTTACTCACTCAATATGAGTGTAATTCCACTATATGCTAGGAATTGTGAAGACAGACCATAGGACAAAAAGACAACAATACTTCAACAGTCCCTGCTTGTGCAACTTATGACTTGGCTGTTTTACTTACTGAAATCAATGAGCATCTTGCCATAGCCCTGTCTCATGTACTGAGGCATAGTAAGAATACAGGATACATTGTAGTTGAGGAATGAATTCTTTTCCTAAAATCAAGAACAAACAGATGAGAAGATTGGAAGAATATGGGACCAAAGGTGTCTCAGCAGTCCCAGATACAAGCAAGGCTGCTTACAAAATATACTCTAACTAGTCCTGGGGAGTGGCTGTCAGACCTCATAGCTGGTACATCGACACCCTTTATGCTGATGATCCCAGGGTTTCCCTAGCTGAGACCTTCAGTCTCACCTTAAGGGCACTGACTCTAGGATTCTTTTTTAGAGGCAAAGAGCAAGGCAAGAAGGTTTAGAACACTGAATCCAGTCTAGAGTAGCACTCTTTAAATCATATATTGTATGATTCCACTTACGTGAAATGCTCAGAATGTGCAAGCTTAAATAAAGACAGTGGGCCTGGGAACAGAATGAGTGGAAATGATGAGTGACTACTTATGGGTATGGTGTTTCAAATTGGGAGTAACAAAAATTGATAGTGGTGACTGCATGGTGGCTGCACAACTCTGTGACTATACTAAAACCCATGGCATTGTACACTGTAAATGAGTGAATTGTATGGTCTGTGAAAATTATATTTCAATAAAGTTGCTATATTGAAAAGTTATAAGCAAAATCTGGCCTTGAATCTTTAAAAGTGTAGTGGTGTTATCACTGAAGGAGCCCAGCTAGAAAACCAGGCAAAAGGAACATATTTCCTGGTTTTAAGCTAATAACACAGAGGAGAGCAAAGCCAGGAGAGCTGGCTGGCTTGGATGGCAAGATGTGGGCTTGTGGGTTAGTAGGCCGGGTGCTGGCCAGCAACTAATGAGCAGCTTCAACCCACAAGTCCAGAAATGAATAAGCCAAAAGCTTTTCATAAAGACTGCACATTTTCATTAAATAATCTTTGATACGTGGATGTCCACCCCACCCCTTGCCACCCTTTAAGAGAAGGGCAATCATCAATGCCCAGGGAACCGCCTCTGTCAGTGATTTGAGACTTCATACGCCAACATCAACTACCCTGCTCTGGTCATTAGCTTCTTAATCTCCAGATCCCGCTGACCTTGGAAAAATATCCAATCAGGTGACAACCAGTGCTGTCTGCTTCTGTCATAACATAGAACAGAAAGGGTTCCACATCATAATACAATGTCTTGTGGTCCAGAAAAAGCTTGGCCAACAGGCACAGGTTTTGGCAGTAGATCTGGAAGTAAAGAAACAGCATTTATGTGTCGCCAAGTGATTCTTATCAGATAAAGGACTAAAATTAAAGATCACACCATTATTGTTAATGGAGCAGAAACTGTATTTTGGCCAATAGAATAGTTCTATCTTCTTTACAAGCTGGAGATAAATTTCTGAAACTAGTGAAAGTACATTTCCATTCCTTTTTCTGATGTCACCATTTTTACCTTGTTTTTCTTGCCATCTACTTCAAATACAGATATTGAACCTTTGCGATATATCTCATCACCAGGTGGGTGTTTCCACACACACTTAGCCTGTAAAAGAATGGAATTCACATCAGGGAAACAATCCTTCCCAGTAAGACTTGCTGCTCAAAAGGGAAAAGTAACCACAGGTTGAACTGGGTTAGCTGAGATGGACAGTTTGACAAACTGACAGCAAAATGGATTTTTTTCTTTTAGTGGAACAAAAGCTTCTAAATTCACTGCAATATATTTACAGATTTTTATAGCAGTTTGGAACAAGTTTTCTGGATTATTTTCTGGCATTGCTCCAACCTAGGAGATTAAATCTTCTACTATGTAAAAGTAAGATAAATAAAAAATACCCCAGGCTTATTATAAAATGGCTTGTGCCAACAGGAAATTCTTAAGCAGCTTATTTCCAGCAGCTTAAGAGTTGCTAAGTAAAGGTACTCTCACCTTTACCGTAACTTCTCATTACCATCTAAACTATTATGGTCTTCTTTTCAGATGAGAAAACAGACCCAGTGATAAAAACCATACCCCATCTCTAAATGTTCTCTTTCTTGTACTATAATGAAATAGGACATGTCCTTCTGTGGCTTTAGAAAAATAGGCAAGGAAGCCTGGTTGAGCAACAGGAAGATAGGGCTGGGGTGTGGGGTGAGGAGACCACAACTTGGCCACAAGAGGGCACAGGGTACCCCTTTCCTTACTTTATACCATCTAAACTATTATGGTCTTCTTTTCAGATGAGAAAACAGACCCAGTGATAAAAACCATACCCCATCTCTAAATGTTCTCTTTCTTGTACTATAATGAAATAGGACATGTCCTTCTGTGGCTTTAGAAAAATAGGCAAGGAAGCCTGGTTGAGCAACAGGAAGATAGGGCTGGGGTGTGGGGTGAGGAGACCACAACTTGGCCACAAGAGGGCACAGGGTACCCCTTTCCTTACTTTCAAGTGCTCACAGATTTAATGCAGGGAAGCCACTACTGTAAATAGGTGACTTTTTGAAAGGTTTTATGTAAATACTTTAAAAAATATCATTAAAAAGCGTATGTCTTCTCCAATAGTCATGTACAGTTGTGAGAGTTGGGACTATAAAGAAGGCTGCATGCCGAAGAACTGATGGTTTCGAACTGTGGTGCTGGAGAAGACTCTTGAGAGTCCCTTGGACAGCAAGGAGATCAAACCAATCAATGCTAAAGGAAATCAATCCTGAATATTCGTTGGAAGGACTGGCGCTGAAGCTCCAATACTTTGGCCACCTGATGCAAAGAGCCGACTCACTGGAAAAGACCCTGATGCTGGGAAAGAGTGAGGGCAGGAGAAGAGGACAACAGAGGATGAGATGGTTGGATGGCATCACCAACTCAATGGACACATNAGCTCCAATACTTTGGCCACCTGATGCAAAGAGCCGACTCACTGGAAAAGACCCTGATGCTGGGAAAGAGTGAGGGCAGGAGAAGAGGACAACAGAGGATGAGATGGTTGGATGGCATCACCAACTCAATGGACACATGAGTTTGAGCAAACTCTGGGAAAGTGTGACGGACAGGGAAGCCTGGTGTGCTTCAGTCCATGCAGTCACAGGGTCGGACGCGACTGAGGGACTAAACAACAGAAGAGCATATGTATGAATATTTTTTATGAAACTGTATTCTGACTCTTTTGGTCGATAAAGAGTCCTAAGGGCATCCACGGTGGCCCAGGGGTTAACACTCCTCCTGCCGATGCAGGAGACCCACGTGCTGCATGGCAACTAAGCCTACATGCCCAAACTACTGAGCCAGCACTTACGACAGCCCAGGCACCGCAGCTACTGAAGCCTATGCACCTAGAGCCTGCTCCGCAACGAGAAACCACCACAATGAGAAGCCCACACACCACAGTGAAGACCCAGCAGAGCCAAAACTAAAATAATAATTTAAAAAAAGCACGCCCCAATTTGTCACATGTAAGTCCACATATGTATTCAGTAATGAGAGCTCCACCTGTGATTTGTTCCTGTCTCCACCCCTTTACTCATGTTGGCTCTTCCCAACAGTGAGCAAACTAACAACAATTATCTGTTTAGAAACAGAAGCCAAACTGCTAGCCAAATAGGCAAAGAAGCCCATTTCTGTGATTATGCCTAAAGCAACAAGAATCTTCAGAGGTATGAATTAAAATAGGTTTTCTATTTTGTGAAATTTGGTTTTTATAACATATAATACAGGAGATATCATCAAATATTCAGACTGTTTACTTGATCCTCAGACTATATAGGCCCTTTGTTTTCTCTCCCTACTATTTTTTGCCTTTTGGCTACTTCGTTAGTTAGTACCACAAAATAAACAGAAACAGAAAGAAAAACAGTAAGCTGTTCACATCAATAAAAATACCAGTCTCTCACATACCAAACTCTGAATCAGCTTATCTTCATGGTCTACAATCATGGAGCCCAGTCCCCACTTATCACCCACCTGCCCCCTACTCCCAGCATTCTTCCCCACCCAGTCAGTCTAGTGGGAGCCTACTGTGCTGCAGTCTAAAGGGCAGTCTTTAGACTGCAGTCTTAATTGCCAATGGCGGTTCTGGGCCAGAGTGTACTTCAGAGCTGGGAACACAAAAAAGCAGTTTTAGCATCAAACTGGGACAAATACAGTAACAGAAACTATAGGAACGCTGGGCTATAGACACAGCCACAATCACCTGTGACTATGGAAACAAGAAAAAACAGAGGTTTCTTCGTCTTATAGACCAATCTCCACCCCTGCTCCACAGCAGAAATTCAAGACAAGACTTTTCATTCCACAATTAGGAGAAGAAAAATGGCTTAAAACTATAAAGTAAGTAAGGAATACATTTGTAAAAAAAAAAATAAAATGACTCAATTGTTTATTCCTATTCTCACAAGAAGGCTGTTCAGAAACCAGCAAACACTAAACAACTCATGGCAAAGGCTGACCCAAGGACCTATTTTGTTAATTTCATAATTTGTCTTTTTTAAGCAAGAGTTCCTTCAACACACATTTATGGGATATTTATTGCCAAAGCTAGTTGCTAGAGATACAAAGGTGAATCATGTTGTCCCAGTTCTATCTAGTGAAGTCCATCCATTTTTATCCACTGTAGAGAAAGAAAAACTGTGGGCAGAGGTAATTCATACCCCAGGAACAGAGAAGAGCACGCAGCAAGAAAAAGACAAGGAGATGAAAATGACAGCATGTGTTTAACAGCCACGCAGCACCAGCCTTCCCAAAGGCTGTATACTCCAACTCTGATATGTGGCTTTCAATTTCCTGTGCCTTCATTCCATTTCTGTGGACCACTGAGAGGTATTTAGATAGATGTCAAAATCTAGCATCCCCAGGCCGGTAGGTGTCTAATATGCTACTGGAGAAGAGCAACAAAATAGCTCCAGAAGGAATGAAGAGGCTGAGCCAAAGTGGAAACAACACCCAGTTGTGGATGTGTCTGGTGGTGAAAGTGAAGTCTGATGCTACAAAGAACAGTACTGCATAGGAACCTGGAATGTTAGGTCCATGAATCAAGGTAAATTGGAAGTAGTCAAACAGGAGATGGCAAGAGTGAGCGTCAACATCTCAGGAAATCAATCAGTAAACCAAAAAGGACCGGAATCGGCAAATTTAATTGATGAGCATTATATCTACTACTGTGGGNGAACCTGGAATGTTAGGTCCATGAATCAAGGTAAATTGGAAGTAGTCAAACAGGAGATGGCAAGAGTGAGCGTCAACATCTCAGGAAATCAATCAGTAAACCAAAAAGGACCGGAATCGGCAAATTTAATTGATGAGCATTATATCTACTACTGTGGGCAAGAATCCCTCACAAGAAGTGGAATAGCCCTCACAGTCAACAACAGAGTCTGAAATGCAGTACCTGGGTGCAATCTCAAAAATGACAGAATGATCCATCTCTGCTCATTTCCAAGGCAAACCACTCAGTATCACAGTAATCCAAGTCTCTGCCCCAACCACTAATGCCAAAGCAGCTGCACAGTTTTATGAAGACCTACAAGATCTTTTTTCATCATCAGGAAGTGGAATGCAAAAGAAAGAAGTCAAGAGACAAAAAAAGAAAAGAAGACAAGAGACAGCTAGAAGTAACAGGCAAGTTTGGCCCTGGGAGTACAGAAGGAAGCAGGGTAAAGGCTTACAGAGTTTTGCTAAGAGAACGCACTAGTCCAAAAACACAGGAGACGACTCTACACATGGACATCACCAGATGGTCAACACCAAAATCAAACTGATTATATTCTTTGTAGCCAAAGATGGAGAAGCTCTATACAGTCAACAAAAACAAGACCAGGAGCTGACTGTGGCTCAGACAGATCATGAACTCCTTATTGCAAAATTCAGTCTTCAACTGAAGAAAGTAGGGAAAACCACTAGACCATTCAGGTATGACCTAAATCAAATCCCCTATAATTATATAGTGGAAGGGACAAACAGATTTAAGGGATTAGATCTGATATCTGATAGAGTGCCTGAAGAACTATGGACGGAGGTTCGTGACACTGTACAGGAGGCAGTGATCAAAACCATCCCCAAGAAAAAGAAATGTGAAAAGGCAAAATGGTTGTCTGAGGAGGGCTTACAAATACCTGAGAAAAGAAGAGAAGAGAAATGCAAAGGAGAAAAAGAAAGATATATCCATCTGAATGCAGAGTTCCAGAGAATAGCAAGGAGAGATAAGAAAGCCTTCCTAAACTAATCACTGGAAAGAAATAAAGGAAAACAATAGAATGGGAAAGCTTAGAGATCTCTTTAAAATTAGAGATACCAAGGGAACATTTCATGCAAAGATGGGCATAAAAAAAGGACAGAAACAGTATGGACCTAACAGAAGAAGATATCAAGAAGAGATGGCAAGAGTAAACAGAACTATACTAAAAAGATCTTAATGACCCAGATAGCCACAATGGTGTGATTACTCACCTGGAGCCAGACATCCTGGAGTCAGGAAGTAGTGGAGGTGATAGAACTCCAGCTGAGCTATTTCAAATCCTAAATGATGATGCTGTTCAAGTGCTGCACTCAATATGTCAGCGAATCTGGAAAACTCAGCACTAGCCACAGGACTGGAAAATGTCAGTTTTCATTCCAATCCCAAAGAAAGGCAATGCCAGAGAATGTGCAAACTATCACACAATTGCATTCATTTCACATACTAGTAAAGTAATGCTCAAAATCCTTCAAGTTAGGCTTCAATAGTATGTGAATTGAGAACTTCCAGATTTATACAAACTGGATTTAGAAAAGGCTGAGGAAGCAGAGATCAAACTGCCAACATCCATCGGATCATAGAAAAAGCAAGAGAATTCCAAAAAAAATCTGCATCATTGACTAAAGCTTTTGACTGTGTAGATCACAACCATCTGGAAAATTCTTAGAGAGATGAGAATACCAGACCACCTTATCTTATGCCTTCTGAGAAATCTGTATGCAGATCAAGAAACAACAGTTAGACCAGACAGGGAACAACAGACTGGTTCTATTAGTCAAAGCTATGGTTTTTCCAGTAGTCATGTATAGATGTGAGAGCTGGACAATAAAAAAGGCTAAGTGCAAAAAAAAAAAAGAATTGATGCTCTTGAACTGTGGTGCTGGAGAAGACTCTTGAGAGTGCCTTGGACAGCAAGGAGATCAATCAATTCTAAAAGAAAACAGTCCTGAATATTCACTGGAAGGACTGATGCTGAAGCAGAGGCTCCAATACTTTGGCAACCTGATGTGACGAGCCAACTCACTGGAAAAGACTCTGATGCTGGGCAAGACTGAAGGCAGGAGGAGAGATGAGATGGTTGGATTGCACCACCAACTCAATGGACTTGAGCTTGAGCAAAAGGGAAGCTTTGAGGCAAACCTGGAGTGCTGTTGTCCATGGGGTGGCAAAGCACTGGACATGACTGAGCAACTGGAAAATAACAGTCAAGATACCCTAGAGTTTATTGCCACCATGGTCATGGACCTTCAGACAACTTACCATGTGTCGGCGGAGTATTGTTTGGCTCTTCATGTATTTTAAACAGAATTCACACATGTAAAGACGTCCCAGTCGTGCATATTCTTCAGGATAGGGAGAATGGTACCAAGTATCAAGCTCATAGCGACCAAAAGCAATTGTTTTAATCATGTTGCTCCCCTCTGTGATTTGGCCTTGCAGCCTTAACTTCTCCTGTATTGCAGAGAAGAAATCAAGTTAAAGGAGGATAAGAATGAATCATTCCTATTGTTGTAAGCTGTGTGCATGCCACCACAACTGGCTATGAAAAAAAATAGTATCTGGCTTCTAGCTCATGAGAAACTTGCACTGAAGAGGACTATGGGGGCATGGGTCACCAGGAAGACTAGAGAAAAGGTACTGTCTATGCCCAGAGCACAGGTCTTGACAGTGGCTTTTCTCTGCTACCTGCCCACTTGGGCCTCATCTCTTGAACATCAGAACAAGCCCTTCGTAAAATTTTACTTTTTATCAGTCTGGAATAAATAGAATTTTAAAAGACCATCTATCACAAACTCCCTACACCTTAACAAACCTAAACAAAAGCTTCTCGAGAATGCGCTTCATATGTGTGCAAAAGCTTTTATAAAGAAAGCTGTATGGATCTGCATGACATGCACCCATGCTGGCCATGCTCTCAACTTGGGTCCTTTAAAAAACACTTTTGAAACATGGATGATGCTTTAATTCTGGAATTTAAAGCTAGAAAGTAGAGGATATTTTTGAATACTTGTCCCTACTCAGTGGCTATGAGTTAGCCACAGAATAATTCTGAATAATCAGGCAGAGCTCTAAAAAGCTGGCCTAGGAAATGTTCAGTACCAGGGTAAGATAGAGAAAACCAGCAGCGGGAGCCCAGCCTAAACAAGGGCAGCAATCAAACCCTGCCTCTCCTAAGGCTCCTCTATGGACCCTTATACCAAGGTCACAGGACAAAATTTCTGTAATTAACCAAGGTCAGCAGCAACTGTTGCCATGAGCTTCTAGATCTAAATCAGCCAGGTCCTTTGCCCTGCATTAGGTAAAATACCCAACCCTGAAACATTCTAACTGATCATTTAATGTCACCCTTCCAGTTGGAATTTTCTCTGCCTTGAGGCTATAAAAATTGGCAACTAGCCCAAGAAAGGGGTCAGCTCTCCCTTGAGCCAGCCTGCTGTTCTAATAATATCTCCCACTCTAAGAAACTCTGTTCTCTCATTCTGCCTCATGTCTGGAAATTCTTTTCCAACCAGCCCATGGACCACTACATAATCAAGATTTCTTAAATAAAGTATTTGATAATTTTTTTTAAAAAAGGAAGATGAAATTCACTTTACAAACTTTATGTTTCTTTGAAGCGAAGTGAAGTCGCTCAGTCGTGTCTGACTTTGCGACCCCATGGACTGTAGCCTATCAGGCTCCTCCATCCATGAGATTTTCCAGGCAAGAGTGCTGGAGTGGACTGCCATTTGGACATATTTAATTCATTAAATCAGAATTCTAAACTATCTGTCAGATTCTAAACTGACAACAACCTTGATCATTATTCCTCTCCCATTCTTTTATAGCTGCAATGAAAGGCTGAGGCAATCCCACAAAGGGGAGTTCCTATTTAGGTTAAGAGGACAACAGAGGGGTACCTTCCAGTCTAGGGGTTCTCAGAATTACAAATTATCCAACTGACACAAAGGGGTACCTACTGTTCTATCCAGATAACTACCTCTACCAAACAGGTCCTTCCAGGAGTTGAGGTGGAGAGGGAAAACTTTAAGGGACAAAGGAAGGGAGGAGGGGTAATTAATTTTAAATATCAATGGGAAGGAAGTCTCAAATAAGGATGGCCGGGGGAAGGGAAAAAGAGTCAAGCAGTAAGGTATGTCTAATCCCTAGCAAACTGACTGCTCATTTTCCTTGGCAATTCCAAATGACCCTCACAAGTGGTCCTCATCTTGGAAGTTTTGATACTCACCAGATCCTCTGAAGCACGGGCTTGTGCTCTTCGGAAAAGATCCAAGTCATACTCGCTCGTCAGGTTTTCCAGGAGAGGTTCCCGAGTGTTCCCGTAGGTCTGCCTGTGTTCCTAGGAAAATAACCAGAGCATACTTTCTGCTTCTAAGAANGGTACTGTCTATGCCCAGAGCACAGGTCTTGACAGTGGCTTTTCTCTGCTACCTGCCCACTTGGGCCTCATCTCTTGAACATCAGAACAAGCCCTTCGTAAAATTTTACTTTTTATCAGTCTGGAATAAATAGAATTTTAAAAGACCATCTATCACAAACTCCCTACACCTTAACAAACCTAAACAAAAGCTTCTCGAGAATGCGCTTCATATGTGTGCAAAAGCTTTTATAAAGAAAGCTGTATGGATCTGCATGACATGCACCCATGCTGGCCATGCTCTCAACTTGGGTCCTTTAAAAAACACTTTTGAAACATGGATGATGCTTTAATTCTGGAATTTAAAGCTAGAAAGTAGAGGATATTTTTGAATACTTGTCCCTACTCAGTGGCTATGAGTTAGCCACAGAATAATTCTGAATAATCAGGCAGAGCTCTAAAAAGCTGGCCTAGGAAATGTTCAGTACCAGGGTAAGATAGAGAAAACCAGCAGCGGGAGCCCAGCCTAAACAAGGGCAGCAATCAAACCCTGCCTCTCCTAAGGCTCCTCTATGGACCCTTATACCAAGGTCACAGGACAAAATTTCTGTAATTAACCAAGGTCAGCAGCAACTGTTGCCATGAGCTTCTAGATCTAAATCAGCCAGGTCCTTTACCCTGCATTAGGTAAAATACCCAACCCTGAAACATTCTAACTGATCATTTAATGTCACCCTTCCAGTTGGAATTTTCTCTGCCTTGAGGCTATAAAAATTGGCAACTAGCCCAAGAAAGGGGTCAGCTCTCCCTTGAGCCAGCCTGCTGTTCTAATAATATCTCCCACTCTAAGAAACTCTGTTCTCTCATTCTGCCTCATGTCTGGAAATTCTTTTCCAACCAGCCCATGGACCACTACATAATCAAGATTTCTTAAATAAAGTATTTGATAATTTTTTTTAAAAAAGGAAGATGAAATTCACTTTACAAACTTTATGTTTCTTTGAAGCGAAGTGAAGTCGCTCAGTCGTGTCTGACTTTGCGACCCCATGGACTGTAGCCTATCAGGCTCCTCCATCCATGAGATTTTCCAGGCAAGAGTGCTGGAGTGGACTGCCATTTGGACATATTTAATTCATTAAATCAGAATTCTAAACTATCTGTCAGATTCTAAACTGACAACAACCTTGATCATTATTCCTCTCCCATTCTTTTATAGCTGCAATGAAAGGCTGAGGCAATCCCACAAAGGGGAGTTCCTATTTAGGTTAAGAGGACAACAGAGGGGTACCTTCCAGTCTAGGGGTTCTCAGAATTACAAATTATCCAACTGACACAAAGGGGTACCTACTGTTCTATCCAGATAACTACCTCTACCAAACAGGTCCTTCCAGGAGTTGAGGTGGAGAGGGAAAACTTTAAGGGACAAAGGAAGGGAGGAGGGGTAATTAATTTTAAATATCAATGGGAAGGAAGTCTCAAATAAGGATGGCCGGGGGAAGGGAAAAAGAGTCAAGCAGTAAGGTATGTCTAATCCCTAGCAAACTGACTGCTCATTTTCCTTGGCAATTCCAAATGACCCTCACAAGTGGTCCTCATCTTGGAAGTTTTGATACTCACCAGATCCTCTGAAGCACGGGCTTGTGCTCTTCGGAAAAGATCCAAGTCATACTCGCTCGTCAGGTTTTCCAGGAGAGGTTCCCGAGTGTTCCCGTAGGTCTGCCTGTGTTCCTAGGAAAATAACCAGAGCATACTTTCTGCTTCTAAGAACTTAACCTATTGCATTTCAACGGATGCCAACCAGAGGGCCAAGAATAACCATACCTATTTATTTAGTACCTACTATTAATATTTGCCAGGCATTATACTAGGCACTAGGGATTAAGTACAAAACAAACTATTTATCAGACAGGTTAATTACAAAAGATACACACTACCCACTCTAGTGAACCTGGAAAGGAAATGTCCTAATAACCACCCCCAAAGGGAGTTTCATTCTTCAGAATTTTATGCTTCCATTTCTTCCTCTGAAAATGTGCATGGCAAAACAATAAAATATAACAAAACCCAAATGCACTATCAACTCCTAGAACCCTGAGATCTAGTTGAATACTCATTTAAAGACAAAACCAAATAAAAACTAGAATCTCTAAGCCTTCAATTCTAAGACTTCAGGCTGAAAATAAAATCTACAGGTAGGAAGGAGCAGCTGGACTAAGCAGGCTTTTGTAAACTCTTTCCCTTGAATTGCTGCACCTACCATAACACAATCCACAAAAGGTACTGGAATACTCCCACTTTAGAACTCCAGTCCAAGTTTACAGGAAAAAAGGTAAGCCTCCTTGAGAAATGCTTTACTAAATATTAAGCAGGTACAAAGGAGGGAACAGTTACTGAAAACTAGAATCATAAAAATAATCCAGTTTTAAATAAATAATATAAAATCTTACCATGGCAGTCAGTACACAAGTATCCATACACAAGAAAGAAATTCCATAGGGGCAACTCTCCTTTTAACCTTCAATTCTAGCCCTTCCCACTCCTTCTTAGACTCCACCTCCTAGCAGAAGGTGAAGAGGATCAGAAGACAGTAGAAGATAATGGCTAAGAGGATCAGAAGGCTCATTACAGGAAGAAGGCTGTAGACTTTACTCATATATTAGCATATGAAGAAATCACTCACCAGTACTTTTACCCCTATTAAAATTTCTTCTGGCTAATCTGGGCCCCTTTGATGGATATCTTTTTAATTTTGGGCTCTGTCATCTAAGCCTCGGCTTCTAAGTATTTCTTCTAGTTTTGTGTACTTTTTAAAAAAGCTTTAAAAAATCCTATCCAGCACCTTTACCAGGAAGGTTTACCCCAAACTAGAAAGCAGATGTTAAGGTAAATTTAAGGAGCTTTTATTCAGACATTCTCTACCTTTATGATTCTGGGGAAATAACCTCTCTAAATCTCAGTTTTCCATCTATAAAACAGCCGTAATATCTTTGTAGCAAAGATTATGGGAGCAACATAACCACAGTGCCTGCCTAGCACTTAATAAATGGTATTATCATATTATTACATCTCTACCCAACTTGTAGATAAACACTGAACAAGACAGAGGGGAAGCATACAATTTTCACCCGAAAGCCCAATTCTACAGCTGGATCTTGGCTGCTGGGCTGCTGTGCATGGGCTTCCTCTGGTTGCAGTGAGTGGGGGCTACTCTTCCTCGAGGTGAGGAGGCTTCCTATTCCACTGGCTTCTCCTGTTGCAGAGCACGGACTCTAGCAGTCAGGCGCAGCAGTCGCAGGGCAACGGCTTAGCCACTCCAAGGCATATGGGATCTTCTGGACCAGGGATTGAACCCGGGTACCCTGCACTGGTAGGTGGACGCTTAACCACTGGACCACCAGAGAAGTCACAAATGTACACTATTTTTAAAACTAGAAAAATAAAAAACTACAAAAAGATTTACTATATATCACCCAATTAAAACCTTTTATTGCATAGGTATTTTATTCTTTCATTTAAAGAAATGGACTGATGCTTGGCTTGAATATTCTTCCTTAACATCGTATTTGTTCAAACAAGAAAATTTAACCCTTTAAATCTAAAGTGAGGTTCATAAACTAGAAGATTCTATTTTTTAAAAATCTAAATTCTAACAGTATTTGTTTTTTGAGGACGCCCAGTTCCACTCTTGTTGGAGAATTATATATATAGTGAACTCTAACTGCCAAAGAAGAGTCTTGTTACAGAGCATATGAAATGGCAAATGTGAAAAGCGGAATCTTAGCAACCAAAAGGAATCAAATGTGATAGCAAGAGTTCACGCTATTAAATATTTAACTTATGCTCACCATATATTTCTCTTTTTGTTCTTTGCTTAGCCCAGAATTTCTCTTCTTCCTGAGTTCAGCAACCTTTTCCTTATATCGCAACTGCCTCTCTGATGGTGCCTAAAAAGGAAAAGGAGAAAATCAAGAAGCTAGCTAGAAAACTCATTATGTAATTAAGTCTCTAAATGAAAGTAATACACATCAAAGAAAGGGTAGAGGTAAAAACGGTGGGGATGGGATGCAAAGTCTATTACAGCCGCCCTGTGAATGCTGCAGTGATTTTTAAACTCCAAATGGGGTTCCCTCATCACGTAGACCACTATCCTGTCAGTTAAGATGAGGTCAGGAAATGTACTTACTTTAATGTTAATCCAAATGGAATATAGATTAAGGATGGAAACAACAGGAATAAAATAAAGATAATTTCAATTCATTAGGCATTTATTGAATGCTTACTGCTTTCCAAGCACTGATACGGAAAATGAATAAAAATTTAAAAACGGAATAAGAAAAGAATCCAAGATAAACAATGTAGAAAAGTGTAGCCACCTCTTACTGAGTGCTTATTACCTGCCAAGCACTGAGGACAGGTACTTTACATGCATAATTTAGCTGACTACACTGCCAGGTAGGTATTATTCAAGGAAATAAAATTGAGGGAAGTCAGCTGACCCGCCTAAGACCACACAGCTAGAGTAACAGAATCGCAGTATTCAAATCCAGACCTGTCTGGCTCCAGAGTCAAATTTCTCCCCGTCACCAAGCCTCCTCTGCTACCCATTTATAATCTAACCACAAAAACAGACATCCATAAGATGAGCTATAAGTACATAAAATGTGCCAAAACCTAAACTAACATTCTGAGAATTACAAATAGGAATACATGAGGAAGAAATTCATTAATGGTATAAGATTTGGGAAGAATTCCGACAACAGCTAAGAGTTGCACAAGGCCTTGAAGGAAAAACACAATCTCATCTTGGTAAAAGTATAGAGTTCTAGGCAGAAAAACAGCAAGAGAAAACACCAAAGGCATTCGGGGGCAGCAGAGGGGACAAGGAAGTAAGTATAATCAACGTGCATGAATGTTCAGAGAGAAAGATTAGAGCAAAGCAGCATCTTGGAATCCAACAGAAAAGAAAAGTAGAAGAAAAATGACATCATCAACAAGCGCCAACACTAAGAAAAAGTCACTGGTGCCATTAGAAACATACCAGCAGAGTAGAGGGGCTTGAAAGTAAATTATAATGGGTTAGAAAGTAGATGAAAATGAGGATACAGAGCAGAGAATGTAATCTTTCAAATAATCAAGATTACCTATTATTATCACAAGTAGCATGATTCCTTCATGAGGTAGAAGTTTTGTTTCTAGAAAATTTACTATTTGGAAAAAGCACTGTTGCTACGTTTATGACTGAAGACCACTTATGAACACACAGCACAGGAAACAAGAGGCGTGGACATAGCTGCAACCGTCATGGGGCAGAGAGAATCCAAGACTTGGCTCTCAAACTGTCAATGGCCAGAGCTTTAACAAGGCCCATACCTGGTGCCTGGTTGCATGCCTGTTGTTGTCATCTTGCCTGTGGGACAGCATCCTTTCTTCTATCTGCTTATCCCGGCTCTGTGCTCTCACCTGCAACCATCAACAATGTCAATCAATCCACCTGCTTCTAAGACTATGTTTACTTAAAGCGTAAGAATACAGCAGTAATCCCTTGAATTTACACTGTACTTTTACTTTCAAAGGGTCTTCACATTAGCACAATCTGTATAAGAAACAGATAAGGCAAGCTTCATATTCTCTTTTCTCAGCCATTATCCAAGAATCAGAAAGTGACATAATTACACCTGGATGGTGGTAAAGCTAGGATTTTAACTAAGGCTGATGACTCTGAGCCTCTTTCCACTGTGCAATGCTAGTGTGAGGAAGTGCAAGAACAGAGTAAATAAGTATAAAGAAAATGTTAGGTACTTGAGATCAAGTCTAAAGGGAAACTTAACTACATTTATGACCTTAGATAAATCACCTTCGATCGCCAACAGTCTCAGATTCATCTACTGGGCAGTGAGGACTCATATCCAACTCCCTATTTCGCATCAACTCGACATTGTCAAAACAGGGCGACTAACACTCTCCCACAAATCTGCTCCACCCCAAAACTCCTCTATATCAATAAACAGTAACACTTTTTAAACAACCAATCAGGTCAAAAACTTGAACATCGATGATATTTGATTCTTCTCTTCTCTCCCGCCTCACATGATATTCATCAGCAAGTCTATCAGACTGCCCCTCTCCAAAACACATCCTGAGTCCAATCAATTCTGACCATCTCTACTGACAACAGTCCAAGCCACCATCTACTGCCTGAACCTCAGAGTAGTTCCCACAAATCTACCATGTCAACTCTTTCCCCCTCCAGTTCATTCTCCACATACCAGCAAGCTGTGATTTTTCAAAAGTGTTCTGGTATTTTGCTAAAGCCCTCTGAATGCTTCCCATGGCTGTCAAAACAAAAGCATACTCCTTTTGCCAAGGCCTACACGCCCTTCATGATCTGGATCCTACTTCTTCATTTCCTATCACATTTCAGCCACACTGGCCTACTTTCCATCCTTCAAACCCAACCATTTTTCCCCCACCTCACAGCTTTGAGCTTACCCATCCTTCTACTCAGCATCTAGACACAACTGCCTCTTTGCCATCACCCACGACTCAGATAAAATGTCTTTCTTCACAGCCCAAGCAAAAGCAGTGCCACCCTGTCACCTCCAAAACAGTCACTCTCTGTTTAGTCTTTTTGTTTCTCACAACATTTACTACTAAATGAAATTCATACTAATTTTCTATGTTGATTATACTTCTCCCCTTGAAAATGTAAACTCACTGAATACGGTCTTTTGACTGAATAAAAATGGTAATATTGCTGATTGCAATCATTTATCGGTAAAGTCAGAGTAATTCTGTGCATGCAAATATTTTAAAAACTCTGGGGCTTTTAATAAATGTGAGGAATTAGTCTAATTTTCCATTTGAGATTCTAAATGTAATAAAATATGTATCTTTCAAAAGACTCCTGGTCCTCTAACCACATGGTCCAGTAGTAAAGATGGATTATCCTGAGTCTGAGTCCCTTTGTAACAGAGACCACAAAAGAGTAAAGTTCAAGAAATATGTTTCTTTTTCCAAAATTTTCTTCCCAAAACTGAAAATTGTCTTTCTTTTTTTAAATAAACTGCTTAAGGCAACATGTTCATACTGCTATCATCCAACAATTTTATATCTTAGGAAGACTTTTATGTAAAACCATCCATAGTATTAGATCATTACATTTAAAGACAAGCAGTAACAGACTACTCCCAAAAAACAGGGATCAGAGTTATTTTTCAGAGAAAGAAGCACCTAATGCCTTGTCAGCTTCTGAAGGAGACGATGGAAGAGCTATTCCTGTTTTGATCTGGTCTCACACTAACAGGAAGATGATGGCAAGACCTACCACTTCTACAGTCAGCAGAATAAACCACCTTGCTTATAAGAGAAAGTTGAGATGAAGGAAAAAAAGGGTAAGAGTCCACAAACTCAAAATCCACGTTAAGTACCGGAAGTATACTACTTTCCTGAAAGACTGAACACAACACATAAAAAAGCTTTCCCTCCTGTGGTCCACTTGTGAGTAAGAGAACACATTCCTGAATCAGGGAGGATTAACGTTAACTAGGGAATCTCATTTTTCTCAGGAGGAATCTGGCCCAGACAGGAATAAACCTGTTACACTGGCCTTGTTAGCAAAATAATCACCACAAAAGCAACAATAAATACTTTGGTCTAACCAACCTGGATACCCTATCCAAATACTACCTGAGCAATGCGTTTAATCAGTAACATTTTCAACTTGTTTGCCCATAATTCGTTTTTTGGTTCCTCCTTGGTAGCAACAATCCAGACAGACACATACAAAATAGGGTCTTAAGTTCTACTCTTAAATCCATTATTTCAAATTCCAAGTTATTTAGAACTGTATTTTTCAAGACTGTAAGATAAGAATTAGCCAAGAATAGGTATGACTGAGAGTAACAAAAAGGAAAAGTATTCCACAGAAGTAGACAAAGAGGAAGAGAACTTAAAAAACCTTTAAAAAGTAAAATATCTTCATAGATTTGTAAGAGAAACTAATGCATAAATACTGAGATCACATATTTATGCAAATTATTCCTTAGTGGAAAAGGTCCCTAGCAATCTTTGAAGAAAATTTTCGAAAGAAAATATTGATGCAATTAGAGGGTGACGTTCCAAATATTCCATAGATAATCCCTTTGTTAATTTCTCTCAAAGCACTCCTTACAGACAATAATTCTTTTACTAGTCTGTTTTCCTTTTTTTAAACACAGCTGTTTCATAATGTTTCCTCTACTAGTATCTAAGAACAAGGACCCTGCCCATCTTGTTCACACCGTATCCCCACTGTTTAGCCAAGTGCCTGGCAAACGGTAAGCACTCAATAAGTATATGGTGAATAAATGACAATATAGTTACCTTGCATTCATCAGCTGAGAGATTATGATAGAGAGGGCACCCTGATATGGAGAAATGTCTCTCGTGTTTTCCTGTAAGGTGTCCTGTTAAAAGAAGAAAAAAACTTAACCTCAAGATGAAAGATCTAAGCTTGGAAAATAATAGTTTTCACTAAAATAAACCTTTTTTTACAACTCCATTTTTATCAAGTATATGTCTGATTACAGATTCAATCCATCAAAGGTAAGGGACATAACTTGCACCCACAATAAATTCTTTTCTTCTACAGGTTGGACCTAACCATCTCTGAACATATTTGCATATATTCAATATAAATTGTAGTTCCTTCTTTTCTGATCACGTATTTCTCAAATTCCAAAATGTCAGAAATCCATAAATTTACTTAAAAGGCACAAAGTTATGAGCAAGAATATTTTCTTTTGGTAGAACTTAACTTTCCTATGCTAAATTGATCAAGTCATATGTATAATAAGTGTGCTTTCTACTGTGCAATGTTATCCAATCTAAACTGAACTTTTTACAATAATCAAAAGAAAATGGAGATGGAAGTGGTCTTTTCTAACATATGAGGAAATATACTTTGGTAATTCTGGACCAGATTAAATATATTCATTTTTGTGGAGGGGTGGCTGATTCTGTTTAAAGATTTAGGATTCTTTTATAATCAAACTTTTAAATTATTACTATTTTGTTTTTAAAATACATAATCAAACTTTTAAACAGGCAGTTTGTGCAAAGGAAAGAAGGGAAAATATTAGAAAAGATAATACCGAAAGCTCTTTTTTATCTAAAGGGGTATTTTTCTGTTTTTCACATGGTTTGTGAAAATACACAGGTAACTAATTGATTATTTCATTTTTATATCTCTTCAATCAAAACATTCATCAAACATCTAAGACAGATGGTGAGACAATGCTAGTGAGATAAATTAGCTAAGTTAAACTGCAAATCTACAAAATTATTTCTTTCATGGAAAAAAGACATTTAACTTGTAGTAAAGGAGACATTTAAAAGAGATTTTAAAATTATACAAGATTTATAGAGTAAGCTTTAAAGGGTAGCAAAAATGTCGGACACGACTGACCGACTTCACTTTTTCACTTTCATGCATTGGAGAAGGAAATGGCAACCCACTCCAGTGTTCTTGCCTGGAGAATCCCAGGGACGGGGGAGCCTGGTAGGCTGCAGTCTATGGGGTCACACAGAGTTGGACACGACTGAAGCAACTTAGCAGCAGCAGCAGCAGTAGCAGCAACAGGGAATTCCCTGGTGGTCCAGTGGTTAGGACTCCGCATCCTCAGTGCCGAGGGCCCAGGTTTGATCCCTGGTTGGGGAACTAATATCCCACAAGTTGGGCAAAGTGGCCAAAAAATATAAAAATAAAGAAATAAAGGGTAAAAACAGTGCAAGTATTGCAGGAGAGGAGAATTAATACAGGGCTTTACAGGTGGCACTAGTGGCAAAGAATCCACCTGCCAATGCAGGAGATGTAAGAGACGTGGGTTTGATCCCCAGGTCAGGAAGATCTCCTGGAGGAGGAAATGGCAACCTACTCCAATACTCTTGCTTGGAAATTCCACAGACAGGTTACAGTCCAGGAGGTCACAAAGAGTTGGACATGACTGAGCACATATACACAAGAACAAGACGAGAGTTAATACAGTAAAATGCAAGCTGCCATTTCTCCAAGACTATATTATTTAAAATCCTGCCTGCCAATCCAGGAGATGTAAGAGAGACACGGGTTCAGTCCCTAGGTCAGGAAGATCTTCTGCAGAAGGAAATTGCAACACACTCCAGTAGTCTTGCCTGGAGAATCCCATGGACAGAGGGGCCTGGCGATCTACCGTCCATATGCTCGCAGAGTTGGACACAACCGAAGCAACTTAGCACAGCACAGCACGCATTATTAAAAACGCAGTCTTAGAGAGCCACACATTTATTTTAGACACCAAAAACTACCCTCAGTGATCAAACACTATGTACAAAATGTAAAGTGTCATGGCTCTAGCAAGCCTTTTAGATATCATGCATCTATCTATAACTTGTGAATAAATTACTCAAGTTTGTTTTATTTTATAATAGGTAAACTAAAGCCAATCTGCCTATATTAAAAAGTTTATAAATGACAGCTGTTCTATTAACCTAGCAATTCCACTGCTATGAATTTATCAAACAGATTTCTAGAAAGACACTAAAATATTATACATTCATACAAGGCTATCATTAGAGTATTGTTCTAAATAGCTTTAAAAAGAAGCTAAAAAATCAATACAGGGCAATTCAAGTAATTTATGAACTTTCAAATATAATGGAATTCTCTATATCCTTTAAACAAGAGGGACCTCTGAGTGCCAACAATGTAAAATATCTAAGATGTCAAACCAACCATTGTTCATATTCCTTTTCATACGTAACAACAGAGAAAGAAATATATGTGCACATATATATGTGTTATGTTTGTATAGGAACTTACTAGAAGTATTCATACACAACTACCAATAGTAGTTTTTATATCTAGGACATATTCTGGGGATATGAATAAAGGAGAACTTTTACTTAGCACTCAACCCCTCCTATAGGGTTTTAATTTTTCACAAGCACATCATACTTTCATACCAAAATTACCAAAAAAAAAACAAAAAGGAAAAAGAAAAAGAAAAAACCCACCCTCAAACCTAATGACATTGTTTTGGCTAAGATGAGGAGTGGAACAGGATCAAGAATCATTGCAGAAGCTCAAGGTCATACTTTTCAAGCTTCGCCAGACATTAAAACCAAAAGTCAAACTTTCCTGTGATGCAAAAGATTTATATTTACCCTCTGGTCTACCACATTAACAGTACTGCGTTCAGGGCATAAATAACACTTAAATCAGACCCCTACTCTAACCTCATCTCCTCCTCCCTATTCTGGTCTATCTACCCAGGCATATTGGCCCCTAAAGCATTCCTCAAGGTGGCTAAGCACTCTCCTGACCCAAACCCTGTCCACTTGCTGTTCCCTCTGCCCATAATGCTTATCTCCCATATATTCAAATGGTTCACTCTCCCACTTATTTCAGGTTTCTGCTCAAATATCAGCATATCAGAGTGGCTTTCCCTACACAAGCGTGCTTGTGTGTAGGTGCAGTATCCTAACCCTCACAGCACACATCTCTAGCGGATGACGTGTTATACATCTGTTTGTCTTCCCCAGTGAGACCACAATCTACAAGAGGTAGGGTATCTGACATGATTACAGCTTCACCCCCCCGAGTTTAAAACAGTGCCTGAAACAGGAAAACGTCCAGTGAGCACTGAATGACTGATTAAACAGCACATAAATAGATGGGCCATTTAAGGATGCATGGACGGCAGCAAGCAGTTGAAAACTCCTTCTCTTGCTGCGTGTCAAGGAGACTCTCCTAAAGTATGTCAGCTATCTCTTGCATTAGCATTTGTACCATACCACCTATTCTTCGTTGTTCATTATTTACCTCAAGGAAATTGACTTAGGCCTGAAGCAACTACCTCAAGTAACAACTGGTACAGCATCCAGGGGAACTCTGCTCTAGTTATGCATTTGATGGGTTGAAATTACCTAAGAAACTGCTGCTAAGACCAAGAAAGGATTCAAATACTAGGGAAAACATATTGGTAGTCTGCAAAGCAGCAACTTTTTCTGTTCTACCTTTTTTCTGAACCTGGAGGCCACATTCAAGAGCTAAACTAGTAGACAGAAAGAGAGGCCCATTGTCTTCCAATCAGCACCTTCCAACTCTAGACAAGAGTTTAGACCAACATCTGCACCTAAGCTCACTTAAAGAACACACGGAAGATTTTTAAAACATTACTAGAATCCCTCAGTAAGGAGAAAAAATAACTCTTAAGGAAACTCATCTATTTGAGAAGAAATATTTATCTAGTTTATACTTCCTAAGCATATAAAGCCATAAGACCTAAAAGTCACAAAAGGCCAAGGTCTCATCTATACTCCTCACCTTCAGTGCCTCTTGACCAAAAAAACTGTTTTTCACATTTCCTTAATAGCTATGGCCATATAACCATAATTTATTCACCTTACACTCTATTATTAGTCCTCGGTACACTTGAACTATGCACCATGCAATGAGGTATTTGGAGATAACTGACGTTCTGTTTTGTTTTTGTTGGAAAAATGAAAAAATTTTCACTGGGAAGCGTTCTCAATAAACTGATTGGTGCTTCATAGTTAATTTCCTTGTAACCAAATCTGTCATTATGGACAATATGCCAAGAAGCAGGAATGCTTTTATCCAAGTGAGCAATTCTGTTATTCTAAGCAGTGGTCATTGAAGAGCTGCAATGGACACTAAACATTTCTGGGTGATCCTAATTCCAGAGAGAAAGAAAACCACACAATCCACAGTGGCATGAGGCGGGGGCACACTTACCTAGGGAATTACAGCCTGGTGTAGGACACTTCATATTGAAGTTGTAGCTTTCGTGGAAGCGGCGGCGCTTAGGGCGATGAGAGAGATCACTGCCCGAGTCCTTCAGGGACATGTCCTTGGCAATGCTCTCATCATGAGACACGTTGGGGCTGGAGATATCTATGTCAGATTCAGAAGAAGGGGCATTTCCAGTTGGCGTCCGAGGTGGAGACTCATCATGATCAGCTGTATTTTTAGTTTCTAAAGTAAAACAATTGGTAAAACTCATGAACGGAGTTTATTTTACTTAAGAGGGTTATTATATTCAGAAGAGTTAACAGGCTTCCCAAGATCCTCTTCCTGTGATTTAACTAGGAACTTTTGCCATTTATCTGCCATAAAACTAAACAGAAAATGAAGAACTAATAACAGCATTCCTCTTCTGCAACTTTAAATTGTAACTAAAATTCCATTTGAGGTTTACATGATACGTTTCACTAATTTGTGCTTCTGCCAAGCCCCAAATCATGAATAATCACACCTGAATAGAAATAAACTTTTAAAAAACATTATCATCCTACTCTCTTGCTGGGAGATACATAGGATGGACTATAACTGAAAATGATTCTTTCTGGATGACACTGAACATACTTGGTGAGTGTGAAAGGACTTGACTCTGAATCAGGTGTTGCAAACCAAATGCCTACTAGTGCTGAGCAAGGCCAAATCAAGAGCCGATTGTCTCTCTCAAAGGGATAACTACTATTCCGTTCTAGTCAATTATGTGGTGAATGGCCACCTAATAATGTTCCCAGAGCTTTCCATTTTTTAAAAGAAACTAGTAACTCATGTTTTTACATAGAATCTTTGTTTTTTCAAATACTGGCCACTTTTTTTTAAGAAAGTAAGTATGATGCCATCAAACCAACAGACCATGCTGGCAGGCTAGAAGTTCAGTAGTCCACAGTCTTGGCTCTAAGGCCTCTGATTTGGCCTGGTGAATAACAGCCTCAATAGCCTACCATTCATTCCCTATTACTGACAGTCATTCCTCCTCAGAACTTCAGAGATAAATGGACCCATAAGCACGACTGTAAGAAAATCTGCTTTAGGCCTTCTTCATCTGTGAGTAAGAGGTTGTCAGTTTCTTTTGCCTATTGCAAGCCAGATCAAATAATACTCCAGCTACTCTGGACCTCAAGAATAGCAGAGTATCAAACTGTCCTCAGCAAGAGATAAGAAAGCAAACAGACAAACAGCAATCACCTAGCTGAATTTTGTACTGGGCATCTATCTGCAGCGGCTCCAAGCCTCTTGTAAGAGGAAACTGATTAGATCCTCTCTGTAATGACTCCAAATCACCCATACCCACTCACCTCTATCTGAGAAGTCAACCACTTGTTCAGTTTCTGAGCCAGATGAACGAGTCTGCCGAAGCGGGTATTTTTTCGGAGTCACTGGAGTAGGCTGCTGCTGACTACGCGTCACTCTCCTGGTAGAATAAGCAGGCTCCTCAGTGCCAAAAGACTGCAAATTTCGAACAGGACTGGAATCTGATCCCGATTTTAAAAATAATAAAACAATTAAAAGGAAAAAGAAAGAAATTTGTTTTATATTCCATTAGTGTGACTTATTAGCATGTAGGTTCTCCTAAATACAAGCAACAGAGAGACGGTAGAGAGGTGCAGTACAGCACAGAATTAATGGCATAGGCGCTGGAATCAAGACTGAATGTAATTCAATTCCACTTCATCATACTAACTAGTTGGGCATACTGGGCAAGTTAATCTCTCCAAGCCTATTTCCTAATCTATTAAAAAAATGGGAAAATACTAGCAACACATTCCTCACACATTTGCTGTGAGAAATAAGTGAAATAACTCATATAAGGGACTTAATAAGATCCTTAGATATCTAAATGTAGTGCTTTATAAATATTAGCTACATGCTCTTTCTTCCTTTACTCTAACCCACCAGAAAAGAGATACTCTACTACTAAAGATATAACAATACACAAATATTTCCTTTCTTTAAGGACCTTTTTTTCTTCCTGATTACCCTGTCTGACACTCTAAAACAAAATTATCCTAGATTCATAAAGGGTAAGGCGGGGATACAACTTTAAAAATTTTTGGATGCAGGAATCTACTCTGAAGCAGCCAATAGTTCTTTTACATCTCCAATCTAAAGACACTTACAGGAATAAAAGCAATTCAGAAGTTAAAATCTATTTTAAACAACAAAAGATCCTAACATGTAAACCTTACAGATTCTTCAAAGAAAACTGAAATTCTCAAACTCTTGTGTAAAAGTTAGCACACAGCTCAGTTTTCAGTTTGCGTATCTCCAAGGGGCTCCATTTACAATGTAGTCTACATTTTGTTTTAGAAAGGGCCATCTAACATGAATCATACTGTGAATGGTGTCCTCAGGAGCTGTGTAACTTACTGGTGATAAAGTGTAACTAGAAAGAGACCAAGGGCTCAGGTATTAGATTGGTGCAAAAGAAACTGTCGTTTTGCATTGCTGAACTCTGCTGTTTGATATTGGAATACATTCTTAAATATATGTGGTTATGTTATATATCATTTTAACGCATATTTCTTGCTTTATTTTTTTTGCTAATGACTTACTACTTGCTGTTTATTTTTAGACTATGGAAATGATGTTAGACAAAAAGCAAATTCAAGCAATTTTTTAATTTGAGCTCAAAATCGGTCATAAAGCAGCAGAGACAACTCACACATCAACAATGCACTTGGCCCAGGAACTGCTAATGAACGTACAGTGCAGTGGTGGTTCACAAAGTTTTGCAAAGGAAGACAAGAGCCTTCAAGATGAGGAATCCAATGGCTGGCCATCAGAAGGTGACAGCAACCAATAGAGAGCAATCTTCAAAGCTGATCCTCTTATGAATACACAAGAAACTGCCCAAGGACTCAATATTGACTATTCTATGGTCTTTTGGCATTTGAAGCAAATTGGAAACATGAAAAAGTTTGGTTAAGTGGGTGCCTTATGAGCTGACCAAAAATTTTAAAAATCGTCATTTTGAAGTGTTGTCTTCTCTATGCAACAAGGAACCATTTCTTGATTGGATTATGACCTGTGACTTGACAACAAAAAGTGGATTTTATACGACAACCAGCGACCAACCGGGTTAGTGGTTGGACAGAGAAGATCCAAAGCACTTCTCAAAGCCAAACTTGCATCAAAAAAAGGTCACGGTCACTGTTTGGTGGCCTGTTGCGGGTGTCTGATCCACTACAGCTTTCTGAAACCATTACATCCGAGGAGTATGCTCAGCAAATCGATGAGATGCACTGCAAACCGCACTGCAAACCGCAACACCTGCAACCAATACTGGTCAACAGAATTCTTCTCTACTACAATGCTTGATCACACGTCACGCAACCAATGCTTCAAAAGTTGAACAAACTGGGCTAAAAAGTTTTGATTCATCCACTCTATTCATCTGACCTCTCACTAACCGATTACCACTTCTTCAAGCACTTCCACAACTTTCTACAGGGAAAATGCTTCCACAATCAGCAGGAGGTAGAAAGTGCTTTTCAAGAGTTCACTGAATTCTAAAGTGTGGATTCTTACACTACACAAATTTCTTGTTTGCAATAATGTGTTGATTGTAATGGTTCCTATTTTGATTAATAAAGGTGTGTTTGAGCTTAGTTACAATGATTTAAAATTCACAGTCCGAAACCGCACTTTTGCACCAACCTAGTAGTAGATGGCACCTCAAAACGATACTTTTTTAGATTTGTGATCAGCTCATGAGGCACTCACTTATCGAGCTTTTTCACCTTTCCAACTGCTTCAAATGCCAAACAATTGTAGAACAAGCCACACTTGTTCCATGGGAGAGACTATCCACTCCAGTATTCTGGCCTAGAGAATTCCATGGACTCTATAGTCCATGGGGTCACAAAGAGTCTGACACGACCGAGCAACTTTCACTTCACTTCAAAGTATTGGGCCTCCTACAATAACAAGTTCTTCAAGAGACCACTTGGAAGTCCTGAGGACTAAACCACTTTTAGGAAGTGAAAAGATAACACTCTCATTTTACTGATTGGGAAACTGTAATCTATAAAAAATTAAATGACTCAGGACATTCATGTTTCACATATCTATTAAACCAGACACAGTTCTTTTGGGTCTACAAATCAGACAGTTCCCCAAATGGAACCATTTTAAACAAGTGATACTTCAGTCATTTATTCTATATTTTACCAGATTCTGTCATCAACATTCAGACAGGGGACCAGTTTCCACATTAACCAGCACAATAATACTATGTCCAATAAGCTGTGAGGTGTGATCATGAAAAAGGAAGCTGCCTTTTACCTTGGGAACTCTGGCTTAGCCGGGCTGAAGAGCGGGTGACTCGAGCAGATCGCCGGGATGTGCCATCACTTTCTGAACTATCTGTATGCTCAAGATCTGTAGAAAAATCGGAATCTTCGGTTCCATCTGAACTACTCCCTGCATTCCTCTGTAACACCATAGATTCAGATATTAGCACAGAAACATTTACTCTGTGGGTTTGAATTAACATTGGAAATAAAACAGACCGTAATGCTGATAAAACCAAGTTGAAACCTTCCTTTTATTTAAACGGAACAACTGACAAATAATGCACCTTTATTAAATAAACACAGGAGAAGAATTCTTACTGTATTATTATAATTCTAAAACAAATTCATTAGGTCAGTACCACAAACTTCAATAAAGTATTCTACTCAAAACAGTCTGATTGACATAAAACATGTACTTACAGTAAGTCAAGGGTAATAAGAAAAATGTTAGTGCCACACCCCACTGAACTTTATTGTAGCTTTTGTTCAAAGTCTCCATGAACAGCTATTACATTTTTAAAAACCACACACAAATTCAAAATGTCATGGTCCTAAAAGAACTTAGGGACAAAGAGAGTAACATTCTTCTTTCTTATGTTATCTACTTTTAAAGTTTCTTCACTTGAATGCCAAAAGTGCTTTAAGAAAGGGGGGAAGGGAGTGACTTGCACATAAAGACTTAAAGGTAAGCATAAACAGAAGGTTGGAGAAGGCAATGGCAACCCACTCCGGTACTCTTGCTTGAAAAATCCCATGGACAGAGGAGCCCGGTAGGCTGCAGTCCATGGGTTCACTAAGTGTCGGACACGACTGAGCGACTTCACTTTCACACGTTGGAGAAGGAAATGGCAACCCACTCCAGTGTTCTTGCCTGGAGAATCCCAGGGACAGGGGAGCCTGGTGGGCTGCCATCTATAGGGTCGCAGGGAGTCGGACATGACTGAAGCGACTTAGCAGTAGCAAACAGAAGGTTTTTAAAAATCACCTTTTCGATTAATAATTATTTACCAATTGTTAGCCTTCTGAGGCATGATNCTCCAGTGTTCTTGCCTGGAGAATCCCAGGGACAGGGGAGCCTGGTGGGCTGCCATCTATAGGGTCGCAGGGAGTCGGACATGACTGAAGCGACTTAGCAGTAGCAAACAGAAGGTTTTTAAAAATCACCTTTTCGATTAATAATTATTTACCAATTGTTAGCCTTCTGAGGCATGATTAGCCAGAGACAACTTTTATCAACTGTGCTAATAAAAGTATTAACTTGTATTAACACTATATCTTTTACTAAACCAGAAAGAAAATATATTTGCTAAAAAAAAGAAACCACTAAAGCTTCAAATTACTGATATAAGTTCTTTATTCAAAATCCTAAGCACCAGTTGTGTTTAGAATTCATAATCTTTTAGATTTTTGGAAAGAGAAAAATTTGCATACATCTGCAAATAATAACCTTTTTGCAGCAAAATAAACATTCACACTAAATGAGACACACAAAAACTGTAGATCGCCCCAGGACAGTTTATGCCACCAAATAAGCTACTAAAAAAGCATACATTTTCACAAGCTCTCTATATTTGGGAACTGCAGAAGAGAACTGTGGGCCTCTTCCAAGGCACCAGTACTACTGTTGCATTTGGTGAGCCTTAATATAAATACCACCTATCAATGTACATCACTGTAGGAGACATTAAAAAGTATAAATACTTGAAAGCCTCTGGGGAGAGAAACATTTCTGCAGAAATGAACAAAAATACAATCAACTTTCCAAATAGGAGGCTCCGGAGACAGTCACAGAAAATTGACAGAATAAAAGGGGGGGTCTTAAAAGTCATCCAGTCCAATTACTGAGATATTGAATTCCTGAATATCTCTGACCATCACCTTCCTGGCTTGATCATGGAATTGAGTTCTTCTCTCCCGGCTTTTACTAATCTACTTCCCATCTTACTCCATAGAAGACTTAATTGCTCTCACTTTCGTGCCATTAAGCTTTGTCTATTACTGCCAAGTAGAGAATTTACTAGATCCTTTCAAGTTATTTACGAGTCGTTTTCCCCATCAGACTCTGATTTCCTTAAGCCAAGGATCATGTCTAATTAATTTCTGAATCCCCAGCAGCTAGCAGGTAGCAAGCAGTCAATAAACATTTGTTGAATTGAATTAGATTTGTTCTGGAGTCCCGGCTCTGCATTGCCTAATTGAGTGGCTTGGGGTACTCCATTAAGCCTGTTTGTTTAGCTGAGAAAAGAAGGGGTGGGGGTGTCCCTAGGTGATCTCATAAACCCCATCTAATTCTAGAAAGTTTCTGATTTAACGAACTGCATTTTGTAGGCGCTAACTAAGCAGACAAGGAANTTTCCCTTCCTTGTCGTTTTAATATCTGAAGTCGAGGAAGGAAAGCCCCAGAATCCATCAGGTTGCTGAGATTTAACCCCTTTGTCGCCGAATTGGCTAAAGGACATTTCCGTTTATGGGCATAAACTCAAAGTTGGGAAGGGATATTTTGCAGAAGAAACAATTTTAACAGCTGTCCTGTGTCAAAATGGTGAGGAATGGGAGCTTGGGAAAGGAACGAAAGAGTAGCGTCCCATCGCCAGGAAGTTTCTTGTCTGGTAGAGGAGACATTGTCCTTGCCCTTTAGCAAACATCAAGTAGATTAATTCGTTCAGTCGCGAAAGGAGACCGAACCATTCTCCAGAAGCTGTAGCTCCAGAGAAGAGCCAGTTTAGCTCTGTGGTGAGCACCCGTCTCCTTACCCCATCCCGTATGGGTATGAGCGCCTTGGGTGGCCCGCAGGATGAGAATGTGTATGCATCTGTGTGCGCCAGCGCCGCAGAAGCGTTGAACTTCATGAGACCAAGTGACCTCTCGAAATTCAGCTGCTTCAGCCAACAGTTGGGGGACGGAGGAACAGGAAGGAATATTTTTAGTAAAGCTGGATCTCAGGCACTGATTTTTAAGTAATAGTGAGGGGGCCTCGAAAGAATAAGTTGTGGAAGATGTAAGGCTAGAAGAGTTTAAAGGCAGGGAAGTGGATAGCAGACGTTGAGGATTTGAGTGAGTGAGTGAAAGTAGCTCAGTCGTATCCGACTCTGCGACCCCATGGGCTGTAGTCCGTGGAATTCTCCAGGCCAGAATACTGGAACGGGTACCCTTTTCCTTCTCCAGGGGATGTTCCAACCCAGGGATCGAACCCAGGTCTCCCGCATTGCAGGCGGTTTCTTTACCGGCTGAGCCACAAGGGAAGCCCGTTGAGGATTTAGCCTTGGTAAAAGAAGAGCCTTGAGAGGACCAAGGCTTGACCCCGGAGCGCATGGGTGGGATCCAGGCAGGCTCAGTCGTTAATTTAGGATCATTTGATTGATGTGCTAAACAGAGGACTATGAAGGATTGAAGTTCCAGACCCTTAACTAGCACTCTCCTTGGAGATATTCTGCGTGCTTAATCCTTCAGTCGTGTGTGACTCTTTGCGACCCCATGCACTGCAGCCTGCCAGGCTCCTCNTTAATTTAGGATCATTTGATTGATGTGCTAAACAGAGGACTATGAAGGATTGAAGTTCCAGACCCTTAACTAGCACTCTCCTTGGAGATATTCTGCGTGCTTAATCCTTCAGTCGTGTGTGACTCTTTGCGACCCCATGCACTGCAGCCTGCCAGGCTCCTCTGTCCATGGGATTCTCCAGGCAGCAATACTGGAGTGGGTTGCCAGACCCTCCTCCCGGGGATCTTCCCAACCCAGGGATCGAACTCAGTCAGGTCTCCCACCTTACAGGCGGATTCTTTACCATCTGAGCCACCAGGGAGATATTCTGGGCTAGTGTTAAGGCAGACGGCTTTTGGTATCTTGTTTTTATTATTTTAGCTTTTGGTCTTTACTATAGGTGCCTTTGAATAGCTTACTTAGTTTGAAGTGCACATAAGATCTTATTTGGAAAGGGCTCCTGCTTACTCTTCTGTATCCCCTCAGGACTTAAGCATTTAATTTCACCCTATTACTTTTATTCTGCAATTACTGGTATGTTCCTAAAGTTATTTTTGAGGGTTCTGGCTCCCCAGCTGTTGGTAAGGAGCTCTTCAGAGCATGTCTCACTTCTTTAATACCATCCTTAATAGTACTCAGTCCATTCTATGCTGTGCTTAGTCCCTCAGTCGTGTGCAACTCGTTGCGTTCCCATGGACTGTAGCCCGCCAGGCTCTTCTGTCCATGGCATTTCTCAGGCAAGAATACTGGAGGGGGTTGCCATTTCCTTTTCCAGGGGATCNCTTAATAGTACTCAGTCCATTCTATGCTGTGCTTAGTCCCTCAGTCGTGTGCAACTCGTTGCGTTCCCATGGACTGTAGCCCGCCAGGCTCTTCTGTCCATGGCATTTCTCAGGCAAGAATACTGGAGGGGGTTGCCATTTCCTTTTCCAGGGGATCTTCCTGACTCAGGGATGGAACCCACATCTTTTGGATTGGCAGACGTGTCCTGCATTGGCAGACGGATTCTTTACCATTAGCGCCACCTGTGAAGCCTGCAGTAAATTCTTGCTGGTCAATCATAATATGTTTACTGTTTCACAGTCTGAATGTATAGCACTCCAAGATGGTGAAGTATGCCTCCCTGGAAATTAGTATTTTAGAGTAAAATCTTATCCCGACTTAACTATTCATCATACAAACACCAACATTACAGATGTTCAACATTAATCACTTAAACTGAATTTTCAAACACTGCAGCCAGCACTAAAAGCGTTTATGGTTTCGTTTAGACATGGTTCTTGCCCTTGGAAAGTGTACCCTCTAGCAAAAAGATGGAAAAACTAACACCAGTGGGCTAGAAATGTGATCGTAAGAAAAGTGTGTACTAAAGATGAAAGTCAAACACCTAGGTATGTTTAGAATGCTATTGCTACTGCTAAGTCGCTTCAGTTGTGTCCAACTCTGTGTGACCCCATAGACGGCAGCCCACCAGCCTCCCCCATCCCTGGGATTCTCCAGGCAAGAGTACCGGAGTGGGGTTTAGAATGTTTAGAATGGAGAGGGGGAAATCCTGAAAGCTTTTTCTCTCTTCCTTTCTTTTTCTGAACTACACATAATCTTTACTTTGTTATTTTCATCATGACACAGTTATCAGTCAAAGCAGGAACTGATGTTGGTTTCATCAGTTACCTTTTACCAGTTGCCCCCTGCCTGTCCTTATCTGCCAGACTTCACATAGGTAGCTCCCCTGTTCTTCTTGCCTTTACACTTTCATACAGGCTTTTCTTCCTGCCCTGATGCATCTCTCAGCCTTCTTTAATACTTACTTTCTTCCGAAGGCCTTTCCTGACTCACTCTCTCTAACGTATTAGGGCACAGTGATGTCTGTTACTCTGCACTTGCTGCTTTATATGTACTTTTTCTTATACAGCTTGGTAGATGCACTGTTTCCCTCACTCTGTGCCTAACAAGCAATAGGAACAGAACTCCTACGTATTTTATTCATCAGCTCTTCTAGTGTCCAATACAGGGCTTTGATGTCAGATTTAGATTTGAATTTCAGCTCTGTCACTTTCTGTCTGCATTGCTCTTGGACAAGTTATAAAATTTACCTGGGTCTCAGTTTTCTCATCTGTGAAGTGGAGATACGAATAGCCACTTTAAGAGTTGTTATAAAGATGAAAGGAAATGATTGTTATAAAGAGCTTAGCACAATTTCCTGATAGAGTAAGTGCTAACTAAATGGCTGTTGTTATTCCAGGCACCCTAGTTATGGCTGTAACATCTTAATGTTTGTGACTATAACTTTATATGGTCTCAGTGGGTTGTTTGCTTTTTTTCTATTGAGCTTCACTTAACTCAAAAGATACAGAATGATTACCCAGGCATTATATATTAGGTATTGAGTCAAAGCAAGATAGACAAAACATCGTGTTTCCCTAGGTCAGTAAGCTTGTTGTTCCAAAACATGATAGAGCAGTAATGGAAAAAGAGAAAAATGAGCAAAGTTCAAAAGTGGTACAGAGGAGAAAATGGATTTTATCTGGAAGCTTTAGGAACGTATGCATAGAGGAGGTGAACTTCATAGGACAAATAAGTTTCCCTGCAGACAAGGAGAAGAAGGACTTTCTTACAAAGGGAACAGCCTGTACAAAAGCACAGAGGTATGGAGCAGCCCTGTGTGTGGGTGGCTGAAGGCATAACTAGATTTGGAGTGGCTGACATAAAGAGGCAGGAATGGTTTGGGGAACCATTTAAATGTCCTGCTGAGGAACCTGGGCCAAAGGTGAGGGAGAATCTCTGAAGGATTTTAAGCAGAGGAGTTCCACGATTAGGGTTGCACTATTAGAGATCTGTTTCTGGAAGCTGTGACAGGGACTGATCAGAGTGGCAAGGAGACCAATCAGAACGCTGCCATAATAATAACCTTACCCTGAGTCGAGGAGGAACCAAACAGGGCAGGGGTAGCAGGGATAATCTTTTATGTATGTTCCTGTGAATTTTCTTCCTCATATCTGTATCTCCTCTCCTCTGTTATATTTGAAACTTCCTAAAAGATCCCTCAATCTCCTTTCAGATGTTCCCCTTGCCAGTAAAATGATATATACCATATTTCAAATACAAAGTATAGTTGTCCATTGTTTGTTTCAGAGACCTAGGAGTTCCTCGAGGTTGGGAGCCTTGCCTGGCTGGCCTCATCATCTCTAGCTTCTTTCTTGCTGGCATCTAAAAGGGCTCGGTAAATGGGATAGCCACTGCCAGGTGTTGGCTCAGTTAGGAAAGACTTGCACAGAACCAGTCCTCTCTCCTCTAAGCCTCTTTCTCACCAGTAGTGGTTAAGGACAGCAGTTTCTTCTGTGTGCACAATAACTGTCCTGTAAGGTGAGGAGGCATGCCTTGACCTTTTAAAGACAACACTAGTGTAGCCAGGCCAGTCTCATAACTTCTGAGTAAAAGTATTGACCTAGTCCCTATCCCTCTGTGAAAATCTCAGAATTTGCTGATGTGACCATAATTCGTATTAAAATCTTTTCATTTACAGCTGCCTTAAAAATAGAATCAGTGAAAATATGTTTTTTTTTTTAATTAAAAAAAAAATAGAGTCAGTGAGATCATTTGTGGTCCCTTCTTTCTTACTCTTGCTGGATAAGGCCAGGAACTTCTCTTACCTTCTTGGCCACTTGTTAATTTGGTTCTTGGATCACCTTGTCCACACCCACCTCCAGCCCTACCCTGGGGGAAGGTATTGGACAGATCCCAGCAAGCTCAGGCACTGTTGCCCGCCTCTGCAGCTGGGGTTATAAATAACCATCAAAACTAAACAGTCAAATAAGTACATTTTGAAAATTGCTCAAATTAAAAAAACAGATCACTCTGATCCTGATTTGAGTAGCAGTTTTCCCACTCCTGCCCTTCATTTCCCACTTTCTTTCACTTACCTACCTCTCTTCTCTGATCCAAGCTCCCTAGGGAAGCCAATCTAAGCACAAAGCCCTCATACAATGAAGACATCTTTTCCCTTATTTGACGGGCAAAGCCCTCCAGGGCTGTAGTTATAGTTACACAATGTTGTTATAGCAGCAGAGGCCTCAGGGCAACATATGTTCCTGGGTGGTAATTGGGTTTGCTTTAACAGACTGTCTCTCCCTGTTTCTCTATGCCAAAATTTATTTATCAAGAAAACCAGGGAATTGCCATTATGGATGGGCCTTCATTTTTTTTTTTTTTTTTAATTCCAGCAAAACCAAATTCTTTTTTATTCCCAGGATGGAATGTATTCAGTGATCATGGGTTGAGACATTTTAGACTGAAGTTATTTTCATTTATTCGTTCAACTAATATTTATCGAGCATCAGACAAGTGCTATGCGTTGGGTAGGAGCTGAATGTACTCTGTGAATAAACAGACAGGTCTTTTCCTCCTAGAGCTGTCGATTTAGGACCAGCGTGTAATAGTGGGGGCTGGGGGAGTATGACATACACCTGCACCAACCCTCTCCACTTTTTCAAAAATTATTAATCCAGTATAACACTAAGTAAATGTTTGAAAAAATAAGACATCCTTAATCTCACTGCTGCTATAGAGCTATTTTTATTTTTTGCATATTGCCTTCCAAGTTTTCTCCACATGCATACATTTTATTATATGTACACACTTTGCATAGATGCACTCATTGCTTACATGAAATTCCATATTTTTTACACGTTCTTAATATCTCCTTGTTTCTCTGTAGTCCTTGTAATTGTAATTGCTGTGTAATGTGGTAATGTGGCACTGTGACATAATGTGCTCTGTTTGGGATTACTGAGGTTCTTTTAAGTCAGATAATGATGCAGTGAGTGTCTGCATGCATCTGTAGCTCTCCTGTTTTTATTTCTACCTCTTCTACATTGCTTGATTTTTTTCCCCAAAGACTTGTCCAAATTTAAAGTGTCAGTATCCTTGTGGGAGGATATCAATTTTAAGATGTTCCCAGAATTGAGTGTTACCACTTAATAAAATCTTACAAGTTTAGTTAAAAAAAAAAGAAAGAAAGAAAGAAAACTTCACCTCAAATGTGCTTTTCAGTTTATTTCTAGTTCGGATGGACTTCAGTCTTCCATGTGTTTATTTACTAGTCCTGTTTCCTCTTCCATGAAATCCTGTGCATTACTCATTTCTCTACTGAGGTCTTGATGATTTTCTTTTTAAGTTTGATTGAAAGACGGAGAGACAGATGCTTTGTCTGAGCCACATTCAGCTATGGAGTCCATGTTATGGAGAAAGGAGAATATTTGCTTCATAATGATTTCTCTGGTAGTTTCTCCTCACTCTCTCTGCCTTCTCTATTACCTCTAGTGGTAAAGTCTTTGTCAAGTATGCATGCTATTGAGAAAGAGAATGAGATTATGAACAGAATGTGTAGATGACATGGGTAAAAGCAGCGAGGAAGCAGGTTATGTCTTTCCTCAGCAAGAACTGAGGAGCAACTTTAAAAGCTGTAGTCACTCTTGTCACTACAGAAACTTTGAAGATGGCTTATAGACACTATTTTCCTGATTACCTAGGAGAAATTGAGTCCTAGAAGAAAGAAAAGTTCACAAACCAGTCAACTTCAGGAGGATGCAAAATGATCCTGCATTCTGCCATTTGTAAACTGAGGGTCATTTCATTTGTTGGGAGATGTTTTCCCCAGAATAGGGGCTAGGAATGGGTTTCTCTGAGTCACTTACACATGCTTAGTCAATCTCCCTTGTGACTAATTGTCCCCAAATGTGAATCAACTGCCAGGGTGAGGGATGCAAGCTACAACTAGGAAAATAATTTCTCTATTTAAGGTAAATCAGCACATACATGGTCCAGACTCACAACCTTGGACTTCTTAGTCTTGCTCTAACCAACTGAGGTTACTGATCCAACCCGATCTCAGGGGTGAAGGATGATTTTCTTACTAGTCTGGAAATTTCCTGGAGATGAGTGGGCATCTGGTCATTTTCTTTCCTGCCTAGCCTTGCCGGTAGATGTCACTACACCAAGGCATATTCTCCAAAGATAGGCTTAGAAGGAAAGAGAGGGCTTCAGAAAGGCCCAGTCCAACCATCTTGACCCTATTCTCCCATGGCTTCCATTAATAACTCTGGAAAACTATCAGAAATATGTATATACATGGCTCCAGATAGTACTAAAGCCTGAACTCAGAAGGCCAAGACCTCAGGTTCTGGGCAGAGTCAGAGTTCTTATCCAGAGGCCTTCCCCAGATGGGGTGGGGCATACAGCTGCTGTAGGAAGGGTGGCAAGACCATTTCAATGGGGGTGTGTGTATGATAGACTTATCAGGGAACAAGAGCCATAGTCTTGGGGCTCTTCCAAATGTCACTGTGGAGTAGATACCTCAAGCAAAGCACTCCACCCACCCTCCACCCTTGCCCCTCTGTCCACACTGACAGGGGCCATCCCTTGCCTGAGGGTTGCCAGGCTGGGGCTGGGTCATCAGCTTTGGGCCTTCAGAGGGCCAGCCAGACATATAGCCACACCCTGCCAGGAAACTGAGAAAGTTCCTAATAGTTCAGACTGTCATTACTGTTCTCCTTCAAGACAAATCTAAGTAGCATTAATAATCCAGGGAAATGAGCTATTCTATAAAGACTTTGGTTCCATAATCTTCTGTAGGATAAAACTGAAATTCTTACCTGGCCTGACTACATTCTTCAAAGATAGGCCTAGAAGGAAAGAGAGGGCTTCAAAAAGGCCTAGTCCAACCATCATGACCTTTCCTGCATTATCTGCCCTCTGGTTAATTCTCCCGCCCATCCCATACAACCTCATTCTCTGTGTTTTAACCTCATTGACCCTCCTGCCCTGGTTCCTTCCACCTCAGGACCTTTGCACATACTCTTTACTCTGACTGGAAATTTCTTCCCTTATTCTCTTCTTCACCTCTTTCTACTAATCCTTCTGATCTAAAGTCAAATGTCATTTCCTCAGGGAACTATTTCCCAAAGCTTCTAGATTAGACCAAAGCCCTCATTTCTACACTGTTACAGTACCCTGCAGTTTTCTTCATACCAGTTGTCCCAGTTCATAATTATATATCTGTTTGTATGTCTGTTTAATCTAGATTCTTTGCCTTCTGTCCTCCCAGTGCATACCCTAAAGGTTTCAAGAAAGCAGTGTCCATTTTACTTACCACTGCATTCTCAGCATCTAGGAAGGTACATAGTACTTACAGGCACTTAGTAACTATCGGACGTATGAAAAAATGGCAGTAATAATAATAAAGGAAGTTAGAAAACAAAACATTACTCTTGGATCCGCATGCATATAACATTTGTAGATGTGTCTATATAGTATCTAATTATAGTCCCACAATTCCTAAGACATATCAGAGTCCAAAGAAACTTCTAAATTGGTCAAGAGGAAAGTGGAAGTTACCATATGAGGCAAAGGCTCTGATCCATCCATGTGAAACTATAAAGGAGATAAGTGCAGATTTATTTACTAAATCCCCAAAATCAGTGCAAAGGAAAATTTTTTGAAAACTAGACTATGAACTCCGCAGAGAAGAGACTGTGTGTTATTTATCTCTATATCCCCAGCACCTAGCATGATGTCTGGCACATAGTAGGAGCTCAAAAAATGTATGTTGAACTATTTTGTTGAAGCTTAAACGAGGTAGACGTGGGACTGGGGATAAAGTAGAATACAGTTTTTCACTTGGGAAATCTCAGAGCCAGAAAAGTATGAATAGGGTCAAGAAGGGCTCCTTTACATGTATGGACAATAGCTATACAATAGACTGTTTCAGGGACATTAGGGCTATTCAGGGCCCATCCCTTGACCTTTTGAGATCATCCTTATGAAGGGCAATTACTATGCACTCTCACAAAATGCATCGTCTCTCCACCAGCAGGGACCAAACTCTTAAGCTATATAAAGCATTGATCTCACCCTGCCTCACACTGTTATCTCCAGTGCCCTCCAGACTCTTGGGGACATGCCCCGTTGGTTCCATGGGCATATTCTACTCTGGTTTTCACCAAAGAAGGGAAAAACCCAGAAGGTGGTGCCCTTCAAACAGAAGTAAAAATGGCTGCATCTCTCAGGGCAACCAGAGCCTGGGGCTGGTATTCCTGAGCCCACAGCAGGGAGGCCATTAGCCCCGGTCCCAAGAATCCTTGCAAGCAGCATCCCTGGCATTTAGCCTTCCATCCCTGGCACTTAACCTCAGGCCCCTTAAGTGGGGATATTTCAAACAGTTTTTCTTAGAGCCATGGAGGGTTCAAAAGAATTCTTGTACATTAAAAAAATAAATCCTCCAAAAACAGCTATTGAGCTGCTCGACCTCACTTATTTCTTCCCTCTCCCAGCAATGTGGAGCTTAAAGTAAAGGTTGAGGACTTGGTTGTATGTTCATTAGCCTTGTTCCAGCCAGCTCTGCTGGTCTCATCCTACCTGGTACCAGCAGGGTAAGGGCTGTGTCTTTTAAAGATGGGCCTGAAGGCGCAGGCATCACAGAAATAATTTGACTCTTGTCAGTGGTATGCTGATGTGTCATGGAAACTAGTCCCAGGGGCTTGTCGCCTCTGACTTCCCCCCTCCCCTTACAGCAGCCTATAAATCACTGAGTATTAATATTGTCTGGAGGACCCTTCTCTCCCCACCCCTACTCTGGGGCTCCCCAGCAGGCAGAAGGCTGCAAACTAAGCAGGGAGAAAAGAATGGGCAGCAGGCAGGGGTGCCCATCATTTATCAACCAAACGCAGCGGTTGGTGGCTCCTTCCAGCAGTGCTCTGGCAGGCTGGGCAGGCAGTGCAGCCAGTGTTTTCTGTCAAAATGGAGAGCACAGTCCAGCAAGAGTTCCCCTTATTTGGCTGCCCCACCCCAGAAGTAGGGAGTCAAGACATGAGTCCTTTTCTTTTCTTTTTTGGTTTTGGTGGGTTCAGAATTAAAACACACTTTTGGTCCTGGATAGATTCTTACCTCCTTCCCACTCTCTTCTGCCAAGTCTTCCGTGGGGCCTCCTCTTGTAGCTTCTCTTTTGACCCCATGAAGAGCTTTCTCACTTTACTTGGCACATTACAGAAGTTTCTTTAGAGTCCCAGTTCCAGAGCTCTGGCAGGCTTTCTTAAAGGGCAGCACCACCCTCCTCCTCCTTTGATCGTCTCTGGTTTCTCCTTAATGGAAATCCCCCAGCTTCCCCATCTCTCTTTCTCTAAGGTAGGAAAAACTTGGAGAAAGGAAATGCATTTAGTCCACTGAACGAGAGACATGCTTTTGTCAAGAAGTTCCAAAAAATGTTCCAACTCCCTCACCAAGAACAGCTGGATCCTGCCAGATTCACCTCCATAATTTCTGAGCAGTGCTTCTCTGCAATATAAACAAAGTCAGAGTTCTAGGGAGTTTAGGACCCAGCGAAGTGACAGGGAGGCAGGGAAGTGGATTATACCTAACCAATCTGGACTGTCTTCCTAACTCTGACCTTCAACTTCTGGATAAGGAGTGGACCTCTGGGTCTGCATCCTTCTGACTTAGTCCTTTGATCCCCTCTGTAGTGGTTATAGACATAGTCTTTGAAAGCAGATGGACCTGTCTTCTCTAGCTGCATAACCTTCAATACATTTCTTAACCTTTCTGAGCCTCAGTTTTCTCACCTGTGAACTGGGGATAGTTATGTCTACTTATAAGATATAATAACTGTGACTAAGAGTTAAATAATATTACATGGGCAAATTACTTAGCCTATAGGATGCCCCCAGTAAGTAGAAGTGGTATTCTATGCCTTTTGGCCAGGGCACGTGGCCTATAGCATCCTGAGTATATTGCTTTCTTCCTGGGGCCTTGATGTTAGTGTCTTCTCATGTGGCACAAGCTTCATGGGCTTTCTGAGGAACACAGACTCACCACTGATTCAGAGATCCCAGGATTTCTAACCTATTTGGGGAAAAAAATCAAAATTTGGTATATATAGCCAAAAACTTGATAGGGTTGAGATCTAGACTCTGGCTTGACATTCTAGGTAAACACCAGTAGATCAGAGAATTGGATGGAGCTTCTGGGTGAGACTTCCAGGGAAGGTACCAACTTGTGTGATGCTATCAGACTGTCATGGAAGAAGCAAGAGCAAGCAAAATACATACTGTTTTATAGATTACCAAGCCTTTGCCTAATGTGAACGGAAGCAGGGGTTACAGAGGCCACTGGTGGAATGTACTGGAACATTCCAGGGCCTTCTGCTGCACACCACCACCCCTTAAGCTTACAGCCATCAGGGTCTTCCAGGAAGAATTGGGTACAAGGACCTCCTCCTCCACCATGCACAGCAAGAAATCACCTGCTCTGAAAGAAGCATTATTCCAAGTGCTACCAAGTTACTAAGTGTGGGAGTGTCAGTACAGTCTTTTGGGGCTTTTTCACTAGATAGAGAGACTTGGCTGCTAAGGCCATTTTATTGAGCGAGGAGCATCTTGTGGAAAAGATCTGCTGTGTACAGGATACCCACAGGAAAAGCCAGGAACAGGCACCTCGTTTTTCAGTAAGAAACAGATTTACCATGAAGCTAATGAAACTCAAGAGTCAGAGCCCCTCACTTGCACAGACCCTTCCAAGTCCTTATCCCTAATTCTATAATTATTTTACTATTTAACTTGAGGAAACCTCAAGTAATGTAAGCCTTAGACTTCACAGAACCTGAACCCTTCCCTGCTTTTAGTCTGAAGGACTTTTAGCATCAACCTTCAGGAGTAATCATGCTGCTGCTGCTGCTAAGTCACTTCAGTCGTGTCCGACTCTGTGCGACCCCATAGACGGCAGCCCACCAGGCTTCCCCATCCCTGGGATTCTCCAGGCAAGAATACTGGAGTGGGTTGCCATTTCCTTCTCCAACAGGAGTGATCATAAACAGTTGGAAAAACGAATACTTAAATAATCAACTTTGCCGCAGTATTGGCAGATGCAGGGGCATGCCCTAGTAACTGACAAGAAATAACAGAGCACATGTGTTCCTTTGCTTGGAACTGGGGAGAAAGGGGACTTCCTTGGTGGCTCAGTGGATAAGAATCCACTTGCCAGTGTAAGGGATATGAGTTCGATCCCTGGTCGGGGAAGATTCCACATGCCTCGGGGCCACTAAGCCCAAGTACCACAACTAGCCTGGGCTCTAGGGCCCTCTAGCCGCAACTGCCAAGCCCACATGCTGCTACTACTGAAGCCCGCAGGCCTAGAGCCTGTGCTCCACAGTGAAAAGCCACCACAGTGAGATGCATGCTCCACAATGAAAAGGAGCCCCAGCTCGCCGCAACCCAGAGCAACTAAAGCTTGTGCGAAGCAACAAAGCTCCAACACAACCAAAAGTAAATAATTAATTTAAAAAAATAATTGGCGAGAAGGGACAAACATACAAAATGACAGAAGAGGAATTATGAAGCTACTCATAAGCTAGCACAAAATAATGGGCCAAACACCTAAGTCCTGGAGGCATCATTACTGCCTCACAGGATTAGCTGAGGAATGCTTGCCGGAAGTGAGGTCTGATTGGAAGCTGAAGTTGATGATGAAGACAGTACACAGGGAAGCTTGGTCTGCTGCAGTCCATGAGGTTGCCAAGAGTCAGACCTGACTGGGCGACTGAACTGAACTGATGGGGAACATCATCTCCAAAGCACAGAAGATAAAACTGTGGACACATCTGTGGTGATATTTTACAGGTATCTATTACAAAAGCCCTTTAGATAACATTCTTTGCTCTGAAAATAATTTCTGAGCCTATGTCCTAGGTCTGAAGGAAATCAAACTAGAGCTCAACTTTCACATCACTTGTCTCTTCTGTTACATTTATAGTATCTTTGAACTGGATTTTATGGTACTTGATTCTTCATTTGGTACATGGTGTGAGGGTAAGGGAGAGGATTAGATGTGAAATTAGATGAAGAATGTTTAGAGTATTGTAGCTTATTTGCCCAGGGATCATTGTATTTTTGAGGCTGACCTGGATAAGGTAAATGGGAACAATGGTGGGGAAGAGAAAAGTCTAAAGTGGTGTGAAATGAGTAGGCCTTTTGGTTTATACACAGTCTTCTAGGGATATACACAACCAGCATTTCCTCTCCAGAGACTGATCTCTAAAGGACCGGGGAGAGTCATGTGTGGGGGATGCAAACCGTTCCCACCAAGGTGCTGCTCTAGAAAGAAGATGGTTCCTCAAGGTACCCATAATCACATGACACTGCAGAACTAAAGTTTATTTTAATTTCCTTTTTGTGAAGCAATAACTGCATGCTGGTCATAGTGCTAGGTGTAGTCATTAGACTGAGGACCAAGACATGCCTGTTCTCCTCGAGAAACTTACATATTTTAGTGAGGAGGACACTTACGAAGAATGCTAACCTGGGTATTTCATAAGTCAAAGAACCAAATCTTTTGTGTCTCACAGTGACCTTTTATGGATATCATCAGTTCAGTTCAGTCACTCAGTCCTGTCCAACTCTTGGTGACCCCATGAATCGCAGCATGCCAGGCCTCCCTGTCCATCACCAACTCCCGGAGTTCACACAAACTCATGTGCATCGAGTCGGTGATGCCATCCAGCCATCTCATACTCTGTCATCCCCTTCTCCTCCTGCCCCCAATCCCTCCCAGCATCAGAGTCTTTTCCAATGAGTCAACTCTTCTCATGAGGTGGCCAAAGTATTGGAGTTTCAGCTTTAGCATCATTCCTTCCAAAGAAATCCCAGGGTTGATCTCCTTCAGAATG